>CM046878.1:83106953-83706953 GCA_025667525.1 Glebionis coronaria
ATAAAAGATTAACTTTTTAAGCACAAAATCATTGATGAACAACACGGATCATACGAGATTTGTACCAAAATCAATCAAAATCGAAGAAAGTAAGAATGAGATTAAAGATTAAAAGATAAAAACTTGAACTTGATTAATGAAAAATAATACAAATGTTTGATCTTGAAAGAGAAAAAAGATGAAATCTAGTGAGAGAAAGTTTAGAACTTTCTCTCTCTAAAACTAGAGAAAATGAAAAAACTAAAAACTACCTAAAGAACTAAGTGTTGAATTTTTGTGAAGTAAGGTCCTATTTATAGGCAAGTCTTGTGGTGGTGGGCTTGTGATTGGGCTTTGGTTTGGGCTTCTTTTTCTTCTTTCTTCTCTAGTCTTCACGCTTCTTTAAATAAACGTTTCCGACTTGGATTTGAGAAGTGTCGGTGAATAATTCCAACTCGTCTTATAATCTTTTGTTTAATAGACTCGAGTTCTTCGACATATATGAATCTTCCATCTTTGGCTCTATTCTTCGATAAATCTTCAAATAGGCACAATGACTTCAAATCTTTTGCATCTCTTAGACAATAGACTTCGTCTTGAGTCTTTTTTCTCGATAAAACCTGTGCAATCCCATGTTTTCTTCAATATTCATCCGGTTGACTCTGAAAACACAATAAACACAAAAACCACGCATAATTCCAAACAAATGATATTATATACGTGTTTTGGTCTTGTTTTAGCCAGAAATAAGTGGTAAAAGGATGGGTGTTTTCACACCTATCAAATCCCCTACACTTAACCATTGACATGCCCTTATGCAATGCTTAGTGACAAAGCACATTTACACTTTTCTCATAATCAATCAACCTTGGTCTTATTAATATACTACTAAACAAAAATGAAAGTACTAAGAGAAATTAAAACTTTAAAGTAAACAAAAGGATGGAAATAACTTGCAAAGAGATCAAGGACTTACATTAGGGCTTTGGTGCTGCGAAGATTTATCACCCTCAAGTTTCACGTTCCCCAAACTAAGCTTAAAAACGAGATTGTTATTATAAGTTAGCAAATCAAACACTTACTCACATGGCTTAATTAAATGCTTAGACTCCCTTATTCCTAGAGGTATCTCTTATATTTTATTTTTATCTTAGAATGATCATGAAGATGCATTTTTGGACTTATTTCGATAGTTTATTTAGGCTGAAAGCAAAGTAGGACGATTTGATCAATAGTTAGCTAAAGGACAAAATCTCTTAAAACTGCTTCTCGGGATATCAAAAAGTTCATATCTTGGCATAACTTGGTTCACGATTTGAGACCTTTCTCGGGCTGATATTTGGCATGTACTTCATACTTCATATCTTGAGAGACGTTCTTGAGACAATGGTCTTCTCATCGTAATAGAGTTTCTTCACTTGTGAAACTCTTGGAGACTTTTGAGGGGTACTCTAACTTTGTTGACCACGACTTCATGATTATTCTTCAATCTCTAATTGGGATTTTGAGATACAACGATCCGCCTCCTTTTTGGACTTGGATCTATTTATCCTCATACCTTGTTAGGGTCTTTTCGGATAGACTTCTCCATGATCTTTATGGGAGTTGATTGCTTTTCGTCGTGAGTCTTGATCCTTCATATTTATTTTGGGAATAATGCTTTTCACATCACTTTGGATCTTCAGCAATAAAATTGAATCCTCATGCCTTGTTAGGGCCTTTTCGGACTCGCCAATCTTCGTGCCCCGCTTCATAAGTTATGCCTTGGCTATGAACTCTTATCATTACCGAGCAACTTTTAAACGATCTTGGGCTAGAAGCTAAGTAACTTTTCAAATCGTATGACCTTACTTATTGTAGATAAATTATTAGCATGTGATGGGAGAATAGGCAAATAATTACACCAAGTGAGCTTGCGCAAGAATAGCGACTTATAATTGACTCTATCATTTCTCGTTCTCCACAATTTAAAATCTAAAGTAATGAGACTCGTGGATGCTTAGCCTAATAAACCAATTAAGGTCTACATGGTTAAGGATACTAGCTAGAATAAACTTGAATAAGTCTATTCGGGTTGAGTCAAAATAATCGCAACGGGCCTAATATGTCAAAGATTTCTAAACTAGCTACACCACTTTATTAATATTTTTGACTTTATTGCGGGATATATACATATGAAAGCAACGATAAAAATTTAAAAATTACGACTAAATGGCCAAAGTTAATTAAAATTTTGAAAAATGTTGAAAAAGATGATTTTCCGGTTAAATGAAGGCATTTTCATGGAAAAGTCCACTTAAAACTTCGATAGAAGTCCCCCCTACACTTAAGATAAACATTGTCCTCAATGTTTAAGCATGAGGGAAAAGTCTCCCCTACACTTATGACATTGTGCATGTTGGTTAACTCAAGTTAAGGAAGAGACAACTAAAGTGATCAATTTTAAATGTGAGTATGAAGAAAATTGAATCACGATAGTTGAGAGATAGAACCAGATTTCGGATAACACGGGAGCACGGTTCTTCAGAGATTCCAAGAGTGCACTTATCCCTGTAATCACATCACCACACAAATACAAACACCTAAATAGGTTCCCCCTACACTTAGGAGGTTAAAACATAAAAGGATAGATACTCAGGCTGCCTCCCGAGGAGCGCTTGTTTTTTATAACCGAGTCACGAGCCTGACTCGACCCAAAATTAGTTCATGGGGAACGTGGTGAGGGATGGAATCATCTCCTGAGAGATGTCCTCACCAAAGTATAGCTTCAGACGCTGGCCATTCACCTTGAAATTGTGCCCATTTGGCTGAGAAAGCTCAATGGTCCCATATGGAAAGACTTTAGCGACGGTGAATGGACCAGACCAGCGGCTCTTCAACTTGCCAGAGAAGATCTTCAACCGAGAGTTAAAAAGTAAGACTTGATCACCAACGTGGAACTCTCGGTTCTTGATTTTTACGTCATGAAGGATCTTCGTCTTCTCTTTGTAGATCAGCGAGTTCTCATAAGCTTCATTCCTTAGTTCGTTGAGCTCGTTGAGTTGAATCTTGCGATGATCACCGGCTTTGTTGATGTCGAAGTTAGCCCACTTCAAGGCCCAGTGCGCCTTATGCTCCAGCTCGATGGGAAGGTGGCATGCTTTCCCGTATACAAGACGATAAGGTGTGCAACCGATCGGGGTCTTATAAGAAGTACGGAAAGCCCACAGAGCATCATCTAACTTATCGGCCCA
Organism: Glebionis coronaria; assembly: GCA_025667525.1. Taxonomy (NCBI): domain Eukaryota; kingdom Viridiplantae; phylum Streptophyta; class Magnoliopsida; order Asterales; family Asteraceae; genus Glebionis; species Glebionis coronaria. The sequence goes on from CM046878.1 coordinate 83,110,166, forward strand.
CGCGGCACGATGCTCTCCCACAGTACGCTCCAAAATTCGCTTTAATCCACGGTTGGATATCTCGGCTTGCCCATTGGTTTGGGGATGATAGGCGGTGGAAAGACGGTGATTGACACCATACTTAGCCATGACTCTAGCAAATTGATCATTGCAAAAATGAGTCCCGCGGTCACTGATAATAGCACGAGGAACGCTGAATCTAGCGAACAGCGATTTCAAAAAGTTACAAACCACCCTTGCATCATTAGTAGGTAAAGCTTTGGCTTCAACCCACTTTGAAACGTAGTCAACGGCTACAAGGATGTATTTGTTTCCTTTAGAGGAAGGGAATGGCCCCATAAAGTCGATACCCCAAACATCAAAGATTTCACATTCTTGTATAAAATTTTGAGGCATCTCATCTTTATGAGTGATCTTGCCTTGTTTTTGGCAGGCATCACAACGTTTAACCATCTCGTGAGCATCACGATAGATGGTGGGCCAATAAAATCCCGAGTCAAACACTTTTTTGGCGGTGTAGTTGGGACCAAAGTGACCACCGGTGGGTCCTTTGTGGCAAGCGTCAAGGATTTCTAAAGTTGTCGGTCCATCAACACATCGACGAATAATCAAGTCAGTACATTGTTTGAATAGATACGGGTCATCCCAAAAGTAAGTCTTAATGTCGTTAAAGAACTTCTTTTTCTGGGATGTTAACCCGTCAACGAGAATTCCACCCGCCAAGTAGTTTGCAATGTCCGCAAACCACGGGGTTTCATCAGCAGTCGAGTTGATAGACATTAAGGTCTCCAAGGGAAAAGAATCATTGATTTCTTTGTTCGGATGATCCCCCTGGTAAGGATCCTCAAGTCTACTGAGATGATCCGCGGCTAGGTTTTCAGTTCCTTTTTTATCGCGAATTTCGATTTTAAATTCTTGGAGTAGCAAAACCCAGTGAAGAAGTCTTGGTTTGGAATCTTGCTTAGTCAACAAGTACTTCAACGCGGAATGATCGGTATAAACGATTATGGTGGAAAGGACAAGATAGGGGCGGAACTTTTCAAAGGCATAAACAACAGCTAAAAGCTCTTTTTCGGTTGTCGTGTAATGCAATTGAGCCCCAGTCATTGTCTTGCTAGCGTAATGGATTGGTTGGAAGTGCTTGTTCACTCTTTGGCCCAAAACCGCACCAATAGCAAAGTCGCTAGCATCGCACATCAACTCGAAAGGCAGCTCCCAATTAGGTGTGACCAAGACGGGTGCCTTAGTAAGCTTATCCTTAAGCGAGTTGAAGGCTTCGAGGCACTCTTTGGAAAAGATAAAAGGAGTATCTTTTTCCAAGAGGTGTGTCATCGGGCGAGCGATTTGAGAAAAATCTTTGATGAATCGACGGTAGAAGCCCGCATGACCCAGGAAACTTCTCACACCCTTCACGGTTGAAGGTGGAGGTAATTTGGCTATGACATCTACTTTAGCACGGTCGACATCAAGACCGGCGTTAGAGATTTTGTGTCCTAGCACAATGCCCTCTTTTACCATGAAATGGCATTTTTCCCAATTAAGAACAAGGCGAGTGTCTTCACACCGCTTCAGCATACGTTCTAAATTGGCAAGGCAAGCAGAGAAAGAGTCGCCATAAACCGAGAAATCATCCATGAATACTTTCATAGTGTCTTCCACCATGTCATGGAAGATAGCCATCATACACCTTTGGAACGTCCCAGGAGCATTACATAAACCAAAAGGCATGCGTTTGTAAGCGAATGTTCCATAGGGACAAGTGAATGTGGTCTTTTCTTAGTCCATGGGATCGATGGGAATTTGAAAATACCCGGAGAAACCGTCTAAGAAGCAGTAATAGTCATTACCAGCTAGACGCTCGAGCATTTGATCCATGAAGGGAAGAGGAAAGTGGTCTTTTCTCGTGGCATCATTGAGCTTGCGATAATCAATACAAACTCTCCACCCAGTAACGAGACGAGTGGGAGTCAACTTGTTGTGTTCATTGGGAACAACGGTTATTCCGCCTTTCTTGGGCACACAATGGACGGGACTTACCCACGGCGAATCCGAAATAGGGTAGATCAAGCCGGCATCTAGAAGTTTGATAACCTCTTGTTTGATGACGTCATGAATTTTAGGATTAACCCTTCTTTGGCTCTGGATTGAGGGTTTAAAGTCATCTTCCATGAGAATCTTGTGAGTACAAAAGTTTGGATCAATTCCGTGAATATCGGAAATTTTCCAAGCAATTGCCTTCTTATGATCTTTAAGCACGGCGATGAGGCGAGTTTTCTCTTCATCTTTCAAGTCCTTTGCGATAATGACGGGCGACTTCTTTTCTTCTTCAAGGAACACGTACTCGAGATGAGGCGGCAACTCCTTAAGTTCTAAATCCGGAGGATTTTCGATGGAAGGCGTTTTCAAAGTCGGAGCATCCATAGCAATAACCGTGGGAGATGGTGGAGAAAGATTGTCTTCGTTGAGAAGGTTTTCAAAGAAATGCATGTCTTCATCCCCATCGGTGGGAGACTCGTCATTAGTTAAGTTCACATCTCCCATGGTGGCTTCAAGATCTTTCCAAAAGAAATCACTTTCTCCAAATAGAGACAGTGATGAATCAATAGAGGAAACGGTCTCAACAATGGGAAGAGAAGTAGGAATACTTTTGCAAGCATTTTGGAAGTGTTCTTCACAAGCCTCATCAAGAACGTCAATACAATTAACACTCTCGTTGGAATAAGGTTGTTTAGACAACTTTCCCATGTTGAAGACAATTTTATCATCACCCACTCTCATGATAAGCTCACCGGCTTCAACATCGATGAGAGTGCGACCGGTCCTCAGAATGGACGACCCACGATCAAGGGAACACGAGGGTCCATCTCGTAGTCGACGACGACGAAATCGGCAGGAAAAGTGAATTTGTCGACTCCTACAAAGACGTCTTCGGCTATCCCCACTGGATAAGCAACCGTACGGTTAGCTAATTCCAGAGTCATTTTGGTGGGGACTAGCTCAGGGAGAGATAATTGCTTCCACACACTTAAAGGCATTAAGTTGATACTGGCACCTAGATCGGCTAAGGCCATGCAATTCTCTACTCTCGGGAAGTTACAAGGGATTAAGAAACGACCCGGATCACCAAGCTTGGTTGGCAATTTCCTTAAGAGAACTGCAGAGCAATTCTCATTAAGTTGGGTGTTAGCAATATCAAGAAGCTTCTCCTTGTCGCTAAGAAGATCTTTAAACATTTTTGCGTACTTTGGCATGTGAGCGAGAGCCTCAGCGAAGGAGATGTTGAAGTTCAATTGTTTGAACATTTTAAGAAAGTTCGAAACCTGAATATCATCCTTGCTTTTGAGCTTCTCTTTCCTCAACCTAGATGGATAAGGTATATCGGAAGAAGAGGAAGGCTTTGGGAGAATAGGATCACTCACATCCTTGGGTGGAGGAGGGGTAGCAGTAAGAGGTGGAGAAATTAGGGAAGGATAAGGATGAGGAATAGGAGCAAGTGACTCGTTCTCCTTAGTCACAACCACCGGTGGAGGTATAGGAAGCTCGGGTTCCTTGGTACCTTTGCCACTGCGAGTGGTGATTGCTTTCATCTCCCCTCTTGGATTCGCAACGGTGTTACTCGGAAGAGTACCCGAAGAAGAGGGTTGATTACCGTGGAAGAAACTAGCCATCATGTTTCTTAAGTCATTCATTTGACTATCCATAGTGTTTCTCATATCAGCTCTCAGATCGTTCCCTTGTTTCATCAGGTCTGCTTTCAAGTTGCGCACTTCCTGTTGAAGATTTTCCACGATCACATCGTTAGTCCTCATGTAGGTTTCCATTTCTTGGTGTAAAGCGGTGGGTTGGTTGGGAGGAGCATTGTATGTGGGTGGTTGATAAGCAGGTTGCTGGTAAACTTGGTTGTTTCTTTGAGGTAGATGTTGTTGTTTGTGAGGTGGTATGTATGGTCCACGAGATTGTTTTTGTTGTTGAGGAGGGCGGTTGAGGTTTTGTTGTTGGTTTGGGTTGTTAGGAGTAGAACCAGGTGGTGAGAGATAGTTGTTGGAACGGTAGCTAAGCAAGTTGCGGTCACCTTGAGGTCGAGCAGGTTGATAAGCAGGTTGAGGATAGGTACCGTATGCTGCATTCACGTTCTCAGAAGGGTAGTTTTGGGTGGCAGTACAAGTGGTGTAAGGATGAGGACCCCCGCATATTTCACATGGTTGGTTGACAGCATTGACTTGAGCGTCTTTGGCGTTTCTAGCGTTGATGCTGTTGGTGTTGCTGGCGGTTTGGGTAGCAAGCGATTCAAGAAGCGTAGTGATTTTGTCAAGTCGCTTGTCGCTGTCACTAGTACTAGCACTAGCGACATTGGTCCGAACACTCTCGGTTTGCACACGAGACTTATTCTCAATGATATCCCAAGCAGCATTGGAAGTCTTAGCCAAAAGATTACCCCCCGAGGCATTGTTTAGTGAATCTTGGTCATTCATGCTTAAACTATTATAAAAAGTATTAATTTGGTGCACTTTGGTAAAACCATGTTGTGGGCATTTCCTTAAAAGATCTTTGAAACGATCCCAAGATTCACTAAACGACTCATCGTACTTTTGTTCAAAATTGATAATTTCATTCCGCAAAGCGGTAGTACGAGAGGGTGGGAAAAAGTAATTGATAAATTTGGTCTCCAAAACCGTCCACGAAAGAATACTCTGTGGCGGTTCCTTAGCAAGCCAATGTCGGGCTTGTCCCTATAAAGAAAAGGGAAAAAGTTGTAAACGGATTACCTCTTGTGGAACACCATTGAATTTGACCGTATTCGTGAGTTGCAAGAATCTCTTGATGTGGTCATGCGGAACATCAATGGTACGCCCCAAGAATGGTTGAGCAGAGACCATCTGGATAAATCCGGATTTAAGCTCAAAGTTGTTGGCTGCAATCGCGGGTATAACAATTGGATCAGTGTTGCCATCTACATGGGCTTGCAGAAGTTCAATCATCGGGCGATTATCCGGTAGAGGCTCATTGTTGTTGTTATTATTGTTGTTGAAAGGTGGATTGTTATTGTTATTGTTATTGTTTTGAGGTGGGTTATTGTTGTTGTTTTGTACACCGGCCATGTCTAAGTTATTGAGAGGCTCGGGCTCTTGATAAGACGTTGATCGTGTACGCATGCACCTGCAAAAGAACTAACAATGCAAAAACAAAGCAAAAATATTTTTGGTTTTTATGTTTTTTAATTTTTAGGATTTTTTTGGAAATTTTATATTTTTTTTGTGTTTTTGAAAATAAAATTTATGAAAAAGTAACGTTCACGGTGAACGGATCCCAAAATCCAAGTTCTCACAAAAAACTGTTGATCTTAACGAGAAGAGCCGGCAGCGGCGCCATTTGATACTTATGATTTTGCATGGGTTCTATATTCTCTCGATATCCTCTCGAATTGATCTCGGCTCTAAGTGGAATGATTTGTTCTTGGTTAATAAAAAGGTGATGGTTTGTTTATCTATTTTAAACTATTAACAAGTAATTAAGTGTCAAAGAGTAAACTTAAAGCTTTAAATGATTAAAGTAAAAAGACGAGTTTTAAAAATAAATGCTTGAAAATTTAAAGATCATACTAGAATAATAAATGGACACTCAATAAAAACTAACTCTTGGAAAACTTTGTAAAAGTATGAACTTAGTTGAAAAGTACTAAAAGAAAGTAAGATCGGAGTATAGCACAACAAGTGATCGGAATATCTAGAAAAAGGTGCAAATTGGAATACATTCTGATCGGGTGATCGGAATACTGAGAAAAGCTAATGATCGGAATAAGGAGAAAGGTTCCAATCGGAATGTATCAAAACTTCACTAATCGGAATACTTGAAAACAGGCGGCAATCGGAATACCAAAATGAGTACAATCGGAATATAGGGCAAATGAAGGTAATCGGAATAATGGACAAAATGGTGTGATCGGAATATTCAAAAACTTGTAACAATCGGAATAATCCAAAAGATGCTAATCGGAATAATGGCGAAAGAGGCAAATCGGAAAAACCTAAACCCTTTTCCGATCGTTCGATCGGAATAAAGGTGGGGGTGCTCTGGTCGGAATAATCCAATCGGAAAGGGGTTTTACCCTTTCCTAAATCCCTTTTGATCCGAAATTTAAGCAAGATGAATAAGCTATGAATAAGCCAATCACCAAACAAGCTCGAATCCACTATTAAGCTGATCAAATAAGCACTAAAAACAACTTATCTAAATATAAAATAAACAAACTTTAAAATCAAATGATAAAGAGATGAACTTTTTATAAAAACTTTAAAAAGTGAACAAGCTAAACCAACGAATAAGCCAATAAGCACAAGGATCTCAAAGCTTATTTGTGTAGAAACTTAGGAAAACATAAAAGATTAACTTTTTAAGCACAAAATCATTGATGAACAACACGGATCATACGAGATTTGTACCAAAATCAATCAAAATCGAAGAAAGTAAGAATGAGATTAAAGATTAAAAGATAAAAACTTGAACTTGATTAATGAAAAATAATACAAATGTTTGATCTTGAAAGAGAAAAAAGATGAAATCTAGTGAGAGAAAGTTTAGAACTTTCTCTCTCTAAAACTAGAGAAAATGAAAAAACTAAACACTACCTAAAGAACTAAGTGTTGAATTTTTGTGAAGTAAGGTCCTATTTATAGGCAAGTCTTGTGGTGGTGGGCTTGTGATTGGGCTTTGGTTTGGGCTTCTTTTTCTTCTTTCTTCTCTAGTCTTCACGCTTCTTTAAATAAACGTTTCCGACTTGGATTTGAGAAGTGTCGGTGAATAATTCCAACTCGTCTTATAATCTTTTGTTTAATAGACTCGAGTTCTTCGACATATATGAATCTTCCATCTTTGACTCTATTCTTCGATAAATCTTCAAATAGGCACAATGACTTCAAATCTTTTGCATCTCTTGGACAATAGACTTCGTCTTGAGTCTTTTTCCTCGATAAAACCCGTGCAATCCCATGTTTTCTTCAATATTCACCCGGTTGACTCTGAAAACACAATAAACACAAAAACCACGCATAATTCCAAACAAATGATATTAAATACGTGTTTTGGTCTTGTTTTATCCAGAAATAAGTGGTAAAAGGATGGGTGCTTTCACACCTATCAAGCATACCACACGTGTAAAAAGAGCACCATCGGGTTTGTAAAGTTCACAAGATCAGGCTTATGAATAAAATATATAATCAGACTCACGAATCGAATGTTGCCAGGGATTGGATGTTACCATGAACTTTTAGTAAATCTGCCCTCCGCGATTTCAAATATGAGATTTTAATTATGAATGAAATATTTAATAATTAAAATTCAGTATTTTAGTTTTGAAAAACTGTTTTCGATTGTAGAAAGTATTTTTTAGTTATGACTTTTTTGGAATATTTTTAGGGATATCAACACCGGAATTAATGGGTTTTATGTTAATTAGGAAGTTATTAGTTGTAAATGTGTTTGCTAAAGTGATGGGCGGGAAAAAATGTTGGAAAGGAAGTTAGTTGTAAATGTTTTGACGTGGCATTTTACTTCAAGGGGGATTGGTTGGACATCCTTCCTATATAATGGTTTTAGATTAGATTGTTATTATTATTATTATTATTATTATTTTATTATAAAACAACACTTTATTAGAATAATAAAATTTACAAAAGTTATTATTATTACTATTATTTTATTATTTTATAAACAACAATTAAAATGCAATTTTTTTACCATAAACATGAAATTTCATTTCATAAATGCTACATAACGTTTCTAAATACACTGCTTTGTTTAAAATAACGTGAAAGTATAAGTTTTACATGTAAACAAGCTTATACCAAATGCCTCTTTAAATTCGTATACATGAAAAGTACATGACTTATATTATAAAAGAACTTGATACTAAAATGACTCTTATGTTAGGGGCATTCCAAATTGATAACATGATATGGTGATGACAAGCTCGTTACATAACTCACGAGCTACGTCATTTTTACCTATTCCTCATAGAAACTTGTACTTGGTTTGACCTTAAAGACCTGAAACACAAACTGAGAATGGTAAGTTTATTAGACTTTGCGAGATAACGGAGCAATAAAGATGAATATAAACATAAAACTTCTAGTGCGTCTAGCACAAATTATTTACTTGGCTAGTTGGTCATACCTAGTATCTAATTGGTCCTTATATCGACCATACTTAACTTGATTATAATTACGAAGATCATCATAACTACGCACTTGCATGTACAACCACTAAGATCAAAAAATATAACATAGCTTTTACAACTTGCATAAACATCATATTGTGTATAATTATCAAAACATGTAATAAAACAATGATGTCATTTCTACAACAGTCTGTTAACGTCCCTATAGAAACTAGAAGGAGGGGGTTGAATAGTTTCTCGTCGGTTTATTTCCTAATCAAAATTCCTTTCAATTAGGCGAGTGTCAAAACCATCTTTTACTTGAAAGCTAGTTGCATAAAGATTAGGTTCAATTCTAATGCATTAACAATGGCAAGAAGTAAGTGCGATGATAATGAATGTAAGTAAGGAGTAAGGAAAGAAACAACCTAGTAGGAAGACACAAAGATTAATAGTAGTTCAGCAACGAAGCTCTATCCTTGTTCCTTCTCCACTCCTCGAGTACACCGACTCGAGATTTTCACTATATCCACAAGCTCCCTTCTTGGCGGAGAAAACCTTACAATGTCGCTTACATTATTTTCCGACACTAAGCTAAATGTCGAGACCTAATCTTAGATAGGAACAATCTACACAACGTCGCCTACTTCACCATTTAACGACACAAGGCTAGATGTCGAGTTCTAGTCGAAAGATAGAAACAATCTTCACAACGTTTCCTACTTCACCATTTTTCGACACAAGGCTAGATGTCGAGTTGTAATCCAAAGCTAGAACCAATCTTCACGACTCTTCACTTTGAAGCTAAGTGAGAACTTCACACAACACAACTACACATCACTTTATAGTTTAGTGAGAACTCACAAGACACAACTACATCACTTTATAGTCTAGTGAGAACTTGCACAACACATTACAACTCAACTAAACATATCTAAGTACACACATGTAACTTGAGTTTACACAACACAAATCCAAGCACACACATCTGCAATGGATGTATACAACACTAATCCAAGTATTCACAAATAGCTTGGATGAACACAACTAGTCCAAGTATTCACAAATACATTGGATCTACACAAGACAAAAATAAACAAATGATGAACATGACTAGATCTTTAGGAGAGGGTGATCTTAATCAAGGCTTCATCTTTAATCACATCACAAGTGTGTGAGTGATCTTCTCTTTGGACAAGGTAAATAAGGAGATCAAGAGGATAATCATAAGTAAACATACTTAACACATTAAGTGATCATTTACAAATGATTAGGATTAGAAAGGAGAAAGAATGCTGAAAGAAATGTCCAAAAAGGATTATGGAAAATGCAGATTTGATCCACTATTTATAGGAGACAAAAACCAACGGCTAGCTGAGTGCGGTTCTTTATCTCCCTAGGTGGTTCCTTATCGATAAAGAACCGCATAGGTACTGTTGGGAATAAATTAAGGCCAGATCACTTGAGCGCTGACAAGAGGAAATCAAGCGTTGACAGGAGTAAAACAAACGCTGACAGCTCAAGCGTTGACAAGACAAAGTCAAGCGTTGATACATTGAAGACAAGCACTGATGGGAAGATATACTCTACGCGTTTATTGTATTCTAGATTACTTCTAGTAAAGATAAGAACAACAATGTATTTTATATATTTATCTTTACCTAGAATAGCTGATACGTAGATTATTGTACAAGGCTTCTTATGTCTATAAAAGAAGACCTTTAGGTTAATGTTTTATATAAGTTTTCATTCGTAAACTACTTTCATGGTAAGCAAGTTTGATATCATTAATCAAAGTGAAAGTTTGTTTATATCATTGTGTGTTCTTGTTTAAGTGTTAATTCCGCATAACACTTAGATTATCATAAGCATATACAAAGGTTTCTCTAAGTTTATTACTTGATCTAATCTCGTATACATAAAGCTAAATCGATCTAAGTTTGGGATCAACAAGTGGTATCAGAGCTTGTTGAGGAACTTTTGATCTTTAAAGAACACAAGAACCCTAAAAAATCACCAAAACCCTAATTTTCTCAAAAACCCTAACAACATCATGTCTGAAACAATAACCTCCTCCTCCTCACCTTTACCAAACATCAAGATTCCCATGCTTGATGCGACCAACTTTGAATTGTGGAAATTCAACTTTGAGCAATATCTAGGGATCTATGACTACACACTCTGGGAGATTATTGAATATGGAAACACATTCGATAAAGCCCAAAAGATTGCTGATGCTATTACTCAAAGATCAGTTGTTGCTGGATGTTCTGAAGAGGATAAGAAAGAAAAACCTGAAGATGGTAGAGCTGTGGCTGCCGAAGACATAGCAAAGAAAAGGGTTGACATGAAAACCCTAAATATTCTGAAACTCTCGTTGGGACAAGAGAACCAGCATAAATATAGAGGTTATGATTCTGCTAAGCAGCTTTGGGCAGCTCTTGAAGTTGCATATGGTGGTAATGCAGATACTAGGGAAGAAAAGAAGAAACAACTTATGCATGATTATGATGTTTTTAAAGCACAACCCAATGAGAAGCTGAGTAGTGTGAGAAGCAGATTGCTTGACATTACAAGCAAATTGTCCTTCATGGGGACACAAGTTGGTGATGTTGACATCAATGCTACTTTTCTTAAAAGTCTTGGTGAGGTGTGGAAGATTGAGGCAAGATCCATTCTTGCCAATAATACTTACAAAAGTTCCACGTTTGATGACATTTACAACAAACTGAGGCTGTTGGAAGATGAAACTCTTTTAGAGCATGGAAACAAGTCTACCAACAGTAATATGGCCTTCTTTTCTCACAGTGAAGGTCAATTCAATCAGAAGGACTCTTACATGCATCCAGTTACTGGATCATCATGTGTCAGCGCTGGAACAAGTCCTGTCAACGTCTCCTTCTCAGATGCTGACACATTCAAAAGTGACTCCCCAAGAGTTAAACCTGCTGGTTTAGATTTGGATACTGTATGTGCTTATATTGCTTCTTTGCCCAATGGTTCAGTGATTACATATGAGGACCTTGAGCAGATAAGTGATGAGCACTTGGAAGAGATGGACATTAAGTGGAACATAGCTCTTGCTAGTATAAGAGCAAACAGGTGGAACAGAAGGTTTAAGAAGAAGATGACCTTCAATGCAAAAGACACAGCTAGATTTGATAAATCCAAAGTTGAATGCTACAACTGTCATCGTATGGGGCACTTCATGAGGGAATGCAGATCTCCTAGAAGATCTGATGCTAGTAAACCCTCAAGTCAAGTTGTTAAAGCCCAGGATTCCAAAGCCATGGTTGCAGTTCAAGGAATTGATGGTATGGGATGGGATTGGATCTATCTGGCTAAGAATGTTGAAGAGGATAAAGCTTTGGTTGCTGAGGTTGAAGAAGAAGAGCATGTTGAATATGCTCTCATGGCACACTCCTCCTCTTCATCTGATAATGAGGTATACAATGATGCTTTTTGTAGTAAAGGTTGTAGGTTAAACACTGAGAAGCTTAACAAAGAGGTGTTAAGATTATTAAGTGATGTGAGTACTGAAAAGTGCAAACTGTCTAATTACTAACTAGCTCTCACTCAAACAGAGAAGACAGTTTCTGAATACAAGAAAATGGAATTTGATTTAAAAGATAAAATAAATATCTTAAAACATGAGTTAAATGCTAGTATGGATATTAGAAACATCATGGAAAGGGTAAATGGTGAGTTACAGGCTAAATTAGATGAGGCCATTAAGAATAAAGACAATGTTGGCCTTAAAATTCAAAGATTTGATAGAGCCACTCAAACCCTAGGAGACTGTGTGGGTAAACAAAGGGATCCTAAGGACATGACTGGGATTGGGATGAATGATTACTCTTTGGTTCCACCACCAGCTGGTAACTTCTATGGTGTCCAACAAAAGGACCTATCTTGGACTGGTTTGCCAGAATTCTAAGAGGAGGAATTCATTCCTCCACCAAGAGTTGTCACTCCAGTTGAAGAGTACCAACAAAAGTTGACTGACCTGGATGAATGGAAGAAAGCTAACCCTACTTTATTTGTTAAGGGTGGCTTGCTATGTGAAAGTCCCAATGAGTCCACTCCCATTAAGGTTACAAACCCAATCACTGGCAAAGTTGTTGACCTAGGCTCAAACACTGATAGAAAACCTAGCATTAAGTATGCTGAGATGTATAGGAATACTAGGTCACCCAAGAGCCAAGTTAGCAATAATGGAACAGGCTTCTTCTCTTCTAGACCTAAGGTTGTGTCTAGAAAAGCTTGTTACACTTGTGGTAGCTTTTCACACTTGGCATATAAGTGTGTTAACGCTCCCAAAGCCAGCGCTGACAGGAACAATTTCAGCGCTGACAGGAACAAAGTCAACGTTGTTAGGAAGTCAAACGCTGTCAGACCCAAACCTTGTGTGCAGCAAAGTCCACAAGTGATTAGACCTGCCCCATTCTTTACTAGAGGGTCTAAAACTCATGGACAAAGACCATTTCAAAAGACAAATACTTGGTCTAATAGGCAATGGGTTTCTGTAGCAAACCCTAGGTTCAACGCTGACAAGGGTAATTTCAGCGTTGACAAGACCAATTCCAACGCTGACAGAAACTTGACCAGACCTAAATATTTGCAACCACAGGGTAAGGGGTCTAAAGCTTCTTCAAGCTTAACATGGAGACCCAAGAAAGATCAAAACCCTAATGATAATGGGATTTCAATGACCTGCAACAGATTTAATTACATTTCGAAGGTCATTACAAAACCTATTGGGGTTAACTGGGTATTTCATCCTAAAAAGGATGAAAATGGGGTTGTTGTGAGAACTAAGTCTGTTCTTATTGAACAACCAGATGAATCCAAGTCTTTTAAGACTTGGGTTCCCAAAGAAAACTAATTTGTTTTCTTTATGTGCAGGGTATTCAAAGACATGTCAATGATTATGGATATTGGGATAGTGGATGCTCAAGGCACATGACAGGGAAGGAAGACTATTTGACCAACTTCACTCCCATTCAGGATGGTGATAAGGTATACTTTGGAGGCGGATATGGTACTATCACAGGCAAAGGAACCCTTCTCACCAAGAACTTGCGTTTTGAAAACGTATTTCCGGTAAAAGAACTTGATTACAATCTTTTTAGTGTATCACAAGTTTGTGATAACAAAAATAAAGTTCTGTTTACTGATACTGAATGTTTGGTGTTAAGTAAGGATTATAAGATCCCTGATGAGAAATATATTGAGTATAGAACACCTAGGCATAAAGACATATACAATGTGAATCTGAATGGGATTAGAATGAATAATAATATGTCTTGTTTTTATGCTAAAGCTTCAGTAGATGAGAGTAACTTGTGGCACAGAAGACTAGGGCACATAAATTTTAAAAATATAAATAGGCTTGTGAGACTTGGCTTGGTTGATGGTTTGCCTGAGAAGGCCTTCCACAATGACCACTCTTGTGTTGCATGTCTTAAAGGCAAGCAGCACAAGGTCTCATTCAAGTCCAAACAGGTGCATACTAGTTCTAGACCTCTTCATATGCTACACATGGACCTCTTTGGTCCAACCAATATAGAAAGTTTGAATGGTAAGTCATATTGATTTGTGATCACAGATGACTTTTCTAGGTTTACTTGGACATTCTTTCTAGCTATGAAGAGTGACACAGCTGATATTCTAATTGATTTTATCACTCAGATTGAGAAGAGGTCTGGCAATGAAGTTAAAATGCTTAGGAGTGATAATGGTGGTGAATTTAGGAATAAGAAGCTAGATGATTTCTGTGCCAGGAAAGGAATTACTAGGCAATTTAGTATTGCAAGAACCCCACAGCAAAATGGGGTTGTTGAGAGGAAAAATAGAACCCTAATTGAAGCAGCCAGAAAAATGTTGGCTGATGCTCATTTTCCTATAGCCTTTTGGGCTGAGGCTGTTAATACAGCTTGTTATGTTCAAAATAGAGCATTGGTTAACAAAATTCAGAACAAAACACCTTATGAGTTACTTTGGGGAAGAAAACCTAATATTGGTTTTCTCAGACCTTTTGATTGTCATGTAGTAGTTTTAGATACTAGTGATGCCTTAGGGAAATTTAGTGCAAAAGGTGATGAAGGCTACTTCATGGGGTATTCAGTGCAGAGCAAGGGATATAGGGTTTATCTTAAAGAAGAAAAATGTATACTTGAAAGAGTACATGTTAGGTTTTTAGAAAATAAACCTAGTGATCCTGAAAGTGGTCCTAATTGGTTGTTTGACTTGGAACCTTTATCTAGAACTTTAAATTATATGCATGTCACTAATCCAGACATTGTGAAGGTCACTTCAAATGTTGTGGAGGAACAAGTTGTTGATGTTTCAGGTACACAGGTTCATGAAAAGGTTGGATCACAAGCAGAAAAGACATCTCCTATACAAGAATATGTTACAATTCCCATTTGGACAGATGCTTTTGTTGCTGCTGCTGTTGCTGGTAAAGATAATGGTGGTCTCCAAGTACCACCAGATACAAACATGCATGGTCCTTCAGGCGCTGACAAAGGCAAATCTAGCGCTGACAAGACCAATTCAGACGTTGATGGCTCAGACGTTGACAACAACAGTTCAAGCGTTGTTAGCCCAAGCGCTGACAAACAAGGTTCAGGCGTTGACAACACTTCTGCACATCTTTTCTCTTCCATTTTTGAACAAGGTGAACCTTCCAATATATATGAAGAGGTTCATCCTCATGTTGATGAAAGAGAGTCTGATGAAGAAGATATTGGCAACATGGAGAATGAGGTTGAGGACACCAGACTTTTTGAAGGAGGAGTTCTCACTTCCACTATGAAGAATTACCCCACTTCTCAAATCATTGGTGATATTATGACTCCAGTTCAGACTAGAAGATCTCATCAAGGTCTTGGTGGATTTATTGCCAATATTCACAAGAAGGTTGATACCCCTCTTGTGCAAGCATGTTTGTTTGCCTGTTTTCTGTCACAACAAGAACCCAAGAAAATATTTGATGCTCTCAAAGAACCAAGTTGGGTGGAAGCAATGCAGGATGAGCTCCACCAATTTGCAATTCAGGATGTTTGGGAGCTGGTTGATTGTCCCAGATATGTCAGACCTATAGGGACAAGATGGGTTCTAAGGAACAAGAGAGATGAAAGAGGCATTGTGATCAGAAACAAGGCAAGGTTAGTGGCTCAGGGATATACACAAGAGGAGGGGATAGACTATGAGGAGGTCTTTGCACCAGTTGCAAGGATTGAAGCTATAAGGATTTTTCTAGCCTATGCATCCTACATGGGCTTCACTGTCTATCAAATGGATGTCAAGAGTGCCTTCCTCTATGGAACTATTGTTGAGGAGGTATATGTGATGCAGCCTCCTGGTTTTGAGGATCCAGAGAATCCTGATAAGGTGTATAGAGTCAAAAAGGCTATGTATGGACTTCATCAAGCCCCTAGAGCATGGTATGGCACTTTATCTACTTACTTAGTGGACAATGGATTCAAGAGGGGCACCATAGATTAGACATTATTTACAAAGAAGAAAGGCAAGGATGTGTTGCTTGTCCAGGTCTATGTTGATGATATCATTTTTGGGTCTACTGATCCAAAGATGAGTGAGGATTTCTCCAAGCTTATGACAGACAAATTCAAGATGAGTGCTATGGGGGAGATGAACTTCTTTCTTGGTTTACAAGTTCAGCAGAAAGAAGATGGTATCTTCATCTCCCAGGATAAATATGTGGCTGAGATCTTGAAGAAGTTTGGCGTTTCTCCACATGAAAAGAGGGATACTACTCCTATGGATAGAGAACACCCTTGGGGCAAGATTGGAGATGGGAAGATGTTGATGTCAGGCACTATAGATCCATGATTGGATCATTGATGTACCTTACTGCCTCCAGACCTGACATCATGTTTGATGTGTGTGCTTGTGCACGCCATCAAGTAACTCCCAAAGAATGTCACCTTTATGCTGTGAAGGGGATCTTTAGGTACCTAAGATGCTATCCTAGTCTTGGTTTGTGGTACCAAAAGGATTCACCATTGGAGATGATTGCATATTCAGATAGTGACTATGGAGGTGACAAATTTGATAGGAAATCCACAACTGGTGGATGTCAGTTTCTTGGGAGCAGGTTGATATCTTGGCAGTGTAAGAAACAAACAGTGGTGGCTAATTCTACAACTGAAGCTGAGTATGTTGTTGCAGCTGCTTGTTGTGGACAAGTTTTGTGGATTCAGAACCAGCTGTTGGACTATGGGTATAATTTCATGCATACCAAGATATTTGTTGACAATAACAGCACTTTATGCAGCATTAAGAATCTTGTACATCATTCTAAAACTAAACACATAGAAATTAGACACCATTTTATAAGAGATTGTTTTGAAAAAGGTTTAATACAACCAGATAGGGTTGACACTGAGGAAAATGTGTCAGATTTACTAACTAAACCTTTTGATGCTGGGAGGTTTCAATACTTGGTAACAAGTATTGGAATGGTCAATCTCACATAATATGTGTTTTAGAGTCTTTTTGTAAAAGTATGTACAGGATGATGCATTGTCATTAGTCTTATTGATGATTTAGATTTTCCACTATATTTTTCTAACGCTGACAAAGGTTGCTTGAACGCTGATAACTGTTTTTGTAACGTTGTCAGCAATATAATTGTCTAACGCTGACAAAGCTTCCCTCAACACTGTCATGTGTTATCGGGGCGTTGTCAGCAACAATGTTAGTTTTATGGTTTTCAATCTAAATGTGCAGATGGTGTTAGCAGTATACCATTGGATATAGAGTTGCTTATGGATCAATGGAGAAGCATTTGGACAAGTTTTTTTATTTATGGATGATGGTTGGAATTTTTAATTCCTATCTTGACATAAATTTTTATGTTCATGCATGTTTTTAGCAACTTGTGTGTCATAGTTTAAGGGGAGGTTTTAGGAACCTTTAAGATGTTTGGGTATCCATATGATACTCTTATCACAATTCTAGATTGTGTCCACAGGTGAGTATGAGTTAGTTTTACTAAATCATGAGGTACTGTAGCATACAAAGTTGTTATACTATGCATGCTGCCAAGACATTTTTGGCCTAGAATTGGTTGTGGTCTGTTGGGAGACTTGGGAATAATTTTGTTATGGAATTTACCTGAGAGTAACAAGGAATTTTACAAGGTAACTTGGTTGTTAAGAGTTTTGGTTAGCAAGGGACACTAGAGGACTGTTATGTCTATCTTGCTTAAGCAAGTGTGCATAACTGGACAGTGCTTGCCGCCCTATAATAATTATCAGCTTTTTGGTTATCTTCTCTAGGATAAATTACTTTGTTAAGGTCATTTTTCATTTTTAAACATTTTTATTTTTAGACGCTGATAAGAATTTTTCCAAGCGTTGTTGTGACCAATTTAGACGCTGACATGGCTATAGGCAAACGTTGACAAGATTATAGCCGTTGGGCGTTGATAGGTTATTTTTGTGACCGTTGACACTCAATGGGTCCTACCCAGTTGTTACTTTTGACATATTTTTAGGCCGTAATTTTGGGAGTTGTTACTTTTCATTTAATGCATGAGATAAACTTATAATTTTTCAATATTTTCATGATTGTGTTTTTGAAAATACTTGCCTATTTTTGGGCCAATCACATGCATTTTCTTCTCCTATAAATTTGGCTCCTATTTTTAAACAGAGTATCTATACTTCTTGTCTAACCCAATTTTCTCTTATCAACTTCATCTTCATCAAATATTTTTAACAGCTTTCAACAATGGCACCAAAGTTTAAACCATCCGAATTGGAATTGGGGTTCAAAACTCAACACAACATGATCGCGTATCTTGAAGCTGATGATACTATGTTTCCTCAATACACACAAATGGTGGCATATTTGAACGCATCTCCTCTTAGGTATGCTCTTTCTCATGCACCACTCATTCCTGTCACACATATTAAACAGTTTTGGAACACTGTTAGTTCCTCAACAGTTAATAGAGTGACTACATTGACTTCTACTGTTCATGGGAGACCTTGGGTGGTTACTGAGGCTTTGGTACGCCAAGCCTTGCATCTTGATGATGCTGATGGTATAGCCACCCTTCCCATTAATGAAATAGAACAAGGACTAAGGGCTTTGGGATATCCTTTTCCTGATGAAGGTACTTTAAACAAGTATCATAAACAGGAATTTCCCCCAGCCTGGAAGTACCTCATACATGTCCTCCTTCAATGTTTGAGTCCCAAATGCACTGCACACAATGAGATCAATAGATCTATTGCAAGTGTTATTGTGTGTATTGCAACAGGGCAAAAATTTAATTATTCTAAAATGATTTTTGAGGGCATGTGTAAAAATAAGGGGAACAAAATGACTTTAGCTTATCCTCGATTTTTGCAAATGGTTTTGATGTTCAAGGATACTGCACAAGGGATCATAATGATTTTTATGAGATCCCTATGCAAAAGAAAGCTATTTTTATAAAGATGAACTCACCATCCCATCGTGACCTACCCTTAACCCAAGCTATGCTTGCTGTCATTGCAGCAGCTCAACCCCAACCAGACCCCCAACCACAACTTGACCCAATACCTGAACCATTACCTTCACCTGAACATATGCAAATTGACCAAGAACCCTTCAACGCTGACACATTAAATGTTGGCGTTGATGTGCCTATTTCCAACGTTGACACACAATCTTCACAAACCCAAACACCCCTTAACCAACCCACATCCACTCACTCTTCCACACCATCTTCCACACCCCCTGAATATAGGTTGATGAAACGCCAAAGGACTACTGGAGTGTTCTCCTCTGGTGGTCCTAGCCATGTAGCAGAGAGAACCACCACCACAAGTGTGGCTGGTGATATGGATGAGGCTGGGACTATTGGTTCTGGCTTAGATGCTGGCCAAGGCAGTCCCACCATCATTAAGTCCTCATCCATGCCCAATGAATCTGACTTGGGAGGTCAAATCCCCATTTTAAAAGAGGGCAGATTGGAACCAATGACCCTACTTGAATTGACGGCAGTCTGCATGAGCTTGCAAAAGCAAAATGCAGACTTGGTACAAGTTGTCAGCTCACAAGGCCTTGAACTCAAGCAATTGAGGGAGAGGATTGTTGTTTTGGAGACTGCAAGTGCAAGAAGAGGTATGGAGGAATCTTCCAAAGGGGAGGAAGATCCAATAAATCTGAGTGATAAGGGCAGCCATGATGGTCAATCTTTGGATGTTGCTGAGGCCCTTACAAGTTTGAAGAAACAAACAGGTTTTGATACGTCCTTAGTCTCTCCTACCAACTTGAATTTATCATTTACAGCCATGTTGGAGGAAATTGCAAAAGGCGCTGAGACAAGAAATTTGGGCGTTGACAAGGAGAATTTGGACGCTGACAGAAGAATTTTGGGCACTGACACAGCTAAATTGGGCGTTGACAGACCTGCACATGACGGTGATGTATCCCAGTCATCATCCATCATCAAGGAGGTTTCTTCACAGGTATCACCATCTACCTTACCAACAATTGCTCCATCAGATAAGGGTAAGGGTATTATGGTAGAAGAGATTGTTCCAAAGGATGCATCTCAGGTTGAGTTTGATAGAAGGTTGGCTGCACACATCATGGAACATGATAGAAAGGAGGTGAAAGAGTCACCATTTGTTGTTACTTCAGAAGAAGGAAGTGATGGAGCTAGCTCAGACTCAAGTGTTATGATTATAGAACCAGAAAGACTTGAGTATGGAGAAGAGTTGGCCAAGGAGAAATTGAGAGAGTTGAAATTGCAGGTTGACTTTAACATGCCAGAGGTGGTTCAAATGTATCATGCTTGGGAAGAAAGATGTATGAAGAATCCACACTTGACCACTTCAGATCAAATATGGGGTTTGGAGATTCTCCTCAGAGTTCAAAAGGATTGCCAGGTAATTTTGAAACACAAGGCAAGCAATATTCTCTCAGAGTTGAAAAGGGATAGAAGGGAGCTATACTGCATGTTGCTCAGATGTCATGGAGTAGGATGGACTTATCAGAAATTGAGGGCATTGACATTTGATGAGTTGGAATGCAAGGCTTATCCCATTTGGGTGAGAGTGCAGGAAGCAAACACTCTCAGACTTCTTTCTGATGAAAGAAAGGAAGAACTTGCAGAAGAAATGGAGCTCAAGAAAGCAATGTTTGTTCCCAGACCAGTGAAAAAGGGAATTTCTCTTGAGTTTCCCAAAGATATGGATCCACTATATCCAAGTGAAGCTGTCATAAGAAAGAGTCTCAAGCTCTCACCATTAGAAGCTTCAGATATGGTGCAAGTGTTACCATTAGATTCCAGAAACCCAATTGTGAGTTATGAAGAAGATGAATGTGGGTTTTGGAAAATTGGCAGGTATGGCAAAGAGGTACACACTTTTATCACTCTCATATCTTTGTTTGCAAGTTGTGATAGAGAAGACTCGGTAGACCTATGGAGGTTGCTGGAGACCAAGTATGAGGCTGAAGCACCAACTTCAGCTAATGGAATAAAACTGTGGTCCACATTCAAGAGAATGTGTGGACCAAAAGATGAGGATCCTGCTCTTTGGAAGGATCTTGAAGATGACCTCAGTGGTCTTCAATGGAGATTATATTCAGCTGCTGGTGTTTACCATTTGAGTTCTACAAAGTTTGCTGAGTATCTACTTGTGGATGGTCAGTATTTCATATCCAATGCTATTTTGGAGAAGATGAAGGACACTCAGCTGGAAATTGATTATTCAAGTGACGTGGCAAAAGACTTGATCAGATTTATTCATTATCAATATGAGAAGGTTTGTAAGATTCCTTCTAGTCCTTAATGCTTATTCAGAAACTTGATCCTAAGAGTGGATATCAAGTTTAGGGGAGGATTGTTGGGAATAAATTAAGGCCAGATCACTTGAGCGCTGACAAGAGGAAATCAAGCGTTGACAGGAGTAAAACAAACGCTGACAGCTCAAGCGTTGACAAGACAAAGTCAAGCGTTGATACATTGAAGACAAGCACTGATGGGAAGATATACTCTACACGTTTATTGTATTCTAGATTACTTCTAGTAAAGATAGGAACAACAATGTATTTTATATATTTATCTTTACCTAGAATAGCTGATACGTAGATTATTGTACAAGGCTTCTTATGTCTATAAAAGAAGACCTTTAGGTTAATGTTTTATATAAGTTTTCATTCGTAAACTACTTTCATGGTAAGCAAGTTTGATATCATTAATCACAGTGAAAGTTTGTTTATATCATTGTGTGTTCTTGTTTAAGTGTTAATTCCGCATAACACTTAGATTATCATAAGCATATACAAAGGTTTCTCTAAGTGTATTACTTGATCTAATCTCGTATACATAAAGCTAAATCGATCTAAGTTTGGGATCAACAGGTACTTAAAGAAGCGCGGATGTAGACTCCGCTCCTTTTTGTCTTTTATTGGGTAGGAATATGTGAGGCAGTTTAAAACCTTCAAAGGATATTCTTATGGCATTTGGAATATGCCATATTCAAATTTACATTTTCGTTTTAATATAACATTTTCTTAAAAATAAATTTTATTAAAAATCTTTTGTCACGTTTTACAAAAGTGAGTTTTAAGGCTAATCACTTTTATGATCACTAAGCATGATTAAGATATGTTAGTGTAATGATTATTACCTTGATGATATTGTTTGTTAGATAATTCGTTTTACGATTATATTTTATGCTAAATGACTTTGTAATTTGTCGTGATCAAAACTAATAAAGATTAGTTAGCACTAACAATGTTTTTAGGCATTGGTTTGCCTTAACAATCTCCCCCGTTTTTATTACGACAAACTATAAACTCATTTACGTAAAATACAAAATTATTCGAATTATTAACGAGTTTATCATTATCATTTCTCCCCATTTGTCGAAGCAAAAAGGTTAGCACAAGTCTTTGAAGAAGAGAAGAACCGGATTTTGCTAGTAGCTCCCCCTTGGTGCTTACTTTCCCTTGCTTGGGGCACCAAGTGAGTGAGCTAAGGTGACATGCTACACAAAGGTTAGAAGATAGAAAAGAAACACCAATGTATATATGTGCACTACCTACTAACTAACTTGAGAGGGAGGAAGAAAAGAAATCCCAAATTAGAAGTAAGTATTTGCTAAGTATGTCCAAAGAGTGTGTGTTGACAACATCAAAGTTCGATTGGTTGAATAAAGGAAGAAAAAAATCCAAACCAATCAAAATGATTAAAATGTCAAGGGGTTACAAATTTATAATTTTATGGAATCACCCATAATAAATTTTAAATTTTAACCATGATCAACTTGTTAATAAATGTATGATAAAAAATTAGCGGGAAAAAGGGTAACACACATAGCATTCATATTACACAAATATGAAAGAACATACAAGAGAAATATTCATACACACAATATGAATATTTAAAGCAAAAAATATGGAAAATAAACCACAAAGCATAAACTACTCTAGTAATGATAATCTTATAAGATTGCTTAAGATTTATTGACTCAAACAAATAAAGTACAAAATGTGCCTTAGTTGGAAAAGAAAGACAACGAGGCATCATTCGAAGTTTTGTTCGTGGGAACAAAAACTTTGAGAGGAGGTCGAGTGAGGAGGAATTCAAGGAAATTTAGCTTGTCATAAACATGAGCAAGTTCAATTTATTGAAACCGAAAACAAGCACACGAGGATCCATTATGCAAAACAAAGTCGTTAGATGGGGGAGGACCATCAAAATGAGAGTTTTGTGGAGAAGGAGATAATGGATAAGAAATTTTTTCACAATGCCTAGTGAGATTTGGGAAAGAAGATAGGTCATTGAGTTGTGGAGAGTTAAAAGGTTTAGGTAGTGGTGGACGAATTTTCTTTTCTCCGGTAATTAGATTTATAGAGTAAGTCTCATTCCAATATTTGATCGGAGAGAAAGAAGAATTCTTGGAGGGTTTTGGAGAAGAGGAATCATGAGGATTCTTGTTCTTCTTGATCCAAATGGGTCGAACCGAGATTTTCAATTTCTTTGAAAGCATAGAAGAAGAAGCTTTAGGTTGAGAAGATTGTGACAAAGATATGTCAGGGTTAGGAATGGAAGAGTTAGGCATTGTGAGGGATGAAGAGAAGAACTCCCAAAATAGAAGAATTTATAGAAAGTAGACAAGTCAAAGATTTGAAATGAAAACAAAAGGTTTTAGGGAATGTTTAGCCAAATTGGGTAAACAAGGAATCTTAACAAAGACAGTGGTCAAAGAATAAAGACCAAAAATAAGCCAAAAAGGGGCTTGTTGTCCGCGGTTCCTTAAAGGAACCGGCGGTTCCATATCGATATCGAGCCGCGCGACTAGCTATGGAGCCGCGTACAGTGGACGTGAAACCATGATTTTTAAAGGTTTTGAAGAAAAAGAAGACTCTTTCAAAATTTTGCAAATCTTGGATTTTTACCTCTTTTAGCACTAGAATATGCTAGGGTTGAATAAAAGCAACACACTCACATAGAGTGTCTTGACAAAGGGTGACAAAATATTTAGATAACATTTTGATCCAATTCTAAGTCAAGTTTTAGAGGTTGTGATATATTTAGATTCAATTTTAAATAAATTGAGGTTGATTAATGTAAGCACATAGATTGAAACACATAACAACTAAATCCATAAAACAACTTCATGAAAAATTCATGAATAAAGTACAAGAAAAGAAATAACAACTAACTAATACAAAATTAGCCTAACTAGTTCCTAAAAGCATAGTCTTCCTTGGCTTGATTTTCTTTAAAAACATTTATTTTTGAATATCATCATTCATCTCCTAGGAAGAGGAGGTATGGAAAACAAGGTAAGCAAGAAATCTTGCAACCTCCTATGGAGACCAAACATCTCCATCCTTAGATTTTGAATGATATAGTTGTTATAGAGGCAACATGGACAATTAGTGCCATGAGCTTCTAGAAAACCAAAGAAGTAAGGATCGCCCATGAAGTGAGAAATGGGAATGCCCAAACAAGGAGCATTAGTGTTTGAGGGAGGAGGAGGTGGTGGAGGCATAGTGTCTAAGTTGATATGGGTGAATTGGGTGGAGTGAAAGGAGAGGTAATCATAGTGTAAAACCCGTATTTAAATCGGGAATGTAAATACGCGGTTTATTTATTTAAACCATTTACGTAGAATTTATCGACGCAAACAAACGCGAGAAAATTATATACAAGTAGTGTAATTATATACAAGTAGTGTTATTATATACAAGTTTCAAAAAAATATATATATATATATAAAAGTAAACAAAATAAAAGAATAAGGGTCGGTTCTTAAAAAAAATAGAAGGGATTTTGGGCCTTAGCCCATTTTGGCTGCACAAAACAAACGGGGGTTTCCCCTTTTATCCCATAAGAAACGAACAAAAAAAATAGATTAGGGTTACACAGGGTGGTGTAGCCGCCGGTTAAAAAAAAGAGAGAGGAGAATTCAGTTAGCTTCTGCATTTTGATTCGTGCTTTCTTCGTAATCATTGCACGGTAAGACCTTGTTTTCTTTTTCTTGTATTTGATTCGGCTCGGGGGGTTAAGGTTGTCACCAGCCGAGACCTTTTAAAGTCTCGGTGGGTTTTCTTTTCCTTGCCCAGCCACGATCAGAAACAACATAAGGGGTGTCGGGTTTGAGCGACTATACACAAAACCGAGACATCTCAATGTCTCGGTGGTCTTGGTTTATACAGCCGCAGCAAACCAATTCACCATCAGGGGTGTTTGGTTCGTGAAGCAGGGGGTCGGGTTCGTTGGCCTCACGAAAACTGAGACCTGTTGTTTCGGTGACTCCCCTTTCTACCCAGCCGTGACCCACACAGGGGCGGCTAGGGCCAGTCTTGACCAAAGGGTTGCGTTGGGGGCTGCGTGTATATAAGGGTGTGTTTGGCTAAGTATAAACAGGGGGAAACATAAATAAACAGTGGGAATGCAATAACAAGTTAACGGGAAGAGATAGACAGAAAACAGTGGGAATTTAAAAGGAGATTAGCGACAGTTTTGCGACAGAAAATTCTGTCGCAGAATTTTTATGGGTGCAGTTTTTAAAACTCAGGTTTTGGTGACAGATTTAGCGACACTGTTTCTGTCGTAGAACTGTTAGATTATATGCAGTTTTTAAAGGGGCAGTTTTAGCGACAGTTTTGGTGACACATAATTTCTGTCACTAATCCTTGGGGACAGATTTTGTGTATATGTTAAATTGTTAGTGCGACCGAGATGGGATATCTCGGTAAGCTCGGGACGTTATTATAAACCATAAAATAAATATGTTTATGTTATACCTTTTGTTTTAAATTTAATTGTTTGATAAATATTTAATATATATTTTAAGTGTATTAAATTAAATTGGTTCTATAATATTTTAAAAGGGGTATATTTTAGGAAATGAATTAAACTATTTGAGAACTTTCTAAATTAAGAAACTTTCTAATTTAGCGGGATACTTATCATAGAAATACTTTATCGTCAGAAATACGTTGTACCATAATTAATAGTAGAAAATAATACATTAAAATGAATTAATATAAGTTCAGATTTATCAGTTGGTATACGTACAGAATTTCAGAATCAAAATAAAATGAATAAATAAGAAACCAATAAGATCAGTAAAATTCCATAAGCGAATATCAGTCAACTTATTCGCGTCTGTATTCTTGTAGCTCGCGTGAAATCAGAGTAGACTTTCGGTCAGTTGATCTCGGTCAGTTACTGGACACGAGGTACGGATTTCCGTCCTTTCAGTAAGGACTTCATTTCCTATGCATGATTAGGATTCCCCGTCTGCAGCCAAATGTTTTCCCCAGTATATGTTTAAGCTTATCAGTAATCATGTTAATAATAAAATAAATTGCCTGAGCATTATATACAAGCATGATTAGTTTATGTACTAGTTACGGAGGTACCGTAACCACGGCACTAGAGGCACCGGTGCCGTGACTCACATGCAGGAGAGTGATATCCTGCATCGTCCCACTCAGCTCAGCTTGGCCATTTTATTAGTATTATTAGTGGGGCGTATGGATACATCCTAGGCTACAGTTTACAGTTTAGCAGGTGAATGTGGTGTGTGCTCTACATCCTTCACATTGGAGCTGATCCCTCCACCCAGCATAGTTATTTAGAGGTCACCCCTCTACAGCATGACGAGGACACCCCTCTATGTATTCATGCAGCAGTTGATTCAGTTCATGACCTATATAAGCTCTTGGCAAATTAAAATACAGAAAATACATGTTTTCAGAATTAATAAGTTATATTTCAGTTTCAGTATATATGAACAGGTTTATCAGATTTTTATGCAGAGTTTTACCACATGTCATATCAATCTTATAGCTTCATTGTTGTCTTCTATTCCATTACTTTCAGTACCTTCTATTCATGCTATATCTGTCCACTGAGCGTTATGCTCAGCCGTAGTTTCCTTTCATGTTTCCAAACGGCAGGTTCACAGGGACGATCTTAGGACTTCTAAGAGAGTACGTGCATTTGGATGGGAGCTATCCAGACTCCTTTATTTTTATGCACACATTACGTTACTTTACTTTGGTTGTTTGGACATTGTTTCGTCCTTTTTCTTTCAGTACTTAATCTTTATATTTTGGGCTTATGTTGGACTACCGATGTTTGATTCCGGTACTTTCATTTTGGTCAATTAATGTTTGATACATTGCCTTGCATGCTTTGATGACACGCCATAAATACACGTAACGGTCCATTTATCCAAGTGGGGTGTTACAATTATGGTATCAGAGCGCAAGGTTCGACCTGTAGGCTCTAAAATTTGACCTGTGACTAGTGGGTAGTCACCAAGAACTCCCTGTATTTTGGCGTCGTTATCTTCCATGCTACTCATGAATTTTATCAGTCGGATTTTCAAAATTTTGATTAAGTAAACGGTTGGTACAGGACTGGCCATAATTAATCGCATGTGTTTTTCAGCGAACATTTTGTTTTGGTGAACTGACCATAGGCGTTCACCCTCGCCCGTTTAAATTTTGTATGGATGAACTGACCATAGGCGTTCATCCTTACTCATGTCAGATTTATGTTTCAGTAATTGTCATTTTGTGAACTGACCCTAGGCGTTCACCAGTGTTCATGTCATATTTTATTGGCTATACCTTCATGAATTACACTATGCATATTCAGATTTATTACCCCAGATTTTGGCATTTTTATCAACTTATCCTCTTTTATTTCAGATGCCACCCAGACGCGAAACCGAGAATGACCCTAACGCAGCTGCCATTGCTGTTGCTGTTCAGGCTGCTATACAGGCCATGTTACCCCAAATTCGTGAGGAGATCCGAGCTGAATATCAAAATGGACCTCAGCAGAATAACAACCCTCCTGCTCCACCAACTGCCACTTTACCCGCTTGGCTGGATCTGTTTAACAAGCAGAAACCCTGACTGTTTGAGCAGACTGTAGCTCCAACTGACGCGGAAGACTGGATCTACCATATAGAGAAAATTTTTGGAGCTATGGGTTGTGGTGATGTTTTCAAAGTTAGGCTTGCAGTTTACAAGCTGGAGGGTCCTACTCTGCATTGGTGGAGGTCTCAGAAACTGTCCAATGGGGGAGATGCTTGGGAGCTTACATTGACCTGGGCACGTTTTAAGACGATGTTCTATGACCAGTTTTTCCCGCATGCGGAGCAAGCTAAGATGAAGAGGGACTTCCATGTTATTCGTCAGAATCATGGCGAGAACAGTATAGAGTTCATGCACCGATACCTCAGGATGTCTGGATTCTTAGGGGAGGCTGCGGGTACCGTAGAGGAGCAAGCGAAGCAATTTCGCTGGGCTCTTCACTCTAGGACTGCAGATAGACTGATGAGTGCCACATTCACTAATGTGTCACAAGTAGCTAATGCAGCTCGGGATGTCGATATGCTTTTCGAGAGAGATGAGCTCGAGAATGTAGAGCGTCCGGAGAAGAGGTACATCTCATCCAACAGACTTAAACAATTTAGCCCCATTATTGCTTGTCAACTTATATGTATTGACTTATCCAATTATAATCTTACAGACACAGAGGAGGAGACCGATCCCAATCGGCTACTCCGCATCAGAACTACAGGAACCACGGTCAGTCATATGACCGTAATCGGTCAGATAAGAGGAACGGCGGTGATAATTACCGCGGCAGCTCCAACTCATCTGGCAGCTACAGGTGAGTCTTTAAGCTCCAGAAATACTAAACTATCGTGTAAAACAGATCTTAAATTTTTGTAAATTCCAACAGAGATGCTGGATAGGGGCGTGACCAAAACAACAGGGGTCAGCAGGTTGCCCGACCAGCAAATTCTGGTAATTTTAATTTCAGTCAGACAGCCTTATTTCAGGTTAAGATATCAGAATCGTGACACGTGTTTTTCATCATAAATCAGGTTCTCAGCAAACCAGGGCTGCTTGTACCGTGTATACTTATCCCACTTACATCACATGTGGAAAGAAACACACGGGACCGTGCCGTCGTGGTACAAGTGGTTGTTTCCAGTGTGGCCAGTCGGGCCATCTGAAGAGGGATTGCAAGAGCGGGAATGCTGCTGGTACCTCAGGCCAGACACCTCAGATGTTACCTCCGCCACCACCACTACCACCAACCACTGGTCGTGTCTACACTACTACCCGTGAGCAAGCAAATAAGACCGCAGGTACCATTACTGGCATTTTGTTTATACACGGACATGCTGCTTGCGTACTTTTCGATACAGGCGCCACCCACTCAGTTATACCCACTTCTTATGCTGTTAAAATAAACATGACCCCTACGCCACTAGACAGTGCACTTAGTATATCTACCCCATGCGAGACTCTGTACTCATTACCCAAGTGTATAAAGATCTCCCTCTTGAGTTTGATGATAAAATCCGTCCAGTCAGTGCTCTTCCTTTGGATATGTGTGAATTCGATATTATTCTGGGTATGGATTGGTTGTCGGTTCATCATGCCACCATAGATTGTCATGCTCACCAGGTCATCTTTGGTGATGTCCAGACACCAGAATATATTCACCGGGGCTTCCTACCAGGAAAACATGTTCAGATCATTTCAGCTTTACAGGCTCGTACCTTACTATATCATGGTTGTGAGGGCTTCCTAGCCACAGTTCATGACACGACTTCGGAGACACCTTCAATTCATGATCAGCCAGTTGTGTCAGACTTTCCAGATGTCTTTCCCGAGGAACTTCCAGGTTTACCTCCCATGCGAGAGGTAGAATTTGGCATCGATCTCATTCCAAGTGCAGAACCAGTATCTAAAGCTCCTTACCGTATGGCTCCTGTAGAGCTTAAGGAACTGAAAGATCAACTTCAGGAACTTCTAGAAAGGGGTTTCATTCGTCCTAGCGTGTCACCTTGGGGCGCTCCCGTTTTGTTTGTCAAGAAGAAGGATGGTAGCATGCGATTGTGTATTGACTACCGTGAGTTGAATAAGCTCACTATTCGTAACCGTTATCCACTTCCTCGTATTGACGATTTATTCGATCAGCTTCAGGGCGCCAAGCACTTCTCAAAAATTGATCTACGATCAGGTTACCATCAGCTGCGTGTAAAAGAGCAGGATATATCCAAAACTGCTTTTCGCACGAGGTACGGTCATTACTGTTGGGAATAAATTAAGGCCAGATCACTTGAGCGTTGACAAGAACAATTCAAGCGTTGACAAGAGCAAAGCAAGCGCTGATAGCTCAAGCGTTGACAAGTTGAAGTCAAGCGTTGACAACATTGAAGACAAGCACTGATGGAAGATATGATCTACACGTTTATTATATTCTAGAATACTTCTAGTAAGGATAGAAACGACAATGTATTTTCTATATTTATCTTTACCTAGAATAGTTGATACGTAGCTTATTGTACAAGGCTTCTTAGTCTATAAAAGAAGGCCTTTAGGTTAATGTTCAATATCAAGTTTTACATAAGTTTTCGTTCATAAACATCTTTCATTGTAAGCAAGTTCGACATTGATAATCAAAGTGAAAGTTTGTTTATATCTTGTGTGTTCTTGTTTAAGTGTTAAATTCCGCATAACACTTAGATTCACAAAGCATATACAAAAGGTTTCTCTACGTGTTATACTTGATCTAATCTCGTATACACAAAGCTAATCGATCTAAGTTTGGGATCAACAAGTGGTATCAGAGCTTGTTGAGGAACTTTTGATCTTTGAAGAACACCAGAACCATACACGAACACCAAAACCCTAATTTTCTCAGAAACCCTAAAAACACCAAAACCCTAACAACATCATGTCTGAAGCAATAACCTCCTCCTCCTCAGCCTTACCTAACATCAAGATTCCCATGCTTGATGCAACCCACTTTGACTTATGGAAGTTCAACTTTGAACAATATCTGGGGATCTATGACTACACACTCTGGGAGATTATTGAATATGGAAACTCATTCAATAAGGCTCAAAAGATTCTTGATGCCATTACTCAAAGATCAGCTGTTGAAGGATGCCCTGATGAGGATAAGAAAGAAAAACTTGGAGATGGTAGAGCTGTAGGTGCTGAAGATATTGCAAAGAAAAGGGTTGACATGAAAGCCCTAAATATTCTGAAAGTCTCTTTGGGACAAGAAAACCAGCACAAATATAGAGGCTATGAATCTGCTAAGGATCTTTGGGAAGCACTTGAAGTTGCATATGGTGGCAATGCAGACACTAAGGAAGAAAAGAAAAAGCAACTTCTGCATGATTATGCTGTCTTCAAAGCTCAGCCCAATGAGAAACTGAGTAGTGTGAGAAGAGGATTGCTTGACATCACAAGCAAGTTGTCCTTCATGGGGACACAAGTTGGTGATGTTGACACCAATGCTACCTTTCTTAAAAGTCTTGGTGAGGCATGGAAGATTGAGGCAAGATCTATTCTTGCCAATAATACTTACAAGAGCTCCTCGTTTGATGACATCTACAACAAACTAAGACTGTTGGAAGATGAAACTCTTTCAGATCATGGAAGCAAATCTTCCACCAGCAACACGGCCTTCTTCTCTCATAGTGAAGGACAATTCAATCAAAAGGACTCTTATATGCATCCAGTTACTGGATCATCATATGTCAGCGCTGGAACAAGTCCTGTCAACGTCTCCTTTTCAGACGCTGACACATTCATGAATGACTCCCCAAGAGTTAAACCTGCTGGTTTGGATTTGGATAATGTTTGTGCTTACATTGCTTCTTTGCCCAATGGTTCAGTGATTACATATGAGGACCTTGAGCAGATAAGTGATGAGCACTTGGAAGAGATGGACATCAAGTGGAACATGGCTCTTGCTAGTATAAGAGCAAATAGGTGGAATAGAAGGTTCAAGAAGAAGATGACCTTCAATGCTAAAGACACAGCTGGATTTGATAAATCCAAAGTTGAATGCTACAACTGTCATCGTATGGGGCACTTTATGAGGGAATGCAGATCTCCTAGAAGATCTGATGCTGGTAAACCCTCAAGTCAGGTTGTTAAAGCTCAAGATTCCAAAGCCATGGTTGCAGTTCAAGGAATTGATGGTACAGGATGGGATTGGAGCTATCTGGCTAAGAATGCTGAAGAGGATAAAGCTTTGGTTGCTGATATTGAAGAAGAAGAGCATGCTGAATATGCTCTCATGGCACACTCCTCCTCTTCATCTGACAATGAGGTATATGATGATGCTTTTTGTAGCAAAGGTTGTAGGTTAAACACTGATAGACTGAACAAAGAGGTGTTAAAACTAAAAGATGATATGAGCACTGAAAGGTGTAAATTGTCCAATTACCAACTAGCTCTTACTGAAACTGAGAAAACCGTTTCTGAATACAAGAAAATGGAATTTGACTTAAAAGATAAGATAAATATCTTAAAACATGAGCTAGAGGGTAGTATGGATATTAGAAATATCATGACAAAGGTCAATAGAGACCTACAGGCTAAGTTAGATGAGGCCATTAAGAATAAAGATAATGTTGACCTCAAGATTCAAAGATTTGATAGAGCCACCCAAACCCTAGGACACTGTGTAGCTAAACAAAGGGATCCTAAGGACATGACTGGGATTGGGATGAATGATTACTCTCTGGTTCCACCACCAGCTGGTGACTTCTATGGTGTCCTTAGAAAGGATTTGTCTTGGACTGGTATATCAGAATGCCAAGAAGAGGAATTCATTCCTCCACCAAGAGTTGTCACTCCAGTGGAAGAGTATCAACAAAAACTGACTGACCTAAATGAGTGGAAGAAAGCTAACCCTACTTTATTTGTTAAGGGAGGTTTGCTATGTGAAAGTCCTAATGAATCACCACCCATTAAGGTTACTCATCCAATCACTGGTAAAGTTGTTGACCTAGGCTCAAACACTGTTAGAAGACCTGCCATTAAATATGCAGAGATGTATAGGAATAATAGGTCACCCAAGAGCCAAGTTAGCAATCATGGAACAGGTTTCTTCTCTACTAGACCTAAGGTTGTGTCTAAGAAAGCCTGTTACACTTGTGGTAGCTTTTCACATTTGCCATACAAGTGTGTCAACGCTCCCAAAGCCAGCGCTGACAGGAACAATTTTAGCGCTGATAGGAAGAAAGTCAACCTTGTTAGAAAGTCAAACGTTGTCAGACCCAAACCTTGTATGCAGCAAAGTCCACAAGTGATTAGACCTGCCCCATTCTTTTCTAGAAGGTCTAAGACTCATGGACAAAGACCTTTTCAAAAGACAAACACCTGGTCAAATAGGCAATGGGTTCCTGTAGCAAACCCTAGGTTCAACGCTGACAAGGGTAATTTCAGCGTTGACAGGACAAAATCCAACGCTGACAGAAACGTGACCAGACCTAAATATTTGCAGCCACAAGGTAAGGGGTCTAAAGCTTCTTCAAGCTTAACATGGAGACCCAAGAAAGATCAAAACCCTAATGATAATGGGATTTCAATGACTTGCAATAGATTTAATTACATTTCAAAGGTCATTACAAAACCTATTGGAGTTAACTGGGTATTTCATCCTAAAAAAGATGAGAATGGGGTTGTTGTGAGAACTAAGTCTGTTCTTATTGAACAACCAGATGAATCTAAGTCTTCTGAGACTTGGGTTCCCAAAGAAAACTAATTTGTTTTCTTTATGTGCAGGGCATTCAAAGACAGATCAATGATTATGGATATTGGGATAGTGGATGCTCAAGGCACATGACAGGAAAGGAAGACTATCTGACGAACTTCACTCCTATTAAAGATGGTGATAAGGTATACTTTGGAGGGGGCTATGGCACCATTACAGGCAAAGGAACCCTTCTCACAAACAATCTGCGTTTTGAGAATGTCTTCCTGGTAAAAGAACTTGATTATAATCTGTTTAGTGTATCACAAGTTTGTGATAACAAAAATAAGGTTCTTTTCACTGATACTGAGTGTTTGGTGTTAAGCAAGGATTTTAAGATCCCTGATGAGAAATATATTGAGTATAGAACACCTAGGCATAAGGACATATATAATGTGAATTTAAATGGGATCAAAGTGAATACCAATATGTCTTGTTTTTATGCTAAGGCCTCAGTAGATGAAAGTAATTTGTGGCACAGGAGACTAGGGCACATAAATTTTAAAAATATAAATAGACTTGTGAGGCTTGGTTTAGTTGATGGTTTGCCTGAGAAGGCCTTCCACAATGACCACTCTTGTGTTGCATGTCTTAAAGGCAAGCAGCACAAGGTCTCATTCAAGTCCAAACAGGTGCATACTAGTTCCAGACCTCTTCATATGCTTCACATGGACCTCTTTGGTCCAACAAATATCGAGAGTTTGAATGGTAAGACATATTGCTTTGTTGTCACGGATGACTTTTCTAGGTTCACTTGGACATTCTTTCTAGCTATGAAGAGTGACACAGCTGATGTTCTTATTGATTTTATCACTCAGATTGAGAAAAGGTCTGGAAATGAGGTTAAAATGCTTAGGAGTGATAATGGTGGAGAATTTAGGAACAAGAAGCTAGATGATTTTTGTGCCAGGAAAGGAATTACTAGGCAATTTAGCATTGCTAGAACCCCACAACAAAATAGGGTTGCTGAAAGGAAAAATAGAACCCTAATTGAAGCAGCCAGAACAATGTTGGCTGATGCTCACTTTCCAATAGCCTTTTGGGCTGAGGCTGTTAATACAGCATGCTATGTGCAAAATAGAGCATTGGTTAACAAAATTCAGAACAAAACACCTTATGAGTTACTTTGGGGAAGAAAACCTAATATTGGTTTTCTCAGACCTTTTGGTTGTCATGTAGTAGTACTAGATACTAGTGATGCCTTAGGGAAATTTAGTGCAACAGGTGATGAGGGTTACTTCATGGGGTATTCAGTGCAGAGCAAGGGTTATAGGGTTTATCTTAAAGAGGATAAACGGATAGTTGAAAGAGTACATGTTAGGTTCTTAGAGAATAAACCTAGTGATCCTGAAAGTGGTCCTAATTGGTTGTTTGATTTGGAACCCTTATCTAGAACTTTAAATTATATGCCTGTCACTAATCCAGACATTGTGAAGGTAACTTCAAATGTTGTAGAGAAACAAGTTGTTGATGTTTCAGGTACACAAGTTAATGAGAGGGTTGGATCACAAGCAGAAAAGGCATCTCCTACATTTGAATATGTCACAATTCCCATTTGGACAGATGCTTTTGCTGCTGCTGCTGCTGCTGGACAAGATAATGGTGGTTTCCAAATACCACCAGATACAAACATGCATGGTTCTTCAGGCGCTGACAAAGGCAAATCTAGCGCTGACAAGACCAATTCAGACGTTGATGGCTCAGACGTTGACAATAACATTTCAAGCGCTGTTAGCCCAGACGCTGACAACCAAGATTCAAACGTTGACAACACTTATGGACATCTTTTCTCTTCCAGTTTTGAACAAGGTGGACCTTCCAATGTTCATGAAGAGATTCCTGTTGATCAAAGAGAGTCTGATGAAGAAGATATTGGCAACATGGAGCGTGAAGTTGAGGACACCAGACTTTTTGAAGGAGGGGTTCTCACCTCCACAATGAAGAATCACCCCACATCTCAGATCATTGGTGATATTATGACTCCCGTTCAGACAAGAAGATCTCATCAAGGTCTTGGTGGGTTTATTGCCAATATACACAAGAAGGTTGATACCCCTCTTGTGCAAGCATGTTTGTTGCATGTTTTCTGTCACAAGAAGAACCCAAGAAAATATTTGATGCTCTCAAAGAACCAAGTTGGGTGGAAGCAATGCAGGATGAGCTTCACCAATTTGCAATTCAGGATGTTTGGGAGCTGGTTGATTGTCCTAGATATGTCAGACCTATAGGGACAAGATGGGTTCTAAGGAACAAAAGAGATGAAATAGGTATTGTGGTCAGAAACAAGGCAAGGTTAGTGGCTCAAGGTTATACACAAGAGGAGGGGATAGACTATGAGGAGGTCTTTGCACCAGTTGCAAGGATTGAAGCTATTAGGATTTTTCTAGCCTATGCTTCCTGCATGGGCTTCACAGTCTATCAAATGGATGTCAAGAGTGCTTTCTTGTATGGCATCATTGTTGAGGAAGTATATGTAATGCAACCTCCTGGTTTTGAGGATCCTGAGTATCCAGATAAAGTGTATAGAGTCAAAAAGGCTATGTATGGCCTTCATCAAGCCTCTAGAGCATGGTATGGTACTTTGTCTACCTATTTGGTGGACAATGGATTCAAAAGGGGCACCATAGATCAGACACTATTTACAAAGAAGAAAGGCAAGGATGTGTTGCTTGTGCAGGTCTATGTTGATGATATCATTTTTGGGTCTACTGATCCAAAGATGAGTGAGGATTTCTCCAAGCTTATGACAGACAATTTCAAGATGAGTGCTATGGGGGAGATGAACCTCTTTCTTGGTTTACAAGTTCAGCAGAAAGAGGATGGTATCTTCATCTCCCAGGACAAATATGTTGCTGAAATCTTGAAGAAGTTTGGCTTTTCTCCACATGAAAAGAGGGCTACTACTCCTATGGATAGAGAACACCATTGGGGAAAGATTGGAGATGGGAAAGATGTTGATGTCAGGCATTATAGATCCATGATTGGATCCTTGATGTATCTTACTGCCTCCAGACCTGACATTATGTTTGCTGTGTGTGCTTGTGCACGCCATCAAGTGACTCCCAAAGAATGTCACCTTTATGCTGTGAAGAGGATCTTTAGGTACCTAAGATGCTATCCTAATCTTGGTTTGTGGTACCCAAAGGATTCACCATTGGAGCTGATTACATATTCAGGTAGTGATTATGGAGGTGATAAGTTTGATAGGAAATCCACAACTGGTGGATGTCAGTTTCTTGGGAGCAGGTTAATATCTTGGCAATGCAAGAAACAAACAGTGGTGGCTAATTCTACAACTGAAGCAGAGTATGTGGCTGCAGCTGCATGTTGTGGTCAAGTGTTGTGGATTCAGAACCAGCTGTTGGACTATGGGTATAATTTCATGCATACTAAGATATTTGTTGACAATAATAGTACTCTATGCATCATTAAGAATCCTGTACATCATTCTAAAACTAAACACATAGAAATTAGACACCATTTTATAAGAGATTGCTTTGAGAAAGGTTTAATACAACCAGATAGGGTTGACACTGAGGAAAATGTGTCAAATTTATTAACTAAACCTTTTGATGCTGGAAGATTTCAATACTTGGTAACAAGTATTGGAATGGTTAATCTCACTTAATATGTGTTTTGGATTCTTTTTGTAAAAGTATGTACAGGATGATGCATTATTATTGGCCTTATTGATGATTTAGATTTTCCACTAAATTTTTCTAACACTGACAAAGGTTGCTTGAACACTGATAAGTGTTTTTGCAACGTTGTCAGCAATATAGTTGTCTAACACTGACAAAGCTTCCCTCAACGCTGTCATGTATTATCGGGGCGTTGTCAACAACAATGTTAGTTTTGTGGTTTTCAATCTAAATGTGCAGATGGTGTTAGCAGTATACCATTGGATACAGAGTTGCTTATAGATCAATGGAGAAGCATTTGGACAAGTTTTTATTTATGGATGATGGTTGGAATATTTCATTCCTATCTTGACATAAATTTTTTATGTTCATGCATGATTTTAGCAAACTTTTTGTATCATCGTTTAAGGGGAGGTTTTAGGAACCTTTAGGATGTTTGGGTATCCATATGATACTCTTATCACAATTCTAGATTGTGTCCACAGGTGAGTATGGGTTAGTTTTACTAAACCATGAGGCACTGTAGCATGCATAGTATATCAACTTTGCATGCTGCCAAGACATTTTTGGCCTAGAATTGGTTGTGGTCCGTTGGGAGACTTGGGAATGATTTTGATATGGGATTTACCTGGGAGTAACAAGGATTTTATAAGGTGACTTTGTTGTTAAGAATTTTGGTTAGCAAGGGACACTAGAGGACTGTTATGTCTATCTTGCTTATGCAAGTGTGCATAACTGGACAGTGCTTGCCGCCCTATAATAATTATCAGCTTTTGGTTATCTTCTCTAGGATAAATTACTTGTTAAGGTCATTTTTCACTTTTTAAAACAATTTTATTTTTGGACGCTGACAAGATTTTTCCAAGCGTTGTTGTGACCAAATTGGACGCTGACATGGCTTTAGGCGAACGTTGACAAGATTATAGCCGTTGGGCGTTGATAGGTTATTTTTGACCGTTGACACTCAATGGGACCTACCCAGTTGTTACTTTTTGACATATTTTCAAGCCGTAATTTTAGGAGTTGTTACTTTCATTTAATGCATGAGATAACTTATAAACTTTTTTAATATTTTCATGATTGATTTTTGAAAATCTTTGCCTCTTTTTGGGCCAATCACATGCATTCTTTCTCTCCTATAAATTTGGCTCCTATTTTTAAACAGGGTATCTATAATTCTTGTCTAACACTTTCTCTTATCAACTTCATCTTCTACACTTAAAATTAACAGCTTTCATCAATGGCACCAAAGTTTAACTCAGCAGAATTGGAATTGGGGTTCAAGTCTCAACACAACATGATTGCTTATCTTGTTGCTGATAATGATCTGTTTCCTCAATACACACAAATGGTGGCGTATTTGAACGCATCCCCACTAAGGTATGCTCTTTCTCATGCACCACTAATTCCAGTCACACACATTAAGCAGTTTTGGAACACTGTTAGTTCCTCAACAGTTAATGGAGTGACCACATTGACTTCTATTGTTCATGGGAGGTCTTGGGTGGTTACTGAGGCCTTGGTACGCCAAGCCTTGCATCTTGATGATGCTGATGGTGTAGCCATCCTTCCCATAAATGAAATCGAACAAGGGCTTAGGGCTTTGGGATATCCTTTTCCTGATGAAGGTTCTCTTAACAAGTATCATAAGCAGGAATTTCCCCCAGCCTGGAAGTACCTCATCCACATCCTCCTTCAATGTTTGAGTCCCAAATGTACTGCACACAATGAGATCAATAGATCCATTGCCAGTGCTATTGTGTGCATTACAACAGGGCAAAAATATAACTATTCTAAAATGATTTTTGAAGGGATGTGTAAAAACAAGGGGACAAAAATGACTTTAGCTTATCCCCGTTTTCTGCAAATGATTTTTGATGATCAAGGTTACTGCTCAAGGGATCACAATGATTTTTATAAGATCCTTGAGCAAAAGAAAGCTATTTTTACGAAGATGAATTCACCACCTCATAGAGACTTACCTTTAACCCCAGCCATGCTTGCTGTTATTGCAGCAGCACAACCCCAACCAGACCCCCAACCTCAAATACCCTCAACCACAACTTGAACCCATTCCTGAACCTTTACCCTCACCTGAACAAATGCAAATTGACCAAGAACCTTTTGACGCTGACACATCAAATGTTGGCGTTGATGTGCCTATTTCCAACGCTGACACACAACCTTCACAATTCCAAACACCCCTTAATCAACCCACATCTACCCATTCTTCCACACCATCTTCCACACCACCTGAATATAGGTTGATGAAACGCCAAAGGACTACTGGAGTGTTCTCCTCTGGTGGTCCTAGCCATGAAGCAGAGAGAACCACCACCACAAGTGTGGCTGGTGGCCTGGATGAGGCTGGGACTATTGGTTCTGGCTTAGATGCTGGCCAAGGCAGTCCCACCATAATTAAGTCCTCATCTTTGCCCAATGAACCTGACTTGGGAGGTCAAATCCCCATTTTAGAAGAGGGCAGATTGGAACCAATGACTCTTTTGGAATTGACGGAAGTCTGCATTAGCTTGCAAAAGCAAAATGCAAACTTAGTACAAATTGTCAGCTCTCAAGGCCTTAAACTCAAGCAATTGAGGGAGAGGATTGTTTTTTTGGAGAGTGATCATGCTAGGAGGGGTATGGAGGAGTCTTCCAAAGGGGAGGAAGATCAAAGAAATCTGAGTGATAAGGGCAGCCAAGATGGTCAATCAATGGATGTTGCTGAAGCCCTTACAACTTTGAAGGAACAAACAGGTTTTGATACGTCTTTAATCTCTCCAACCAATCTAAATTTATCATTTACAGCTATGTTGAGAGAGGTTACACAAGGCGCTGAGGGAAAATATTTGAGCGTTGACAAGGCAAATTTGGACGCTGATAGAAGTATTTTGGGCGCTGATAGGATAAATTTGGACGTTGACAGACCTGCACATGAAGGTGATGTATTCCAGTCATCATCTATCATCAAGGAAGTTTCTACTCAGGTATTACCATCTACCTTACCAACCATTGCACCATCAGATAAGGGTAAGGGTAAATTGGTAGAAGAAATTGTTCCAAAGGATGCAGCCCAAGTTGAATTTGATAGAAGATTGGCTGAACAAATGATGGAACAAGGTGAAAAGGAAAAGTAACCATTTGTTGTGACTTCTGAAGAAGAAAGTGATGGAGCTAGCTCAGACTCAAGTGTGATGATTATAGAACCAGAAAGGCTTGAGTATGGTGATGAGCTTGCTAGGGAAAAGTTGAGAGACTTAAAATTGCAGGTTGACTTTGACATGCCAGAGGTGGTTCAAATGTACAATTCTTGGGAAGAAAGCTGCATGGATAATCCAGACTTGACCATTTCAGATCAAATATGGGGTTTGGAGCTTCTT
Source organism: Glebionis coronaria (assembly GCA_025667525.1). NCBI lineage: Eukaryota > Viridiplantae > Streptophyta > Magnoliopsida > Asterales > Asteraceae > Glebionis > Glebionis coronaria. The sequence continues at coordinate 83,150,429 of CM046878.1, forward strand.
CTTTGAGTTCAGAAGGATTGTAAGGTGATTTTGAAGCACAAAGCAAGCAATATTCTCTCAGAGTTGAAAAGGGATAGAAGGGAGCTCTATTTTATGTTGCTCAGATGTCATGGAGTTGGATGGACACATCAGAAGTTGAAGGCTTTGACATTTGATGAGTTGGAACATAGGGCTTATCCCATTTGGGTGAGAGTGCAGGAAGCAAACACTCTCAGACTTCTTTCAGATGAAAGAAAGGAGCAACTTGCAGAAGAAATGGAAATCAAGAAAGCTATTATGATTCCCAGGCCAGTGAAGAAGGGATTTAAACTTGAGTTTCCAAAAGATATGGATCCACTATATCCAAGTGAAGCAGTTATAAGAAAGAGCCTCAAGCTCTCCCCATTAGAAGCTTCAGATATGGTGCAGGTGTTACCATTAGATTCCAGGAATCCAATTGTGAGTTATGATGAGGATGAATGTGGATTCTGGAAGATTGGAAGATTTGGCAAGGAGGTACACACTTTTACCACTCTCATATCTTTATTTGCAAGTTGTGATAGAGAAGACTTGGTGGACCTTTGGAGGTTACTGGAGACCAAGTATGAGGCTGAAGCACCAACTTCAGCTAATGGAATAAAACTTTGGACCACATTCAAAAGAATGTGTGGGACAAAAGAGGAAGATCCTGAAATATGGAAGGATCTTGAAGATGACCTCAGTGGTCTTCAATGGAGGTTATATTCAGCTGCTGGTGTATATCATTTGAGTTCTACAAAGTTTGCTGAGTATCTACTTGTGGATGCTCAGTATTTCATATCTAAGGCTGTTTTGGAAAAGATGAAGGACACTCAGCTGGAGATAGATTATTCAAGTGACGTGGCAAAGGATTTGATCAGATTTTCATTACCAATATGAGAAGATTTTTCAGACTCCTCCAAGTTCTTAATGCTTATTCAGAAACTTGATCACAAGAGTGGATATCAAGTTTAGGGGAGGATTGTTGGGAATAAATTAAGGCCAGATCACTTGAGCGCTGACAAGAACAATTCAAGCGTTGACAAGAGCAAAGCAAGCGCTGATAGCTCAAGCGTTGACAAGTTGAAGTCAAGCGTTGACAACATTGAAGACAAGCACTGATGGAAGATATGATCTACACGTTTATTATATTCTAGAATACTTCTAGTAAGGATAGAAACGACAATGTATTTTCTATATTTATCTTTACCTAGAATAGTTGATACGTAGCTTATTGTACAAGGCTTCTTAGTCTATAAAAGAAGGCCTTTAGGTTAATGTTCAATATCAAGTTTTACATAAGTTTTCGTTCATAAACATCTTTCATTGTAAGCAAGTTCGACATTGATAATCAAAGTGAAAGTTTGTTTATATCTTGTGTGTTCTTGTTTAAGTGTTAAATTCCGCATAACACTTAGATTCACAAAGCATATACAAAAGGTTTCTCTACGTGTTATACTTGATCTAATCTCGTATACACAAAGCTAATTGATCTAAGTTTGGGATCAACAATTACGAGTTTGTTGTTATGCCATTCGGTCTCACGAATGCGCCTGCAGTATTTATGGACTTGATGAACAGAGTCTTCCACGAATTCTTAGACAAGTTTGTGATTGTATTCATCGATGATATCCTTATTTTCTCCAAATCTAAAGAGGAACATGAGGATCATCTCCGTACAGTGTTGCAGATTCTCAGACGAGAAAAGTTATATGCTAAATTTTCTAAGTGCGAGTTTTGGCTGAATACAGTGGCGTTTCTAGGCCATATTGTTTCCGCAGAAGGAATCACTATGGATCCTGCAAAGGTGGAGGCTATCACCAAATGGCCAAGACCGACATCTGTCACAGAGATACGTAGTTTTCTTGGGTTGGCGGGTTATTACCGCAGGTTTGTGGAAAACTTCTCACGTTTGGCGTTACCATTGACCCAACTTATGCGAAAAGGTGAGAAGTTTATATGGACTGAGGAGAGAGAAAAGAGTTTTGAGGAACTCAAGCATCGATTGATCTCAGCGCCGATACTTACTCTTCCGTCCGGTACAGGTGGTTATCAGATTTACAGTGACGCATCAGGAAAGGGCTTAGGCTGTGTACTTATGCAGCATGGGAAAGTCATTGCTTATGCTTCACGTCAACTGAAGCCGTATGAGAAAAATTACCCTACTCATGATCTAGAGCTCGCAGCAGTCGTCTTCGCCCTTAAAATCTGGAGGCATTATTTATACGGTGAGTCGTGTGATATTTTCACCGATCACAAAAGTCTCAAGTACATATTCACCCAACGAGAGTTGAACATGAGACAGCGGCGATGGTTAGAACTACTGAAAGACTATGACACTAATATCCAGTATCACCCAGGTAAAGCAAATGTAGTGGCAGATGCCCTTAGCAGAAAGTCAGGTATGGTAAATGGCATCAAAGTTCAGGAAGAAATTATTCAGGACTTAGAGCGTTATGATATTGAGCTCTTAGTACACGGACAAAGGGGATACTAGGCTAGTTTGAGGGTAGAACCAGATTTGATCTCTAGGATTAAAGCCGCACAAAAGGATGATGGTGAAATCTGGGCGATTGTCCAGAACATTGACCGGCAGACCGAATTTCGCATCGATGACGATGGTATTGTATGGCAGGGTACCAAACTCTGCGTTCCAGAAGACCCTGCTCTCAGAGAAGCCTTGATGACTAAGGCTCACAGCTCTTCGTTCTCTATCCATCCGGGTTCCACCAAAATGTACCACGATCTTAAGCAGCATTTCTGGTGGAGCGGCATGAAACGGGATGTCGCAACATTTGTGTCTAAATGCTTAACCTGTCAGCAGGTTAAGATAGAGCACCAGCGTTCCAGTGGTCTTCTCCAGCCATTAGATATTCCAATGTGGAAATGGGACAAGATCTCTATGGATTTTGTCACCGGACTACCACAGACTCAGCGGAGACATGATGCAATCTGGGTAGTTGTCGATCGTTTGACCAAGTCAGCACATTTCATTCCTATTCGCAAAGATTTCGCAGTTAGTAAATTAGCGAAACTATTCACCGAGGAGATCGTACGATTACACGGTACACCGTCTGAAATTATATCAGATAGGGATCCTCGTTTCACTTCTCACTTCTGGGAAGGTTTGCATAAAGCTTGGGGAACTAGGCTCAAGCTCAGCACAACTTTCCATCCACAGACGGACGGTCAGTCAGAGCGTACCATCCAGACCTTAGAGGACATGCTACGCGCCTGTGCATTAGAATGGACAGGACACTGGGATGACTATATTTGCTTGGTCGAGTTTGCCTACAACAACAGTTGGCATGCTAGTATCAAGCGTGCTCCATTCGAGATGTTATACGGCAGGAAATGCCGTGCTCCTATTTGTTGGGATCAGGTTGGAGAACGCTTGATTGAAGGACCAGAATTGATAGAAATGACCAATGAAAAGGTCGCCATCGCTAGGGCAAAACTGCAAGAAGCGCGTACTCGCCAGAAGAGTTAAGCCGACAAGCATCGCAGAGATCTATCTTTTCAGACTGGGGATCGTGTGTTCCTCAAAGTATCACCCGCACGCGGTGTCAGACGTTTTGGCCTCAAAGGAAAGCTCAGCCCTCGTTACATCGGACCATTCGAAATCCTTGAACGTATCGGTGAAGTGTCATACCGATTGGCGTTACCACCTCAGCTTTCACACGTCCATAACGTGTTTCATGTATCATTACTCAGGGGGTACAACTATCATGAGCTTCACAAAGTAAATTATCCACTCGATCAGATTCGGGAGGATCTATCTTATATTGAGGAACCCGAAGCAGTTTTAGATCGCCAGGATCGAGTCATGAGAAGGAAGACCACTCCTTTCGTCAAAATCCTGTGGAGGGACCATACCGAGCGGGAGGCCACTTGGGAAACAGAGGAGTCTATACGGACTTCTTATCCTCACTTTCAGTTTTGATTCGGGTATGTCTTTTCAGCTTTTATGTCTTCCAGCTTATAGCATTTTCGGCTTTTACCCCAGTCAGCTTAAATACCTTATAATTCGGGGACGAATTCTTCTTTTTAGAGGGGAAGAATTGTAAAACCCAGTACGACCGTATCCTTAATTCGGGGACGAATTATTCTTTTTAGAGGGGAAGAATTGTAAAACCCGTATTTAAATCGGGAATGTAAATACGCGGTTTATTTATTTAAACCATTTACGTAGAATTTATCGACGGAAACAAACGCGAGAAAATTATATACAAGTTGTGTAATTATATACAAGTAGTGTTATTATATACAAGTTTCAAAAAAAAATATAAAAGTAAACAAAATAAAAGAATAAGGGTCGGTTCTTAAAAATAAAAAATAAAAAAAAATAGAAGGGATTTTGGGCCTTAGCCCATTTTGGCTACACAAAACAAACGGGGGTTTCCCCTTTTCTCCCATAACAAACGAACAAAAAAAATAGATTAGGGTTACACAGGGTGGTGTAGCCGCCGGGTAAAAAAAAAGAGAGAGGAGAATTCAGTTAGCTTCTGCATTTTGATTCGTGCTTTCTTCGTAATCATTGCACGGTAAGACCTTGTTTTCTTTTTCTTGTATTTGATTCGGCTCGGGGGGTTAAGGTTGTCACCAGTCGAGACCTTTTAAAGTCTCGGTGGGTTTTCTTTTCCTTGCCCAGCCACGATAAGAAACAACATAAGGGGTGTCGGGTTTGAGCGACTATACACAAAACCGAGACATCTCAATGTCTCGGTGGTCTTGGTTTATACAGCCGCAGCAAACCAATTAACCATCAGGGGTGTTTGGTTCGTAAAGTAGGGGGTCGGGTTCGTTGGCCTCACGAAAACCGAGACCTGTTGTTTCGGTGACTCTCCTTTCTGCCCTGCCGTGACCCACACAGGGGCGGCTAGGGCCAGTCTTGACCAAAGGGTTGTGTTGGGGGCTGCGTGTATATAAGGGTGTGTTTGGCTAAGTATAAACAGGGGGAAAACATAAATAAACAGTGGGAATGCAATAACAAGTTAATGGGAAGAGATAGACAGAAAACAGTGGGAATTTAAAAGGAGATTAGCGACAGTTTTGCGACAGAAAATTCTGTCGCAGAATTTTTATGGGTGCAGTTTTTAAAACTCAGGTTTTGGTGACAGATTTAGCGACATTGTTTCTGTCGCAAAACTGTTAGATTATATGCAGTTTTTAAAGGGGCAGTTTTAGCGACAGTTTTGGTGACACATAATTTCTGTCACTAATCCTTGGGGACAGATTTTGTGTATATGTTAAATTGTTAGTGCGACCGAGATGGGATATCTAGGTAAGCTCGGGACGTTATTATAAACCATAAAATAAATATATTTATGTTATACCTTTTGTTTTAAATTTAATTGTTTGATAAATATTTAATATATATTTTAAGTGTATTAAATTAAATTGGTTCTTTAATATTTTAAAAGGGGTATATTTTAGGAAATGAATTAAACTATTTGAGAACTTTCTAAATTAAGAAACTTTCTAATTTAGCGGGATACTTATCATAGAAATACTTTATCGTCAGAAATACGTTGTTCCATAATTAATAGTAGAAAATAATACATTAAAATGAATTAATATAAGTTCAGATTTATCAGTTGGTATACGTACAGAATTTCAGAATCAAAATAAAATGAATAAATAAGAAACCAATAAGATCAGTAAAATTCCATAAGCGAATATCAGTCAACTTATTCGCGTCTGTATTCTTGTAGCTCGCGTGAAATCAGAGTAGACTTTCAGTCAGTTGATCTCGGTCAGTTACTGGACACGAGGTACGGATTTCCGTCCTTTCAGTAAGGACTTCATTTCCTATGCATGATTAGGATTCCCCGTCTGCAGCCAAATGTTTTCCCCAGTATATGTTTAAGCTTATCAGTAATCATGTTAATAATAAAATAAATTGCCTGAGCATTATATACAAGCATGATTAGTTTATGTACTAGTTACGGAGGTACCGTAACCACGGCACTAGAGGCACCGGTGCCGTGACTCACATGCAGGAGAGTGATATCCTGCATCGTCCCACTCAGCTCAGCTTGGCCATTTTATCAGTATTATTAGTGGGGCGTATGGATGCATCCTAGGCTACAGTTTACAGTTTAGCAGGTGAATGTGGTGTGTGCTCTACATCCTTCACATTGGAGCTGATCCCTCCACCCAGCACAGTTATTTAGAGGTCACCCCTCTACAGCATGACGAGGACACCCCTCTATGTATTCATGCAGCAGTTGATTCAGTTCATGACCTATATAAGCTCTTGGCAAATTAAAATACAGAAAATACATGTTTTCAGAATTAATAAGTTATATTTTAGTTTCAGTATATATGAACAGGTTTATCAGATTTTTATGCAGAGTTTTACCACATGTCATATCAATCTTATAGCTTCATTGTTGTCTTCTATTCCATTACTTTCAGTACCTTCTATTCATGCTATATCCGTCCACTGAGCGTTATGCTCAGCCGTAGTTTCCTTTCATGTTTCCAAACGGCAGGTTCACAGGGACGATCTTAGGACTTCTAAGAGAGTACGTGCATTTGGATGGGAGCTATCCAGACTCCTTTATTTTTATGCACACATTACGTTACTTTACTTTGGTTGTTTGGACACTGTTTCGTCCTTTTTCTTTCAGTACTTAATCTTTATATTTTGGGCTTATGTTGGACTACCGATGTTTGATTCCGGTACTTTCATTTTGGTCAATTAATGTTTAATACATTGCCTTGCATGCTTTTATGACACGCCATAAATACACGTAACGGTCCATTTATCCAAGTGGGGTGTTACACATAGGCTCAACTACAAAGGGGATGCTTTGTAGAGGTTGAGGTTGAGTATTTACATCCAAGAGAGGAATAGGAGTGAAGGGGGAGGACAACTCATTCATTCTTGATTGGAATGAAGAGGAGGTAGAACCATGTGAATGGTTAGTACCATGAGTTGAGTTGGTCTTGCATGGAGCAAGAGGTGGTGAAGGTGAAGAAGAAACGAGAATAGGAGAAGTCTCATTCTTGGGTGTATGGAAAGAGGAAGAACCAAGTTTGGGTAACTTACTCTTGATCTTAAGGTTTCTTTTGGAAGAGGAAATTTTAGGAGAGTTGGATGTTCTAGTAGACACCATGGTTGTGTGTTTAGGTTTAGAGAGAAGTTAAAGGGATGAACACCACAATCAGTAAGAGAGGGTTTAAGAAGAGGAAGGGATGATCCCAACAAGTAATGGGTTAAAATCATATTAGGTGAATAATGAAATTAGGTAGCCTAGTTTAGAAAAGTGCATGTTTTTGCAAAAAATTTATCAATGTTTACACATATTAAGGAAAACAGTGTAAAGCAAAGATTTTGTCGAACAATTGATGGCGGTTCCTTATGTAGGGCCGCAGTTCGATATCGATAAAGAACCGCGGGGAAGATAAAGAACCGCCACCAGGGGGTTCGAAAAATGCACTTCCTGAAACTTTTGCTAGCCCAGATTTTACACAAAGGTTTATCAAGCCAAAGTGAACTATTAATCAAAATCTAGGAAGCTAACTAACACATAAGATGCACAAAGCTATGTAAATCGAAAGATCGATCACATAGGCAATTTGGATTAAAACATTAAGTAATCCAAACACATAGCATTAGTTAATAAACATAACATCCTAAAAAATAAAGATAAAGGAAATAATGTTCAACAATCCAAACATGTTCTCAAACATGTTAACCATGGTAAACCAAAGCTTCACTTCTTCTTTTTGACAAGTCCCTTGATCAATTTGCTTATGCTCTTGAACGATCCTCTTGAATCCACTCAATGATCATACAACTCACCTTGGGTTTTAAGATTAGCACGATAGACATCCTCAAGTCTAAAGTTATCCGAAACTCTACTAGTGGCAAAGTGAGGAGGAGGGATAATTTCGTCTAACCCGTCCATGAAAGTGTCCATGGATGGGTGGGAGTCACTCGAAGAGCCAACATGAGCACTAGTGCCTACGTCACCACCATCACTTGGTGACATATCAAAGTCCTCATCATCAGACTCTTGTGGATCGTACTTTCTCGAACCTCGATCACTTCTAGTCTTTCGTGGTTGTACCTTTTGAATAGGTAACATAACTCGTTTGACCGAACGAAAGCGAGTAATATCGATGTCGAGATAGTCTTCACCAAACTTTTTAAGAAGGCGAGTAAGGAGCATGGCATAGGGAAGATTTGTTTTGGGTTTGGAAAGAGCATAAGTGATTCGTCGAGCGATAAAGTATGCGAGATTGTACTTAGCGTTGGTAGCAATGCAACATAACATGTGCGCCATACACGCTGGAATATGATCCTGGTTTCCACCAAGACAAGACATATTTTCCTTAAGGATGTCGGCCCATCGGACCATACAATCATTAAGGTCGCTTAAGAGAACCTCATAGCGTTTCACCAGACGCTTGTTAGAGTGGAGGCTTCTTACAACGTTTCCACTACGCTCTTTACAAATGACATCAAGGATGAAGTCAAGGTCAATCTCTTCATTTTCATTTGGAGCACAGTCGAAGGGTTCAAGGAGATAATCAAGCTTCCATTTATCCGTAAATCGCCAAGTGCCTCTAAATGGAACACGAAGAGCTTGACCAAAGTATGCAAGAGAGAGTTTAATGAGTCGAGCATCAATGATGAACCTAACATATACTCTACCGTTATCATAAAGGAGAGAATATGTGCTAAAGAACTCCAAGAGAAATTCGGGATATATATCTTCCTTGATGAACAACAAACAATTAAACCCGATTGGTTCGATAATCGATTTAGTATATATATATATAACCCTCAATATCCTTTTGAACGACTCTACCCTCGTGAAAGCAACGATTTTGGAGTGAGGAATAGGTATTGGCAAGTTGTGGGGAAGGACACATATTGGCTAGGTTTGGCATATATTGTTTAGTGTATTGGTGATCTTGTGGATATTCCGAAGGCATGATTAGTACCTAAATAAGCAAAAAAAAAAATTCCCAATCACTCATTTGTTACATATAAACCAAAAATAAAAAAGATGAGAATGTGTTTCATCAATTTCTTGACGAACAAAGGATTAATCCTTATCATTCCTATATTCACAATGTTCCTAGTTCATTATTGACAATAACATATTAATCATGTAAAATCAACAATGAACTTGAACATTGGTTTTTCAAAACAAGGTTTTTAGGTAAGCATTTAACAATGCCATTACCAACTTGTTCATGGGTTCATATCAATTCCATCAATTAACCAAAATTATTTAGTCAAAATTCAGATTGTTCTACAAGTGGGTTTTAGTGAAATCTCAATGAATTTGAACCTAAGGAATCATAGCAAGATTACTATGTCAACTCTTATTCCTAGTAAGGTTCTAATTCAATATCAATTTTAAAAATCCCCAATTATGAATGTATGAACCATAGAACAAACTAGATGAAACTGAAAGAAATAACTTACAATTAATTGATCTTGAATGAAGGATGAGTGAAACCCACAAATTGGAATCAATTAATCTTGAGTAATTGAAGATTTTGAAGGTGCAACAATGGTGGAAAAACTGAAACTCGTCGCTCTATTCGAGAAGAGAGAGAAGGTATGTTTGAAAAATGATTTTTATAAAAAGTTTGGCACTTTAGTCGCAAGTACTAACCGCGGTTCCTTATCGATATGGAACCGCGCATTTGAGCCGCGACAGATAAAGAACCGCCTACAGTGGCGAGTTTTTATCAAAGAAAATCAAAGAATTTTTCAAAACCAAATTTTTTTCTAAAATCCTTAAAATATATCTTAAGCCTTTTGGAAATTATTGAACCACCACAACACTAGGTAATAATGTCTTAATGAAGGATTACAAGTTGAATCGAGATAGGAAAAGACCGAAACGGACAAACGACTACTCGTAGCAAAGAAGCAAAGAGGGGAGAAGTCAATAGGAGTGAATCAAGACCAAGAACTGTTAGAAGTATTTAAAGTCATGGTCAAAGAAGTGAAGTCACATATTATATGAGCACCCCTTAGGGAGAGATTTTTAGAAGTATTTAAAGTGATGGTCATTTAGTATGTGACCAACCTAAATCAAAAACCCACGAAATCAACACCAAATCACTCCAAATCAACACCAAATCAACACCAAAGCTAACTACGAATCCCTTGGCGAATGATACCACTTGAGGAATTGTCTGATGACCCTCCTAAATCGAGTATCACATGCTGATTTCTAAACGAGCTCAAAGATAATTTTGTCATTCTCAAACGGGTTGTTAACGCCAAAATGACTGGAGGACACTTTACTTCACCCGTTCAGATTGAAGTTCAGAAAATTCTTCACAATGAGATTAATCCGATCATTAATCAAGTTGATGCTAGGATAAGCAATCTTGAGAACGCTTTTCTAAAAGAACTAGCCAAATTTGTTGTAGACTTTAAATCTTTGGCGAAGGAGGGTGATGAATCTCTTGATAGAATTAAAGTTTTGGAAAGCGACTTTGCATGTCTCTCGAAAGCAAGTGACAGTGGTGATTGTGTTGATAGTAACCCCGTTGCGGTAAACATCTCTGTGTCAGACAATGCAACCCTCCAAAATGAGCTTGATCGTACGAAAGAGAAAATGGAGTCTTATGTCATCAAAAAGGACAACGAATTCACCGATCTTTGGAATAAATATGTCAAAAAATGTGATGAATGTAAGGATGACAAACTCTTGTATGATAAAGCTTACAATGAACTACAACAAACAATCGAACAGCTGCAAGCTCAGTTAGGAGGTGAATGTCGCGATAGTGAGCCTTCAACAAATGTTAATCAAAAAGAGTTCACGATTATTCAACATCGATATGATTTTCTTCAGAAACATTGTCATTCTCTTGAACTTGCTTTGCAAAACAAAGTTGGAAAAGTTCCTGATGACAGCAATTTACAAGTAAAACTCTCTGAATCATTTGTGAATTGAATGAAAAGAGTAAGGATATTTCTGATCTGAAAGCTCAGCTGCAAGATAAAGACATTCCGATTGCTGAGTTGAAGAAACTTGTTGGAAAGATGGGTGGAAAAACTGTGGAACCTAAGGTTGTAAAATCAGTTGTTAGACAACCTGATGCGTATAAAGTACCAAAGCCATCTATCTTAGGAAAACCGCCTTCTAATGTTTCTAGGTTACCTCCTAATATCGATGTGCCATCGACTGTACCAAAACCAGCCATATCACCCTATGTTCCTCCATTTAGAAAACCCACTCTTGCTAAACACAACTCTGTGAATGCACCTTGCACTACTTCTAAGAGTACTCCCAAGTGTGTGACTCTTACGCCTACAAAGGAATCTAAAGGTTCAAATGACATTGGTCAAACCAACAACCTAGGGGATGGTAAGCAAAAAGGGAAAATTCAGAAAGTAAACCATGTGTATTCAAAACCTAGTAAACCAACAACCGCTAGAGTTCAACACACTCCTAATGGTAATCAACCAAATCCTAGGACCCCTTCCCAACAACCTAGGAATTGGCAACCACCATTGAGTAGTCGTTTATCGAACAAGGTGCCTGAACGGTCAGCAAAACCTAGGTACACAAGGCATTTTGAGAATCCCAAACTCCCTGTATGCCCCACGTGCAAAAAGGGTATCCACAACGGCAACCATGCTCATTGTATTCTGCAATACCTCTATGAGGTAAACTCTCGTGCCTTCACACAAAGAAAGAATGCAGAATCCCATAAGACAACAAGGAGATTCACACCCATCACAAAGAAAAGCAATGACAAGAAATCTTCAAAGCGGATCAATGCAGGAACTAGTTTCTCTCCTAAGAAGTCTTCCGCTGTGCAAGAGAACACTACTCCTAAATCTAGTCTTCAGTGGAAACCAACGGGTAGGATCTTCAAGGAAGTTGGTCTTAAGTGGATCCCATCGAGAAGAGTGATGACACCTGCTCCAGCACTAATGCGAGTGTTTTGAATGTAGGAAATGCATTTGTTACTCCTAGCACTAGTATTTGTGCAAATTCTTCTTTTGTCTTTGCAGGTACTTCAGCGGATTCTGAATCCATTTCTTCAAAGGGTTCCAATTCTGTACATTCGACGTCACCTTCTTCTGCTGTACAAAGGTCTATTTTGGATTATTTTCGAAAACATTGAAAATCAAAATACAAAAATATAAAACCTATAAAAACAAAATTAAAAAAACGAAAAAAATCTTCCAAAAATACCAAAAATATTCTTCTCGACATGTCTTTCAGTTTCGATAATATGGACGTGCCTAAAAATGTCGCTCAATAACGACACGGGTGTACATAAAGCTCGAATGAAAGTTCAAATGTTTTCAAAACATGTCATTTCCTTTTTTCTTTAGATGAATTACAATTACTTCAGATTGTGACTCGTGCCTCAAATAAAGGAAAGTTGATCACGGATGATAACTTATCCTTAACAACGAGAAAATACAATATTCTCGGTCATGAGCGGTCAATAAAAACATTCCATGTTTTTAAGCTCATGAAAACGAATTACAGTTAAATGTCAGACTGTAACTCGAACTTCAAATAAAGGAGAGTGTACCTTTAAAGGTAACTTATCCTAATAACGGGTAGAGCAATCTATCACGGGTTGAGCTTGTCACAAAACATTCAGAGTTTTGGGCTCAACATAATGGCTTATAGTCACATGTCAGACTATAACCCGGTCCCCAAAGAAAGGAAAGTCTTTGACTTATCCTCAACAACGAGAAATTCGTTTTTCTCGGTCATGAGCTTATATCAAAACATTCAAAGTTTTAAGCTCATGAACATAATTTTTCTCGGACTTTTGAGCATAATTTTCAAGGTATTTCAAAACAATGTGCTCATATACTCCCCTATTTAAATAGAATCTCTTTTCGAGGGGGAGTATAATGATTTCATAAACATTTGTTCCAAAGTTTCATGACACATTATTCTCTCCATGTTTCATCACTACTTTTACAAAAATTTCAATTTCATGCAATTTTTGAGGGGGAGAATAGTGATTCAAATGTGATCAAAAATGCTTCATTCTTGGATAAGATCTTTTGATATAAGTGCTTTCTCTTCCTAATATATGCAAAAACCTTCTTTTTATAATGTACATATGTAGGGGGAGCGTTTTGGTGATATAGAAAACTCTCAAGGTGTTTTTGATTTCATCAACACCTTGACTGTCTTTTCAATAAGTTTTTCTGGTTACGATATCTATACCCTTCAACACAATTATTCACGACGATATTGGTGTCAAAAGGTGGCTAGGTATTCGTCCTATGATCCAACCAGAACCGGAGGGATCTTCCTAGGGACAATTCATTAGAACTTAGAAGTCCTTATGAAAGATGGAGTAGTTGAGTGTACGGGAATAAAGCCGACTAATGACTTAAGCTAGCACCGGAACAATCACAACAAAGTGCTAGTTATGACGTCTTGGTAAGCATTGAAGGGGTTGAAGAATGAAAAAGAAATGTAAGGATAAAAGGTGAAAAGAAATAGCCCTCCATACAACTTAGGCAGAAACCGGGCCAATACATCTATTATCAGAAACCGGATCTTCCCAAGGACAATCCATTAGAACTTAGAAGTCCTTAGGAAAGATGGAGTAGTTGAGTGTACGGGAATCAAGCCGACTAATGACTTAAGCTAGCACCGGAACAATCACAACAAAGTGCTAGTTATGACGTCTTGGTAAGCATTGAAGGGGTTGAAGAATGAAAAAGAAATGTATGGATAAAGGGTGAAAAGAAATAGCCCTCCATACAACTTAGGCAGAAACCGGGTCAATACATCTATTATCAGAATCACTTTGATGATTTCTGATACTGAAGACAAAGCATCATGGACCCAGTGATGCAATGCACAACCCTTCCCAGCCTACTCAAGCTTCTCTCAAAAGAAGTTTGTTTTATTGTCTCAGAGTTCAACTCATTTCTATCAACTTTCTCACTCCGAGATAGTAGATATTGAAAAGGTGGCAGTCTGCTCCAGCCTCCGATCACCAAATAAACGTGCACTTATGGAGTCTAGAGCCAACGAGATTCATTAAAAAATCTCATTAGGACACTTATTTCATATATCAATTGTTGTTCATCATTAGAACACAAGCGATAATTTACAGAGTCCTACGCTCTATCCTTGTGGTATTGCTAGAACATTCAGAGTGATACTCTCTAGTATTCACAGTGATGAATGGAAATCCTTCTAGTGTCGACATCAAACCGCACTGCGGTAGGTCATATGTAAGATTCACTTAAATTAAACATATGCTAACTGGAAAGCAATAGTGGTTTGATTCTATTTTGATTCAAACTCGTTCCAGGTATCTACGCAATATCTTTATGATCTTGCTAGAACATTCAGAGTAATACTTTTCAGTATTTACAGTGACGAATGGAAATCCTTCCAGTGTCATCATCAAACAACACTGCGGTAGGTAACTTGTGCGATTCTATATGAATCAAACTTGTGTCAACTGGAAAGCAACAATGGTTTGATTCTTAATTGATTCAAACTTGTTCCAGGAAATTGAATTGACGACTTAATCAGCAGAATGGAACTGCATGATTCACTCCTTACTTTGAATTATCTTTCGATATATTCAAGTATTGAGAACGGCTACCACAGCCGGAAACCTTGTCAAGGAAGTTCATTGAACTTACCTAATCACATACAGTATTCGTACTGTATAACCGAAAACCGGAGGAATGCAAACGGTGAAGTAACCTCAAGAGTCGTAATTCAAGACCACATGCTCATGTAAAAGAAGAAAGCTCAAGAACATCTGAAGACAAAGACTTCCGCTACTCTGATGATCAAGGGAGATTGTTAACAAGCTTTCGTCTCATACTAAAGTTTGAGTATGTGGGGAAAGACACAAGAACACAAGTTGGCAAAGCATCAAGATCAGGTCAAGGCAAAGATCAAAGATCCAAGATCACAAGTCATGAAAGGAACGATGAAAGAACTCTCAAGACAACGAGCTTCAAAGTCTGCAACAACAAAGAAGTGAAGTCACATAATACATGACCACCACTAAGGGGGAGATTGTTAGAAGTATTTAAAGTGATGGTCAAAGAAGTGAAGTCACATATTATATGACCACCCCTTAGTGGGAGATTGTTAGAAGTATTTAAAGTGATGGTCATATAATATACCGTTGCGAAGCTCGTGGAAAATGCTATTCAACGGTGTCGAGAGTTCTATGTTATTGTTATGTATGTAACGGGAATTAGTCTCGAACACACAAATCAGGAAGGCCTCCTAACCTTGTAAGCCTTAGTATAAAAGGCACAACAACCTCATTTGTGTGTGTGTCTCCCATTTTGTATTTTCTATTCTTCTTGTTTTAGAGGGAGAAACTCTCCTTAGTTTCTCTCACTAGGATTATACTTTTTGTATCTTTCTCTTTCTTCTTCATCTAATCTAATACTCCATTCTTAGTTTAATCTTGTTCTCATCATCTATATTTCTTATTCTATTAGTCGTGTGATTATTCTTAACAAGAACAATGCTCAAGAGACAAATGACAATCTTCAAATCGAGGAGATGAAGAGCTTGTGTCATATATAGTTGTTTAAGATGTGCCTTTCCGGCAAGTCTAAACGGTTTTGGTAATGAACTATACCAAGCAATTTTGATACAAAGAATAAGATCACTTTCAAGATTAGTCTTACTCTACATCAAAATGTGAGCAAAGTATAAATTCACTTTCTCTCTCACATGATCGGACAATTATTGCTAAGATTAACAATAATAATATCCTTGGAATATTTCAATTACAAATGTGTAAAATCCAACTAAAACTTATGAAGTAGTTTGGTATCTCAAAGGATTAATCAATCATCCTAGAGATGAGCTAAATTGCACAAGTTACACATGATATAGGGCCTACTAACCGTGAGAGTGCAAACCATGGAAATCATAATTGATACTTTAAGCTTCTACTAACTCACTCTAAGTCCCTATAGTGAGTCAAGTATCCAAGCAATGAAGTTTTGAGAGGATGAAAGAAGATAATCACAAACCACAACTAAATGTCAAGGCAAGGATGCCAAGAACAAGCACATAGTCAAGTAATGATCAAGAGAGTGATCAAAAGGGCGTGTGGAAGAATGAAAACGTACCTTGGCCACAAAGTGCATTCCAAGCAATCAAGGAATCAATGCGAAGCCCAATTATGACTAAAGTGACTACTAAGTCTTCAAGGACTAGTATCACTCTCATCCATCTTGATGTCATCATTCAATGATGTTGGAAATCAAAGACGATGAGTCTTCTACAAGTGTAAGTGACTTAATAAACAATCAATAGAGTGATTGATCTCCATGAGTACCTACACATAACAAGATGCAAACTAGTAGATACATTTCAAGAGTAAATCTAAAAAGCATAAATACTACTAATCTAACTAAAATGCTATATTACCAATTAAAAGGCCTATTTTCAATAAAAATAGTTTTGACCAAAGAAAAACTTTAGTACAACTTAACCTTCTAATTTGAGGAGACAATGGATCGATCCAAGTTTTAAAGTACAATATACTTCAAAGATCTTGTGTCACCATCGCTCTTATACCAATTGTAGAAACTAAAACGGGGGGTTGAATAGTTTCTCTTTGGTTTATCTCCTAGTTAAAATTCCTTTCAATTAGGTGAGTGACAAAACCATCTTTTACTTGAAAGCTAGTTACATAAAAGATTAGGTTCAATTCTAATGCATTAACAATGGAAAGAAGTAAGTGTGATGATAATGAATGTAAGCAAGGAGTAAGGAAAGAAACAACCTAGTAGGAAGACACCAAGATTTATAGTGGTTCGAAAACGAAGCTCTATCCTCGTTCCTACTCCACTCCTCGAGTACACGTACTCGAGATTTCCACTATATCCACAAGCTCCCTTCTTGGCCGAGAAAACCTTACAACGTCGCTTACATTATTTTCCGACACTAAGCTAAATGTCGAGACCTAATCTTAGATAGGACCAATCTACACAACGTCTCCCACTTCACCATTTAACGACACAAGGCTAGATGTCGAGTTCTAATCGAAAGATAGAACCAGTCTTCACAGCGTTGCCTACTTCACCATTTTCCGACACAAGGCTAGATGTCGAGTTGTAATCCAAAGCTAGAACCAATCTTCACGACTCTTCACTTTGAAGCTAAGTGAGAAATTCACACAACACAACTACACATCACTTTATAGTTTAGTGAGAACTTGCACAACACATTACAACTCAACTAAACATATCCAAGTACACACATGTAAATTGGATTTACACAACACAAATCCAAGCACACACATATGCAATGGATGTACACAATACTAATCCAAGTATTCACAAATAGCTTGGATGAACACAACTAGTCCAAGTATTCGCAAATACATTGGATCTATACAAGACACAAATAAACATGATGAACATGACTAGATCTTTAGAAGAGGGTGATCTTCATCAAGGCTTCATCTTTAATCACATCACAAGTGTGTGAGTGATCTTCTCTTTGGACAAGGTAAAGAAGGAGATCAAGAGGATAATCATAAGTAAACATACTTAACACATTAAGTGATCATTTACAAATGATTAGGATTAGAAAGGAGAATGAAGGCTGAAAGAAAAGTCCAAAAAGGGTTATGGAAAATACAGATTTGATCAACTATTTATAGGAGACAAAAACCAACGGCTAGCTGAGCGCGGTTCTTTATCTCCCTTGGCGGTTCCTTATCAACAAAGAATCGCATAGGTACATTGTTTGAAATACGTTTTACGTATTAAGAAGGATCGGTCACTCCAACGATAGTCCATGTAATAGCTCGTAGTTTAGTTAACTTTCGTTATTTAACAAACAAGTTCAAGCCTAGCCTACAACTTGTGTAGGCCGGCCCAAACGTGTAAACCCAAGCCCATTACAAGGATTGGGTATATAAACCCTCTCCTTTGATGGAGAGGGTGTGGTTTTTCATAATTTACACATAGTTCTTTCTTAGTTTCTCTCTCTAAAGTGTGAAATCCACAATTTCTCTATCTCTTTCTCTCTCTAAAAACATAAGCATAGATTTACAAATCTACAAATGGTATCAAGAGCTTGGGATGAAATATAGGTTTGTTTTTGTGTTCTAAACATTTCGTAGATTGTTGGTTTGTTTTTAGCCAAATCTTCAAAAAAAAAAAAATTTGTGTTGGATCGAAGTTTAAAGTAGTGTAACATAGGGATTCGTGTTAAACTGTTCTTGGTATCTTGGTTTGCGTTAAAACATCATCGTTCTTGGATCAAAAGTGCAAAAAAGTTGGTGTTCTTCATTCCGAAATTCAAGCAGAAACATCCATCGGAAAGTACAAATTGTACTTGGGCTTCCATCGCAATAACCTTACCATCGGAAAGGGTTTGGTTCTACTTTGCGATCGTGGGTTTTATTACTTATTCCGATTTGGACATTCTGATCGTGCTTTGCGATCTGGGATTCCGACGGGTATAAGGAAGTATTTTAAGTCGTTACTCTGCTTGAATTTTGTCAGCTACTTTGCGATCTGAACATTGCGATCTGAGTATTCCGATAGGTTTTGCGATCTGAGTATTACGATAGCTCTTTGCGATCTGAACATTTCAACCGCTCTGCATTGCGATCTAGGTATTCCGATACCATCATCATTCCGACAGTGTTACATTACGATCTGGTATTCCGATCTGGTATTACGATCTGACATTCCGATCTGGCATTCCGATCTAGACATTCCGACAAACCAAAAATTATTCCATAAAAAATTTCGAATCGTGTGTAATTTTGTCTTGGAACTTTTGGTTTATCGAGAACATATTTTAAGGGATTTTAACATTGTTTCTAGACTTCAACACAAAAACACTTAACCTTATTTCATTGTTCGATCAACTTTGTAAATCTTAACTTATTGAAATGGAGTATACATCTCTTACGGATAAGTCCATCCTCTCGGGTACGGATAATCGTCCACCAATGTTGGTGAAGACTATGTATGAGGAATGGGCTTCCCGAATGGAACTTTATATGTTGAACAAGGAGAATGGACATCTAATTTGGGCATTTGTGCTTAATGGACCATTAGATTATGGTACAGTGACGGAAGGTACGACTACTCGTCCTCGCACAACGGGTGAGTTGACTGGAGATATGAAGATTCAAGATAAATGTGACAAGTATGCTACAAACATCATTCTCCAAGCTCTTCCTCCAGTTGTCTACAAACTCGTCAGCAAACATAAAGTTGCCAAAGAGTTATGGGATAGAATTCGTGTTCTCATGCAAGGCACCTCGTTAACTAAACATGTTAGCCTCAAAATATTGAGTCAAACAAGAATGCTCGGTCATATGTTTATTATGTATCGTATTTTAGAACGTTGTAATAGGTAGTATATTAGTCGTGTTATTACGGGCTTAACTTTAAGCTAAGGTTCATTAATAAGTAACCAAAGCCCAAAAGGAAAGCCCGGCCCATGATCATATAGCCCATTAAGCTACATGTAAGCAAGGCTATATAAACCTCTCCTTGCATGTAAGGAGAGGTTGGTTGGTCATTTCATTTTCTCTAATCTAATATTCCACAAGTTTCACCAACCATTTTCTCTCTACTTTCTCTCACTACCTTCTCTCTCTAGAATTCTTCTCATATCTACCTTTCTTTCTTTAATTCGTGTGATTATAACAATCATATATTAGGGACAACAATTGGTATCAATCGCCATGGAGTAGTTTTGTGATTGGTTGTTGTGTTTTCATATGATTCGTGTGATTTAATCCATAAATCATCTCGAATTCGAATTTTTTTGTGTTTTTCGTGTTCTATCTCTTGCTACAAATCTTCTATATACTTGTTGTAGAGATTTGGTTGTTTTGGTTTGGTTAAAAACACGATCTTGTTGCCTAAAAGTTGCTATAATCGTTGCCTAAAAAGTTGGAAAAACAAGGTCCCTTATTGCGACAGCTTGAATTTCGGAAAAGGTAGTACGGTTTCGATCGCAATAACCCTAGGGTTTTACTTTGCGATCAGTATTGCGATAGCCCCTTATTCCGATCTGAACATTCCAATCGTTATTGCGATCTGGATTGCGACGGATTTAAGGCAATCTTGAAACGTTACTCTGCCCACATTGCGACAGCCACATTGCGATAGGTACACATTCCGATCTGGGATTTCGATAGGTACACATTGCGATCTGAATATTCCGATCTGGAGGATTCCGACAGGTGCACATTGCGATCAAAAGGACATTTCGATCTAAGCAACATTCCGATGGCACATTCCGATGACATGTTTAGCTAAATTTTGTTTGAGTATTTTTTAGATTTAGCCACCATCTAGACT
This sequence comes from Glebionis coronaria, assembly GCA_025667525.1. Classification (NCBI taxonomy): domain Eukaryota; kingdom Viridiplantae; phylum Streptophyta; class Magnoliopsida; order Asterales; family Asteraceae; genus Glebionis; species Glebionis coronaria. The sequence goes on from CM046878.1 coordinate 83,170,743, forward strand.
AGTTTCGGAACGTTGTTTACACGAAGATTAAAAAAAAAAAAAAAAAAAAAAAAAAAAAAAAAAAAAGAGTTAAAATTTTTAGGTCAAGTAAAATCAAATTTTTTCCATACTAGTTTTAGGACATTTCTAGCTCAATTTCAAAATTTGGTGATTACAAATTTTTTAGGTCTACCGTTATGTCGGACTGAGGAATTTATTGTCGGCCTGAAAAAAAAATCGCAATTTTCGGAATTTCAACAACCAAACAATCACAACACAACTACTTAAGATCCACATTCGATTCATCATTTCAGAGAATATTGAGATGGATTCTACTGCCGAATACCGTGTGACGAACAACAACATAATGGTGGCAGGTAACAAGGAAAGACCACCAATGCTAGTGCCGGGTCGATATGATCAATGGCAATCCCGTTTTATACGTTACCTTGACACAAAACCTAACGGTGATGCTTTAAGGCAATGTATTTTGGAAGGACCCTATAAACTCTCAAGGATTCAAGTTCCTGCAGTACCAGCCACAGACACAAGTGACGCACAACCCGCATATGAACGTGATGAGAAGAGGACCGACCTCACCCCAGAGAACCGTGCGTGGTTTGATGCAGAGAAGGAAGCAATCTACTTAATTCTCAGTGGCATTGGAGATGAGATTTACTCTACGGTTGACGCATGTCCTACTGCTCAAGAAATGTGGACGGCCATCGAAAGATTGCAACAAGGTGAATCACTTAACAAACAAGATGTGAAAACTAAGATGTTTTGGAACTTTGGCAAGTTTACATCAAAGGATGGGGAATCAATTGATTCTTATTACTCCCGATTCTACAAGATGATGAATGATATGACCCGAAACAACTTGCAAGTTTCCACCATGCAAGTCAATGTCCAATTTCTACAGCAACTTCAACCAGAGTGGACACGGTTTGTCACCTTGGTCAAACAACAACAAAAGTTAGACGAAGTTTCATATCACAAGCTCTTTGACATCTTGAAACAATTTCAAAATGAGGCAAATGAACTTCGAGCTGAACGAGTTGCAAAGATTTCCAATCCACTTGCTTTGGTGTCTACCACTCAACATTACCCAGATTATCACTCCCGTACTTCAAAGACCTACTCTACTCAATCATCATCACCACGATCATCCATTGTCTCCAAGTCACATGTTCCAACACGATCCCGAGGCAAAGAAGTTGCTAGAGCACCATCACCCATACCTGAGCAATCATCCGAAGAAGACAGTGATGAAGAAGTAGCTCAAAGGGATAGGGAATTCAAGCAACAAATGGCTTTCGTTATGAAGCAATATAAGAAAATCTACAAACCCACCAACAACAACCTTCGAACATCTTCAAACTCGAGGAACACCCATGCACAGAGTCCTCCAAGGTATGACACACGAAGACGTGTTGAGAGTCCTCCAAAGTATGATCGACAACCTAAGTATGATAATCAGAGGGTGGCTACTGTTGTTGGAAATAGGGAAACTGTTGGTACTCAAGTTGTGCAACAAAGTGGGATTCAGTGTTTTAACTGCAGAGGTTTTGGGCATTTGGCCAAGGAATGCAGGCAGCCAAAGAGGGTTAAAGATTATGGTTATCATAAGGAAAAGATGCTGTTGTGCAAAAAAATGGAAGTTGGAATCAAGTTATCAGCTGAGGAAGGAGAAATGCTTGACGACACAGATGATGAACTCTCCGACCAAGAACTCGAGGCACATTATTCATACATGGCAAAGATTCATGAGGACCTTAACGTCACTGAAGATGACAATGGTCCTATCTTTGATACCGAGCTAATTGATAAGGTACAAGATGATGCTGAATATAATGTGTTTGGTGATACACATGAGCATAGTGATCTACCAACAACAATTACTGACACGTGTATGATGGAAACGGTTGATAGCAATACCACACCCGATTCATCAGACATGTGCAATAATGGGTTTGAGGATGATCAACATGCAAATGAGTATGATGACGAGGAGCGTGTCGCGCTTGCTAATTTAATTGCTAGTTTACAAAAAGATGTCAATGAAAATAGAAAGAATCAAAAGCAATTAAAGAAGGCAAACGCAGCGCTCACTCAAAACTTTGAAGAATGCAAAGCCGCTCTTATAAAATCTAGTGAGACTATTGATAGTTATAGGGCTGAGCTTCTTCAAAAGACCAACGAGCTTGAGGGGTACAAAATTCGTGTCATCAACGTTAAAAAGGACGATTTTGAAAATAAATACAATGAAGCTCTTGCTTTGTTAACTAAAGAAAAACGTCACTTTAATGTTTTATTAAGTGATGAACGTCAAAAAATGTATCTTGCCACAACAAAAGTTAATGAACTTGAACAGAGGCTTTCTATGAACACCACCGATTCTGCTAAAATTCTTGACGAGAAGAAACAAGAGGTTGAAACATTAAAACAAGATTTCAAAAATAGACAAAGCAAAGATACTGAAAAAGTAAAGGATCTCGAAGAACAAGTCGATTTTTTTGAAAAAAGTTGTTTATAATACACATGACTCTATTCAAACCGTAAGAATGATAGCACCTCGGTCGTTTTTCAAAGGTCAACCTAGCTTTGCCACCCCCAAGTACCTCGAACAAGCTCAAGCTGCAAACCCCCATTTATATCTTGACGAGTCCGAATGGACCAATCATGATTGCCCTGTAGCTAACCTCGATAGTGAAGAGACGTCCCTTTGGGATGAGGAGAGTAGATCACCGGTCAATAAAGATTTTGTGAAACCATATAACTATGCTTATGAAAACAGTCTTTATGGTCTTTTCACTCCATAAAAACAGAAGTCTCGTGAGGAATTATTTTTAGAATGCAAACAAAAAAGGATTCAATGGAAAAAAGCTTTTGCCACTAAGAGGAAAACTAATGTTTTTAAATATATTAATTATTTGCCTCTAGATGCTTCTAAAAGCAAAAGTAGAAAAATACTTGGTTTTCTTAAACACCACGTTAATAATGTTCAATCAATTGTTGAAAGCGATTGGGAGAAACGTCAAAAGGATAAGTGGAAAACCGAGATTCCTCACGACATAACTGTGCTTGTGAAAGAACTTTTAATACCAAATACGAAGATAATAAAAGAACATGTTCTTGAGTTTGAAAATTTAATTCAGTCTGAAATGTTTGATGATTTGAAATATATTGAGTCTCTTGAAAAAGCAATTGATGACCTTCAAAATGACAAATTAGAATTTTCAAACGAATATGATCTACTCTTAGAAGAATGTCTCTCCAAAGATATTTTGTGTGTTACTCTTCAATCTTGTGCTGATATCGATGAATATTCTGATGTTGCATGCAAATATCTTGATAAAATCAAAGAGTGTGAGCGTCTTGAACTTGAGCTTTCGAAACATAAAGAAAATGTTGATAAAAAGGCTTTTGAGTTACTTCAACACAAAACTGATTTCCTTCAAAAACATTGTCATTCTCTTGAACTTGCTTTGCAAAAAGACGTTGGTAGTTTTCCGCATAATAATAAACTGCAAGAAAACTTTCCCAAACGTTTCGAGAAATGAACGAACAGAATTTGGAAATTAAAGGGTTGAAAGCTCAGTTACAAGACAGGGACAGAGCGATAGCAGAGTTGCAGAAACTCATTGCTAAGATGGGTGGGAAGATTGTGGAACCTAGTGTTAAGAAACCTGTTGTAAGACAACCCAATGCTCAAAAAGTGACTAGACCCTCTGTCTTGGGAAAACCATCTGTTTTCTCTAATTCTGCATTTGCAAAACCTGCGTTTGCCCCCAAGACGGATGGGAAGGATAGGTTACCACAAAACACTGTCAAAACAAATATTCGATCACAAAGCATTAAGAACACAAATGTGGTTAAACCAGGGATGTATAGATTGACCACTAAACCCACACAAAACAAAGAAAGTCAATCACCTCAGACTTCTAGAAACACTAATAGACGTGTGTCTTTTACTACAGGAGTAGTCCCCACTGCTAGTGTTAGCCGGCCCCAGCTTAAGAGCACTCGCATGAATGAAAAGGTCTGGCAAAACAAAAGTCAAGGGAAGATGAAGGAAGTAGAAGAACACCCTAGGATTTTCAATGTTTCTAAGAATAAAACGTCTGTAATCGCGTGTAATGACGATTTGAATGATTCGACTTTGAATGCTATGAAAGTTAAGTTTGTTTGTGTGAAATGTGGAAAGTGTGCTAATGCTAATCATGCTATGTGTGTTTCGAATAATGTCAAAGGCGTAGAAACTAGAACTAAGAAGCAAACTGTGATGCCTATTAGTGCTAGAAACCCCAAACGCAAAGTGAACCATTCTGGTGTAACCCCCCCCCCCCCCCCCCCCTAAGAAAAGTATTGCATCAGACTCCACCACAAAGAACCCTAGAAGCAGAATTAGGGAATTATATGAGTCTGCTAGCAAGCTTGGAAATGGTGGTTTGCTAATCAATGTCCTCCAGGATATAAATGGATGCCTAAGGTTAGGACAGAAAATGTGACTACGAGCGTTAGTGTGCCTCTAAGTGATGAAACTAGGGAAACTAATGAATCGGAAATCACAACTAACATGGAATCCAATTTAGCAAATGCTCCATCGTGTTCTAATTCTTCTGTAGGTGATCGAAGTAATTCTCTTCATAATGGACTCCGGATGCACGAAGCACATGACGGGGAATCTCAAGCTTCTAATTAACTTCGTGGAGAAGTTCCTGGGTACGGTCCGATTCGGAAATGATCAATTTGCACCGATCCTAGGATATGGAGACATGGTTCAGGGGAATATCACTATTAAAAGGGTTTACTACGTCGAAGGGCTCAATCATAATCTTTTCTCGGTTGGTCAATTCTGTGATGCGGATTTGGAGGTTGCTTTTAGAAAGAAGACATGTTTTGTTCGTGATTATGATGGGAATGACTTACTTACCGGAACACGGGGTACTGATCTCTACACTATTTCACTACAAGACTCCACATCTTCAACCCCAATCTGTTTCATGGCTAAAGCTTCAACGACTCAAGCTTGGTTATGGCATCAACGTTTATCTCATCTTAACTTCGATACCATCAACTTGCTTTCTAAGAAAGATATTGTGCGAGGCCTTCCTAACTTGAAATTCATCAAAGATCATCTTTGTTCTTCTTGTGAGCTTTGTAAAGCTAAACGGAGTAGTTTCAAGACAAAGACTACACCTAGCTCTAAAGGACGGTTAGATCTTCTTCATATAGATTTGTGTGGTCCTATGCGTGTTCAAAGTATCAATGGGAACAAATACGTTATGGTAATTGTCGATGACTACTCAAGGTACACATGGACTCACTTCTTGAGATCCAAGGATGAAACACCCGATGTTCTCATCAGCTTCCTTAAAGTGATACAACGTGGTCTTCAAGCTCAAGTTAAAGTGGTTCGTACTGACAGAGGTACTGAATTTTTGAATTCAAAACTGAGAAACTATTTTGAAGCTGAAGGAATTGAACATGAAACATCTATTGCTCGAACACCCGAACAAAACGGCGTTGTTGAAAGACGAAACCGTACTTTAGTTGAGGCTGCTCGAACATTGTTATCCGCTTCAAAACTTCCACTATACTTTTGGGCCGAAGCCGTGTCAACCGCATGCTACACACAAAACCGCTCCTTAGTTATCCCAAGACACGAAAAGACACCATATCACATAATTAATGATCGCAAACCTTCACTCAAACACCTTCATGTTTTTGGATGTACGTGTTACATTATTCGAGATGGTGAAAATTTGGACAAGATGAAAGAGAAAGGTGATGCATGCATTTTAGTGGGATATGCAACTCAGTCTAAGGGATACAGAGTGTACAACAAGAGAACAAAATTGATAGTCGAGACTATTCATATCAGATTTGATGAATTGCAAGAAATGGCACTTGAACAAAGCAGTTTAAGTCCCGATCCACAACGACAAACGACTTCCGTTCACAACCGCACGGAACTCGGAACTCAAGACCACAGCAATGAACCGTCAAGTTCAAAGCTGGTTCCTGAACATGTTCCTAGAGCAGATATGACAGTGGACACGACACTTGAAGAGTTGGAAATGTTATATGGACCAATGTATGATGAATATTTCATGGGGGAGAAACAAGTTGCATCGAAGCCTTCCGCTGTCACTCATGATAAGAATGATGATACCGTTCATCGTCAACAAAAGGATACAACTTCATCTACTTCAACACGGGTTGTTGCAGATTTACCTCCTCAGAATATCACATTAACAATCGATCCTACAACATCCACAACTACTGTCATTGCTCCAGAGAACACACATCAAGCAGACGATGCATTATCTGATGAAGACGAATTTATCAACCCATTCGGTACACCGGTACACGAAACTGGAGAGTCTTCTACTCGCCATGTTGATCCGTCAAATATGCATACGTTTTATCAACGACATCCTTCAACACATCATTGGACCCGAGATCATCCTTTGGTTCACGTAATTGGAAACCCCTCACAGCCTGTTCGTACAAGACGACAACTAGCAACCGATGGCGATGTTTGTATGTTCGCACTCGCCGTGAGTACTGCTGAACCGAAAAACATCAAAGAAGCCATGGCTGATCATGCTTGGATTGAATCGATGACGGATGAACTTCAACAGTTTGAAAGACTTAAAGTCTGGGAACTTGTTGACAGACCATACGATGTAACACCATTAAATCTTCGATGGATCTGGAAAAACAAGATGGATGAAGAGAACACGATCATCAAGAATAAATCTAGGCTAGTGGCTAAAGGGTATGGACAGAAAGAGGGTATTGATTTTGAAGAATCATTTGCACCAGTAGCTCGAATGGAAGCGGTCAGGATTTTCCTTGTCTATGCTGCACATAAGGGATTCATTGTATATCAAATGGACGTAAAGACGGCGTTTCTTAACGGTCCTTTGAAGGAAGAAGTCTATGTCACGCAGCCGGAAGGATTCGTCGATCCTCATTATCCTGACAAGGTGTATCGTCTCCACAAAGCACTTTATGGACTCAAGCAAGCTCCAAGGGCGTGGTACGACGAGCTCTCGAAATTTCTGGTCTCCAAAGGTTTCTCAAAAGGTTCCATTGATTTAACTTTGTTCACTTATAAATATGGGGATGACATTATGCTTGTGCAAATTTATGTTGATGACATTATTTTCGGGTCTACAAACCCAAAACTTTCAAAATGGTTTGAAAAAGTAATGCACAGCAGATTTGAAATGTCAATGATGGGCGAACTAAAATTCTTTCTAGGAATTCAAGTTCACCAATCCCCAAGTGGTATCTCTATAAACCAAGCTAAGTATTGTCAAGAGATAATCAAAAAGCATGGTATGACCTCATGTGACCCCGTTGGGACACCATTATCAACCACATCCCTAGATGCTGACTTGGAGGGATTACCCATAGATCAAACGAGATATCGTTCCATGATCGGGTCCCTCATGTACTTGACAGCAAGCAGACCAGATATTCATCATGCTACATGCTATTGTGCACGATATCAAGCACGACCCACTGAAAAGCACCTCAAGGAGGTTAAACGGATCTTTCGGTACCTCAAGAATACCATTCATTTGGGACTCTGGTATCCGAGGGAAACCGGTTTCTTTCTAACGGCCTATTCAGATTCTGATCATGCAGGGTGTCTTGATACACGAAAAAGTACTTCTGGTGGTGCACAATTTCTAGGTCAAGATAAGCTTGTGGGATGGTCTTCCAAGAAGCAGGATTGCACGTCACTTTCATCAGCCAAAGCGGAGTATGTGTCTCTATCTACGTGTTGTGCTCAAGTTCTATGGATGAGAACACAACTCACGGATTATGGCTTCCACTTTGATAAAGTACCTATGTACTGTGACTCAAAGTCGGCCATAGCCATCTCCTGCAATCCGGTACGGCATTCCCGCACGAAGCACATCGATGTCAGATACCACTTCATAAAGGAACAAGTTGAAATAGGTATCGTTGAATTATACTTTGTTGGAACGAATTACCAATTAGCCGACTTGTTTACGAAAGCTCTGTCGAAAGATAGGTTTGAGTACCTCGTTAGGCAAATTGGTATGAGATGTTTGACTCCAGCAGACCTGGAGATTCTGGCAAAGCTGCCTGCTTGATTTATCTTTCAAACATCAACTTGTAAATATCTTTGAAAAAGCAGAATACAAAAATATAAAACACATAAAAGCAAAACACAAAATTAAAAATCTTTCAAAATCCAAAAATATTCTTCTCGACATGTCTTTCAGTATCGATAATATGGACGTGCTTAGAAATGTCGCTCAATAACGACACGGGTGTGTACATAAAGCTCGAATGAAAGTTGTAAATATTTTTCAAAACATGTCATTTCTTCTTTTAATAAAGGAAATTGTCTATTTTGGACAAATATTTCCAAACAACGGGTAGAGCAATCTATCACGGGTTGAGCTTGTCACAAAACATTCAACGTTTTGAGCTCAACACAATGGCTTGTAATTACTTTCAGATTGCAACCCGGAACTATATTCACGGGGGAGTGTACGATTTCGTGCTCTTACCCTTAGCAAAAGAAGTTAAATCTTCTTACACTTGAGTGGATTCGTCAAGACATTCAAAGTCTATGAACTCAAGTTTATGCTTTAGAAAAACCTCTTCGACAAAAAGAATTGATTTTTCAAAAAGCGTTGAACACAATTTTTTCAAGAATTTTTCAATGATATTCAAAATCTTTCAAAAATTGTGTGTTCAACAACTCCCATCCTCAAAAAGCGAAATGTGGATCATATCCTCATAATGACAATTCAATTGGATCAATTTTTGAGGGGGAGCATTTTAACTTCATGCAAAAGATTAACACATCTTTCTCCCAGAGATTTCAAGACTATTTTTTCAAAATATATTTTAATCAAATTTGGTATCTCTAATATCAAAAGTTTTTATATATTAGAGATAGGGGAGAAAATGTGATTAAAATGTGATCTAATATAAGACTCAAGCACTTTCACTCCTACCTACATGTGCGAAACACTTTCGATTATCGATGCACATGTGAAGGGGGAGCTTTTCTAAAACGACAAAACTAGCAAGGTGTTAAATATTTTTCAAACACTTTGTTAGAATTTAAAGTGGTTTTCATGGTTACGATCAAATACCCACAACATCTTTAATTCACGACGTTATTGGTGTCAAAAGGGTGGTTAGGTTTAAGTCCTATGATCCAACCAGAACCGGAGGGATCTTCCCAGGGACAATCCAATAGATTATTAGAAGTCCTTAGGAAAGATGGAGTAGAATGTGAACGTAGCTGAATGCCGACTAAGTACTGATGCTAGCACTGGAACAATCACAACAAGGTGCTAGTAATGATGTCTTGGTAAGCATTGAAGGGGTTGAAGAATGAAAAAGAAATGTAAGGATAAAGGGTCTAAAGAAAGAAGCCCTCCATACAACTTAGGCAGAAACCGGGTCAACTCATCATGAAGACAAACTCATCATGGACCCAGTGATGTGAAGCACAACCCTTCCCTAGCTACTCAGGCTTCTCTCAAAAGAAGTTTGTTTTATTGTCACGGAGATCAACACGACTTCTATTGACTTTCTCACTCCGAGATAGTTGATATTGAATAGGTGGCATCTGCTCCAGCCTCCGACCACTAAAAGTGCACAAATAGAGTCTAGAGCCAAGAGATCAATCAAATCTCGTTAGGACACACGGATGAAGATCAAGAGAGTCCTACGCTATATCCTTGTGATATTGCTAGAACACTCAGAGTGATACTACTTAGTATTCACAATGATGAGTGGAAATCCTTCCAGTGTTAACATCAAACAGCACTGCGGTAGGTCATATGCAAGATTCTTTATGAATTGAACATGTGCAAAACTAAAAAGCAACAGTGGTTTGATTCTTAATTGATTCAAACTCGTTTCAGGTTTCTACGCAATATCTTTATGGTCTTGCCAGAACATTCAGAGTGATATTCATTAATATTCACAGTGACGAATGGAAATCCTTCTAGCGTCAACATCAAACAGCGCTACGGTAGGTAACTTGCGAGATTCTTATGAATCAAGCTTGTGTCAACTGGAAAGCAACAATGGTAAGATTCTTAATGAATCAAACTTGTTCCAGGATTTTGAATTGACGACTTTAATCAAGCGGATATTTATCCAATTGATTCACTCTTTATGTTCGCAGTCTTGCTTTGAGACGGTCAAGTAAAGAGAACGGCTAGTACAGCTGTGAAACCCTGTCAAGGAGATTCTTAATTGAATCTACCTGATCACAGGTACGATATTTAATATCGTATAACGGTCTTCACCGACCGGAGGTAAAACGCTACCGATTTAGGACGAATGTCAAAGCCATTCAGTCCGTGTCTATGTTTTGTCTCGAGAAGGTGGCGTCACGGTGTACACAGCAAAGTCAATGATTCAGAAACCACATACTCATGCCTAAAGACATATTCAACTATTAATAGTATGAGCATGTGGATGAAGACACAAGATCGCAAGATGGCAAAGACAAGTCAAGGATGATTTGAAGATCTCAAGCTTAAAGACAAAGTCGAAAGACAACGACAAAGGCTCAAAGATCACAGCATGAAGAAACAAGGCTACGAATACACGTTCAAGACTCATTTATGGCGAGATTAGTAATCTCTACAAATTTCCTAAATGACCAAGGTTTATGACCTCTCATTGGGGGAGATTGTTAGCCTCAAAATATTGAGCCAAACAAGAATGCTCGGTCATATGTTTATTATGTATCGTATTTTAGAACGTTGTAATAGGTAGTATATTAGTCGTGTTATTACGGGCTTAACTTTAAGCTAAGGTTCATTAATAAGTAACCAAAGCCCAAAAGGAAAGCCCGGCCCATGATCATATAGCCCATTAAGCTACATGTAAGCAAGGCTATATAAACCTCTCCTTGCATGTAAGGAGAGGTTGGTTGGTCATTTCATTTTCTCTAATCTAATATTCCACAAGTTTCACCAACCATTTTCTCTCTACTTTCTCTCACTACCTTCTCTCTCTAGAATTCTTCTCATATCTACCTTTCTTTCTTTAATTCGTGTGATTATAACAATCATATATTAAGGACAACAAAACAAGAACGAGAGTGTAAGCTTTATGATACTTTTGATAAGTTTGCCTATGTGCCAGGGGAGACTCTCAATGATTACTATCTGAGATTTACCCTATTGTTGAATGAGCTTAATATCTATGGCATGGCAATTCCTACCTTTCAATTGAACACCAAGTATTTGAACACTCTTCCTCCAGAATGGAAAAAATACGTGACAGATGTTAAATTGGCTAAGGACTTGCATAACACCAATGTGGATCAACTTCAAGCTTTTCTTCAACAACACGAATGCCATGTGATCGAGGCTCGGTTGTCTGCACCTCAAGTTCATGATCCACTTGCAATGTATGCCTCTCAACAAAACATGGCTTATACTTATCAACAACCATCATACTTGCATCAGCCACCACCACACATCTATCAGCAACCACAGCAACCATCTTATCAACCACCAATGATGCCACAGCAAGAATATCAACAAAGTGTTCATCAACAAGCTTTTCAACAGCAACCACCATATCAAACATCACCATCACAAGCCAACACTTCTCCATTGGGCTATACTCCTCAGCAAGGATATTTTCCAATTGAAGCACAAACAGCACAAGTTTTCTACTCTAATGAACTTCCACCAATCCAAGCACCGGTCTTTACTCCAAATGATACGCCGGCTGATGTACTAAACCATCTCACCGTTTACTTGTCAAAACTTGTTGCAACTAGAGGATTTCCACCAACAAACAATCAGCTCCGCACCTCATCAAATCCTCGACAACAAGCCACTGTTCAAGATGGTCAAGTGACGGTGCAACCTATTCAGGGAAGGCAAAATTCATATGGACCTCCTACAAGGACTGGGAACAATCAAGCTGTGAATTCTCAAGCTAGTGGAAATGGGAGTCCTATTGGTCCTAAAAAGTTTGTGACTTGCTACAATTGCCGAGGACAAGGTCATATGGCTAGGGAATGCACACAGCCGAAAAGGAGAAGGGATGATGCATGGTTTCGTGAGAAGATGTATTTGGTTGATGCTCAGTCTAAGGGGAAGATTTTGGATTCAGAGGAGTTGGCATTTCTGGCAGACCCAGGGGCAGCAGATAATGAAGGCATTGCAGTTGTTTCCACTTCTAATGCAGCTTATCAAGCGGACGATCTTGATGCATACGATTCGGATTGTGATGACATTCACTATGCCCAAGCTGCTCTCGTTGCTAATCTCTCTCACTACGGTTCTGATGTCATCAGTGAGGTACCAACCACATCTAATAATATTGATGATAACCAACATCAAGTTGGGCATGAAAATGACAACCTCGAACAGCATTCGGGAACTAGTAACTCAAATGATGTGGTACCCAATCCTACACATTTGAGTGAACCTCAACCAAATGCTACGACGGGTATGGAATCTTATGCTCCACATGATTTGGTCATGGTGCCTAAACATATTATTGATCAAATGCATATGGCCCTCAGACAATCTGTAGATACGAATTCCACCCTAACTGCTGAACTTGCGTTGCATAAAGAAAAGGTCAAAACTTTTGAAATGGTCCCTCAAGAAGAGAAAATAACATGTTCTGAATTTGACCAATTTCGTTTTGAAAAGATTGAACACTTGAAAGAAATAGAATCATTAAAAGCTAATCTTTCCAATGAATTAAAAGAAAAAGAGTCGGTTGTCAATGATTTCCAGAAACTTAAAATGGATTTCGAAACTCTCGAGTCTAAAAAGGTTGAATCGGAAATTAATGCTACCAAACTTCTTAAATTCAAAGAACAACAGCTTTTAAAACAATACGCTTCCACAGAAAAGGTTCATCTTTTAACTAAATCATTTAAAGAATTCGAACTTAAGCGTCTTCAATATTTACCACCTAATCCCGGTTATGCAAAACAAGCTCAGGAATATATTCCCGGCCTTTATGATATGACCATAATTGGCAAATCGAAAGAAGCACCTTTTGTTCGTAGTACTGAGGAGACACAATCACTTGGGGATGAAACTCATTCTAAAATGCTTTCAAAATTCCATACAATTGATTATGATCAACATAACAAAGATCAATTTTCGAAAAAGACACGCATTCGCTTACAAAAGGAATTAGCAGAATTAACAGTTCTTGTGCCCCAAAGTTTGTCAAATGAAAACCTTCCTAGTACGTCTCCTACACTCGTCAAAAAGGATTTAACGAAGTTAATTCCACCGGTAAGTAAGGCGTCCGTTAACTTAAATACGGTTCACCAACACTTAGCCGATTTTGACAAGGTCATTTCGGAACGTACGACGGCCGCGGCCATAACGGAAGGTGAATGGAACTTTGAGCACACTAGAGCTGCGTTTCGAGATGAAATTGTTCCGTTTGTAAACAATGTTAAAGCTTGTCTTCGTAATATTGATCAAGATTTGTTTTTGGAAATAGAAGAAGTTAGACGTGTTTTCAATGAAATGGAAGATGCTTATGAATACAGTTTACTTGAAATAGAACGGGTTTCACGCCATAATGATCTGCTTCTGAATCAAGTGATGTCTCATGATATAGTTTCTGTCTGTGTGAATACAAGTGTTGATAATGATTCTATTGTGCATAATGTTGAATCTGTGGATACTGTGGTAGATAGTACTTGTCACGAATCTGACGCTGAATTTTTAAAGCTTCAAGATTCATATTCATCGCTTTCAAAACGTTTTGATGAGATTCAAACACATTGTATTTCGCTTGAATGCAAGCAATAATTTATTCAAGAAATCTTTGAAACGTCATTCGAAGGTGTTAATATCGATGATGCAAATTTTGAAAAGAATTTTCGATTGAATTTACAATCAAAACAGCGTCAGCCAAGTGACAAAGTTGCTAACTCTTTGCCGATAGAAATAGAGAAATCTAAGGAGCTTAACTGTGTGAACGTACTTGAGGCCGCTGAGAGTTTTAGACTTGATCTAGACAATCAAGTTTCCAAGATTTTGTCCAAAGTTGATAACTTAAAACAGAAAAATACACGACTCTTCGATTCAGTACAGCCCGCATGTGTTGATACCACTGCACAGAATCAATCGTTGATTGAACAATTGAATCGAAAGTCGGTGGAAATATCTGATTTGAGGGAACAAATTTGTGATAAAAATCTGGTCTTGGCTGAGTTAAAGGAAACACTTCGTACTCTAAAAGGTAAGAATGTTGTGGATAACGCAGCCACTATCTCAGCATCGTCCTCTAGTGCAATCAAAAGAACCCTTATTGCCGTCACACCACTTAACAAGGGCCCTAGGACTAAATCATCTCAAACTTTTGTCACTAAAGATAAGGCGGAATCAAAACCAACTTCTAATATTCCCGTGTTGCCTTCTACAGGAGTAAGCACCACTACTAAGGCTCAAAGATCTAAGCTTAAAAGAAACAAGAAGAATGATAGGATCTTGCCCCCATCTAGTAGTCAAGTGAAGAAGAAAGTAGAAGCCCATCCTAGGAATGTTATTTCTGTTTTGAATAAAAAGAATCATGTAGCTAAACCTAAAGGCTCTGCGGTTGTGCAGCGTTCTAAGCCTACTGTGAATTCTAATTTAAAATGTTGGAATTGCAATGAATGTATGTTTTCTAGTCGTCATGATTCTTGCCTTATTGACCATGTGAATGAGATGCATGCCCGTAAAAATGGATTAGAATGGAAACCGACTGGGAAAGTGTTAACCCAAGTTGGCTGGATGTGGCGCCCCACTGGTAGAACTTTCACTATAGTAGGAAATATGTGCCCTTTGACTAGGATCACTCCCACTACAGCGAAGAAAGCGTGCCCTTTAACTAGGAGTACCAAGGCTACCAAAACACAAGCGTGTCGTTTAACTAGGAACACCGACACTACTGTAGGAACCAAGTGCCCTTTAAATAGGTCTACTCCCACTGTAGTGCCCGCAAATAATCCAAAACCAAAGAAAGTTGGAACAGTAAAACCTGTTAGTGCTAAAACTCACATTAGAAAACGCAGGAAATCTAAGGGTCTCAAAAATGTTAGCAATTCTGATAATTCTATATCTGTATCTGCTAACACTCCGGAACCAATAGTTTCCAATGCATTGTCTACTGTTGTTATTGAAAACAGGTGGTCCAAATTGTTCTCTGGTATTTGGACTCTGGTTGCTCCAAGCATATGACCGGAGATCGCTCTCAGCTCAGAAATTTCGTCAGCAAGTTTCTTGGTACGGTTTGATTTGGAAATGATCATATTGCAAAGATAATGGGTTATGGTGAATATCATATTGGGAATGTTATAATTTCAAGAGTGTATTACGTGGAAGGTCTCGGTCACAACTTATTTTCTGTGGGACAATTTTGTGATGCAAACCTAGAAGTTGCTTTTCGAGAGCATACCTGCTTCATTCGTAATTTGGAAGGGGTTGATTTATTGAAAGGTACTCGAGGGAATAATTTGTATACTTTGTCTCTACAAGACATGATGGCCGCTTCTCCCGTATGTCTTCTCTCCAAAGCATCAAAGACTAAGTCATGGTTATGGCATCAACGGTTATCTCATCTTAACTTTGACGCTATTAACCACTTGGCGAAAAACGAACTTGTTCGTGGTCTTCCTAAATTATCATTTCACAAGGATCATTTGTGTTCCGCGTGTACAATGAGGAAAAGCACTAAGAAATCTTACAAACCTAAGACGGAAGACACCAACCAAGAGAAACTTTATCTGTTGCATATGGATCTTTGTGGACCAATGCGTATTGAAAGTCTTAGTGGCAAAAAGTACATCCTCGTCATTGTCGATGATTACTCTCGGTTTACATGGGTGAAATTTCTTAAAGCAAAAAATGAGGCACCTAAATTCATCATCAGATTTCTCAAGATGATTCAAGTGCGTCTCAACACTACTGTCCGACGCATCCGTACAGATAATGGAACCGAATTTGTGAATCAAATTTTGCGTGATTATTATGAAGAAGTTGGCATATCTCATGAAACATCCGTTGCACGCACTCCACAACAAAACGGTGTCGTTGAAAGGCGAAATCGCACACTTATGGAAGGTGCTCGAACGATGTTAATCTACGCAAAGGCTCCATTGTTTTTATGGGCAGAAGCAGTATCTACAACAGTTTACACCCAAAACCGGTCACTAATTCGTAAACGCCATGGTAAAACACCTTATGAGCTTCTCCATGGAAAAGTACCAGATTTATCATATCTTCATGTATTTGGTTCTCTTTGCTATCCAAACAATGATGGTGACAATTTGGGAAAACTTCAACCAAAGGCTGATATTGGTATTTTCATTGGTTACGCACCCACAAAGAAGGCATTCCGAATCTACAACCGTAATTCACGCAAGATCCTCGAAACTATGAATGTTGATTTTGATGAGCTGACAGCAATGGCTTCTGAGCAAAGCAGCTCTGAACCCGCACTTCATGAAATGGGACCCAGTAATATTAGTTCTGGTCTTGTCCCAAACAACCCTACTTCATCATTTATACCACCTACTAGGAATGAATGGGATACGTTGTTTCCATCGTTCTTTGATGAATTCTTTACTCCTCCAACTATTGTTGCTCCAGAACCTGAGGTAATAGCTCCGGTAACCGAAGTTGTCGCTCCAGCAACCGAAGCACAATCAGATACATCTGCACCTACAATTGGTCAAGATATACCATCCACAAGTAATTCTCAACCAACACATGTTTCAACTACCCATGTCATGCCTATTGATGATGAAGAGGATGATGATGATCACGATTTGGAATTCGCTCAAATGCGTGAACTTCCATTCTTTGGTATATCTATTCCCGACCCTAATCAAGCCGGGTCGTCCACCTCAGGGGAAGTTCCTTCTACAGTTTACTCTAATCCACGGATTCGTGAACATGACAGCAAGTGGACAAAGGATCATCCTATAGATTCTATTATTGGTGACCCTAATCGTCCGGTATCCACAAGAAGTCAGTTACAAGAAAGTGCAATGTTTTGTCACTTTGATGCTTTTCTCACTGAAGTTGAACCTAAGACATGGAAAGAAGCTTTTACTCAATCCTGTTGGATAGAAGCTATGCAAGAAGAACTTAATGAGTTTATACGTCTTGAAGTATGGGAACTTGTCCCATGCCCGGATCAAGTGCAGTTACTCACTTTGAAATGGGTTTACAAGGTGAAACTCGATGAGTTAGGCGGAATATTGAAAAACAAAGCTCGACTAGTAGCTCGTGGATACAAGCAATTATTGGGCATTGACTTTATGGAATCCTTTGCACCTGTTGCCCGTTTGGAAGCTATTAGACTATTCCTCGCTTATGCAGCCCATATGAATATGATCGTCTATCAGATGGATGTGAAGACGGCATTTCTTAATGGTGAAATCAAGGAAGAAGTCTATGTTCAACAGCCGGATGGTTTTGTGAATCCTAATTATCCTAATCATGTGTACAAGCTTAAGAAGGCTCTCTATGGGTTGAAGCAAGCTCCACGCGCATGGTATGATCTATTGTCACAATTCCTCATTACTCAAGGCTTCGCAAAAGGCAAGGTGGATCCCACGCTGTTCATTCAGAAACGAGGTAAAGATATGATTATGGTACAAATATATGTTGATGATATTATATTTGCAGCCTCGACCTAAACCTTATCGGATGAGTTTGGGACACTCATGTCTTCCAAGTTTAAGATGTCAATGATGGGCAAGGTATCATTCTTCTTAGGTCTTCAGATATCTCAGAGTCCCAGAGGCATCTTTATTAATCAATCCAAATATGCCCTTGAATCGCTTAAGAAATATAAGATGGAATGTTGCGACCCCGTGGACACTCCAATGGTGGAGAAATCTAAGCTTGATGCAGATCCACATGGAGTTGCCGTTGATCTGACACTTTATCGTGGAATGATAGGTACTCTTATGTATATCACAGCCAGTCGACCTGATCTTCAGTTTGCTATATGTATGTGTGCCAGGTATCAAACTAGGCCTACTGAGTTACACTTAGCTACTGTTAAAAGGATCTTTTGATATCTTAAAGGAACCATTAATCGGGGACTTTGGTATTCGAAGGACTCTTCTATTGCACTAATGGCATATGCAGATGCGGATCACGCGGGTTGTCAAGATACAAGGCGTAGCACAAGTGGAACTTTGCAACTACTAGGAGATCGACTAATCAGTTGGGCATCGAAAAGGCAGAAAAGCGCTGTAATTTCAAGTACGGAAGCAGAATACATAGCTATGTCCGGTTGCTGTGCTCAAATTCTTTGGATGAGATCGCAATTAACCGACTATGGTCTAGGTTTCAACAAAATTCCGATGTACTGTGACAACAAGAGTGCAATTGCCTTATGCTGCAACAATGTTCAATTCTCCCGGTCAAAGCATATTGACATTCGCTACCATTTCATCAAGGAGCAAGTGGAAAATGGAGTAATAGAGCTTTACTTTGTCCGATCTGAGTATCAATTGGCGGATATTTTCACGAAGGCTTTAGATCGCGCTCGAATTGAATTTTTGGCCGACAAGCTAGGAATGAGAACTTTCTCGCCTGAGACTCTAAAGGAACTAGCAGATGAAGCGAAAGAATAGTCTTGGTAAAACTATTCTCCGTATCCTTGGTGATTATCTGTATATATTGTTTATATTTTTATCCACAAAAGCAAAATACAAAAATATAAAACCATATAAAAACCATAAAAATTGAAAAATTCATTAAAATCCAAAAATATTTTTACTTTAGGCATGTCTTTTGGTACGATAATATTTACGGCCTTAGAAATGTTGATTAATATCGACACGGCGCCATAAATAGAGTTCGTACAAAAGTTGTAAATATTTCATAAAACATGCCCTTATGGCTTGTAGTTATTTCTGACTGCAACCCGGTTTTCATATTAAAGTCAAGTATTTCTTATGAAAGCTTTGGCTAACAACGGGAATTAATTTTCTCGGGCAAGGTTTACTTTCAAACCTTGTAAGGGATCAAGTTTACTTTATAACTTGGTCTAACACAAATCAATGTACGCCTCAGTGCATTTATTTGTTAAAACAAGAGAAGTCTTGTTTTTATGAAGCTATCATCTCTACAACCATGCTATCTACAATTGGTATCTACATCCTCGACGATGCGACTACTCAACCGACGACTACAGCTCTTTCAATAGAACACGGGTCAGCAATTGAGGGGGAGCAATTGTCAAGCATTCAGAATCTTCGATGCCGAAAGTGCCAAGTTCACAAGTTGGTGTCAAGACAACAATACCAATCGTACACGTGATGTCAAGAGATGACTTCAGACGTGACGAGGCGACCAACATATGCTGCCAAGAACCATTTGATCTTATCATATGATGTTCTCATCAATCAGGTCCAACCTTGTCAATTCTTTTCTAATATGGTGAATATGTGGTCATGTTACAAATCGGTATCATATCTCATACATTTGGTACCATGAAGATTAAATGGACTTGCATTTTTCTTCCCAAAACCTTTGTTAAAACTTCATTAAATCAATTGATATAAAAAACATCGATTGGGTTAATATTTTTAATATGGGGGAGAAAATGTGATTTAATATGGGATATTATCACAAATGGTTTGACTTAACTTGATGGCTCATCCCGACATATGCGAAATATTTTCGAATATCGTGGCATATGTTAAGGGGGAGCAAAATGGATTTGCATATCAAAATTGATTTTCATGGTAACATATACTTACCCAAAACCCATTTATTTCACGACGATGAAGATTGTGGTGACATAAGGATGGTAGGATAGGTTAAGTCCTATGATTCTTCCAGAACCGGAGGAATCTTCCCAAGGACATTCCATAGCTAGAAATAGTAGTCCTTAGGAAAGTTGGAGAAAGATTGTGAACGCAGCTGAATGCCGACCAAGTACTTAAGTTAGCACTGGAACAATCACAACAAGGTGCTAGTTATGACGTATTGGTAAGCATTGAAGGGGTTGAAGAATGAAAAAGAATTGTAAAGATAAAGGGTGTAAAGAAAGAAGCCCTCTTTACAACGTTAGGCAGAAACCGGGTCAATACATATGCTATTGAGATCATTTTAATGATTCTCGATATTGAAGACAGACATCATGGACCCAGTGATGCAATGCACAACCCATCCCAGCTAACTCAGATATCTCTTAAAAGATATTTGTTTTAATCACACGGAGACAACACGTTATCTATCGATTTATTCACTCCGAATAAATTGGTATTGAAAAGGTGGCACTCCTCTCCAGCCTCCGATCACTAAAATCCAAAGTGCACGATCGAGTCTAGAGCCATTTGAGATCATCAAATATCTCATTAGGACACACTTTCATATTTCCTTGCTTCTTCACACACTGTGAAAAGTAAGAAAGATTTTAAGAGTCCTACGCAAAATCTTCATGATCTTGCCTGAACATCCGAGTAATACAAAAGTATTTACAATGAAGATGGAAATCCTTCTTGAGCGAATATCAAAAAGCTCATGGTAGGTGACTTGTGCGATTCTTTATGAATCAAACTTGTGATAACTGGAAAGCAACAGCTGTTTAATTCTTAACTGAATTTAAACACGTTCCAGGCCTCTACGCAATATCTTAGTGATCTTGCCAGAACACTCTGAGTGATACCTTAGTGTTCACAGTGATGAGTGGAAATCCTTCTAGTGTTAACCTCAAACAGCACTTGGTAGGTAACTTGCAAGATTCTATACGAATCAAGCTCGTGACAACTGGAAAGCAACGATGGTGCGGTTCTTAATTGAATTTCACTTGTTCCAGGAACATGAATTGACGGCTTCAAATTATGCGGATATTATTATCCAAATGATTCACTCTTTATGTTCGCAGTCAGCTTTGGACGGTCGAATAAAGAGAACGGGTTTACCCGCGAAATCCTGTCAGGAAGTTACTTAATTGAAACTATCCGTTACGGGTACGATATCTAATATCGTCCAACGGTCTTCACCGACCGGAGGTAAAATGCTACCGAATTAGAATGAAATGTTCAAAGCCATTTTGTTCGTGTCTACTTATGTTGCGGCATTTGAAGACGGTGGCGTTGCGGGATCCAAGAAGAAGTCGTCCCCGCATGCTTATACTTTATGCACGTAATATCTCATCTAATTCAAGAAAGCCTAAAAGTTAAGTCTTCCGCTGTATTGAACTCTGAAGCTTTCAAGAATTACTAAGGTATAAGTATGTGGGACATAGTGTCACGAAAAGGCAGAGATCACAAGTGATGGATGCACGAGATCAAGGCAAGAGATTAATGCTCAAGATTGATATCAAAGATCACATCAGCATGTTCACCAGAAAAAGAAAAGAAGAAAAGAAAGACGAAGACTACGAGCTCAAGACAAGCATAGTATGCTAGGTTTATTTTACTATTGTAACTTGGGTAACGCCCTTGTTTGGAGTGACCTCCC
Organism: Glebionis coronaria; assembly: GCA_025667525.1. Taxonomy (NCBI): domain Eukaryota; kingdom Viridiplantae; phylum Streptophyta; class Magnoliopsida; order Asterales; family Asteraceae; genus Glebionis; species Glebionis coronaria. The sequence continues at coordinate 83,192,222 of CM046878.1, forward strand.
TTAGGGGGAGATTGTTGGAAATACGTTTTACGTATTAAGAAGGATTGGTCACTCCAACGATAGTCCATGTAATAGCTCGTAGTTTAGTTAACTTTCGTTATTTAACAAACAAGTTCAAGCCTAGCCTACAACTTGTGTAGGCCGGCCCAAACGTGTAAACCCAAGCCCATTACAAGGCTTGGGTATATAAACCCTCTCCTTTGATGGAGAGGGTGTGGTTTTTCATAATTTACACATAGTTCTTTCTTAGTTTCTCTCTCTAAAGTGTGAAATCCACCATTTCTCTATCTCTTTCTCTCTCTAAAAACATAAGCATAGATTTACAAATCTACATACATAAAGAACCACGGATGTAGACTACGCTCCTTTTTGTCTTTTAATGGGGTAGAAATATCTGAGGCAGTTTAAACCCTTCAAAGGATATTCTTATGGCATTTGTAATATGCCATATTTAAATTTACATTTTCATTTTAATAAAACATTTTTTTTAAAATAAAGTTTATTAAAAATCTTTTGTCACATTTGACAAAAGTGAGTTTTAAGGCTAATCACTTTTATGATCACTAAGCATGATTAAGATATGTTAGTGTAATGATTATTACCTTGATGATAGTGTTTGTTAGATAATTCGTTTTATGATTACATTTTATGTTAAATGTCTTTGTAATTTGTCGTGATCAAAACTAAGAAAGATTAGTTAGCACTAACAATATTTTTAGGTATTGATTTGCATTAACAGTCTCTGATATCGCTCATTTATACGAGTTTTTCATAGCGATATTTGTTATGTTTTGTGTCCTAAACGTAATGGATAGACCCCATATTGCTTATATTTTGTGTAAAGTGTGTTTTGTAGGTTCTCAACTCACCATGTCTTACCGACAAGAAAGAGTTGATTCACCTTGAGGGTACGGCTCTTGGTGTGACACATCAAATCCGTTGATGGTTGCCAGGTTACCCAAAACTGGATGGTTTTCACTTGCCATGGTCCTAGACTGAAAAGTGGCTAATCCAAGGGGGTACGGCTCTTGGTAAAGATTTTATCAAATCCGTTGATAGCTGTAATAGCTTGCTTAAAGCTATAGGGTGTTCAATTCACCGATGCTTCATTGCTAAGAATTGGCGAGTCCAGAAGGGTACGGCTTCTGGTAAAGACATATCAAATCCGTTGACGGCTGTGATGGTTTGCCTAAAATCATCAGGGTACCCCCACTCACCATTGATTCACGTTCTAAGAGTTGGGCTGGGTTCTAGTCTCCCAGGGTGATGCTTATTCCACCAGAAAGACTGGCTAGCCCAAGAGCGAGCAGCTACTTGGTAAAGGCTCATCAAATCTGCTCATGTTGCTGTAAAGATTTGGGACCAAAAGGGGCTAAGCAAAACAAGTCAGGGAAATCAGTACCAGCCTCGAAAGCCGAGTTGCGGCGCAAGACCTAACAGTTGCGGCGCAACTGAAGGTGCTACAGAACATGGTGCTTGCGGAAGCCGAATTGCGGCGCAGCTTCTACCAGTTGCGGCGCAATTGGAGGGGCTACAGATCAATGTACTTTCGGAACACTAGTTGCGGCGCAAGACCATTCAGTTGCGGCGCAACTGGTCTTTTTGCAGTTACAAACTCTGTTTTTATTCCTCATTAAGGGGGAAGCTAAAGAGTTAGTGGACATCATGGGACATTATTGCTAGACGTTTTTTGATGTCCCAGGAGGAGTATTTAAGGAACACAACATCCACACAAGATGAAGGATCCATTCATATCATCATACACTCAACATCCATATTACACACATCCATTCTTGAAGATATAATTCAAGAATCATCATCATCAAGCTTTAGCATAATTTTCATTATCATCATAAGTTTCTATTGAACAATTGTTACTTCAAGTTTTTACTTTGTTACTTTGAAGATCATTGGAACCTCTTTCTCAATTTGGTATTCATCTTCTATCATTTTAATAGCAAGATTAAAGTATGTCTTTTACATATTCAATTGTGTTTGTTACAATCATGAGTAGCTAATTTCTTTATACGTTTGCTTGGATTATGTGATGTTTATGTGTTAGATTTTGGGTTGGAAATTCGATTGATTTGTTGAGATTAATTGGGGATCCGTTTGGGTTAATAACTTAATTATCTTGTCAAAATTGTTTATACTCTTGTTTGGTAATCTAAAAACGGGTTTTCGAAAGGAATCCGTAATTTTTACTAAAATAGGAACGAATTAATCGGCCTGTCTTTAGTTGATTATAAGTGAATGATATTCGAAAGGAGTCATTAACAACAATTTTCATAAGTAGATATTCACACAAACGCTAGCTACTAAATTAAGAGAAATCGGTTTAGGAGTTAGTAAGCTATTCGAAAGGAAGCTTATAAATTAATTCTCACTTATCAGCTTGAAACTTTATGCACTATTACTTGAGGTGTTAACGGTATTCGAAAGGAATCGTTGCATGGTTAGGTAATTGGAGAAATCCGGTATTCGAAAAGAACTTAGGATTTTACATTAGAAGTTTATCGATATTTTCATACCTAAGGAATAACTCATAGTCATTCACGGTCCAAGCAAGCGTATCTTTTATCCATATTTGAAATCTTGAATATTTTCACTGTTTTTTATAAGCAAGTCTTCACTAAGACTAAAACCAATTTGTTACTCGTTACGCATTTTTACTAACTAATATTTCAACTATAAATAGTCCCTGTGTTCGAACCCGATATTTGCTAATACTATTTTACAATTGACAAGGGTACACTGCCCGTGTTATAATCTAGTAAAGGTTAATTTTGGGAAAACTAGATTTTTCGCATCAGTCTCTTTTTACTGACTTACTCACCGAACCAACTCACGAGGTTAAGTTTACATGAAAGTACTCATTTGGCTTTCTAGAGCTAAAATTAGTTTTATAGGAATCCCTACAAATCAGTTTCCTACACAATTTAGAATCTGACAAGTTGTACCAAAATGCATTTTTTGAACGACGAGTTAGTAGTTAGTGATTCGAGCTTACAGTGACATCCAATTGGGCAATATGCAAGCCTTGAACCTTCTCCTTAAGGGATAAACCCCACTTCTGCTTCTATTTAATTCGGGCCCCTAAAAGTCCTTAGTGAGACTCAAACTCGAGACCTCTCCAAAAATACCTCCCTAAGGTTACCCTTGGTGACCAACTGAGGTAGCTCAGTTAGTTGTACCAAAATGCATTTTGGACTACTTTATCTACTCAATTAGACAAAACTTTACACATAACAAGTAAAGTAGACTCTTTAGGCTTTCTAGAAGCTTAAGCCATGATTTAATCCGTGATACGATCTAGTTTATATGCTATTTCTTACATTACTAATCATTTCTAAAATTTTATGCAACTTATTTAACATCATATATGGCAAAATCTCATGAAGTGGGTGTTTGGATTTGCTTCCAAATCATCATAAAATACTCATAAACATCATAACATAACTAATAACAACAATCCATCAATCCCTTAATTCTCATTCCCATAATCATAAACCATAAACTTTGAATTCATCATATAATCATGTTAAACACTTTACAATCATAATCCCATAACATGTAATATAATTTCAAGTTCCTTGTTTTGTTATCATCATGACTCGTGCTAAACCCTTGCTTAATCTTGAGAATAGTTGTGGTGTATTGAGACGTTATCTCATTAGACTGCATTTTATTGTAAACCTACAAAGATATTATAGTCTTTACACTAGTTTAGCTACCTAGCACAATAAGCCATTTTCATCTAAACATGTTACAAACTAAATACAAGCTATTTAAGTTTTATTATATAATAAGTCCCCACTAACTTTTTATTAATTCCGTCAAAGTGAGACTTTTATATTTATTTCTCTAAAACTATAGAAAATTATATTACATAACATATTTAATAACATTTTAGACACATCCCTTTATATTTTATGTAAAAATATGCATGTTACAACTTTTATTAAAAATACATGATATTTATAAGAAATTGATGGAAATCCGGGATATTATCAAGCTCACACTATTCTAGCTATAGCAAAGCTAATTCTACTAAAATTTGAACAACAATACGTGACTCAATATCTTGAGCTAGGGAGAAATTTCAAATTTGCTTCAGTAAGATCACTACATTCAAAAAGGTGATGCTGACAACTATCAATATTAGTGGCTCAAACCCACTAGGTGCACGCACGAATCAAGTGTATTACTAAGGCCTATCAATCAACACTTAATACAGACCTGACTATAATCCCTAGCCGTATCACCTACAAAATTGACACTTATTACATAAGGCAAATTATAACCACCAAAAGATGTCACAAATACATTTATAATCACAAACCATCCAATAAATATAATATCACCACCTTTGACCATATACCATACAAAAATATCACAAAGCTTAAACACATGTTCAAAAATCAAATAAAAACAACATGCAGCGAAGCATATAAAATCATCAATTGAGATCACACATCAGTCTCATCAAAAGTTTAAACAAATGCAAATACATATTCACAAAGAAAAAAAATCATACATTTACGAATCAGATAGAAACAAACACAGATTCTTTAAAGAACGACACTATAAACAATCACAACCTGCAACAAACCCTATAAAATCACCAGTTAGGATTACAAATTAGAGTTATCACAAAGTCTAAACAAACACAAACACCTATCCACAACACAAACAAATTTCCAAAAAGTTAAATAAAACAAAACCCGTAGTGAACCATATAAAATCACAATGCTTAAACAAACACATATGCGAAAGAAAAAAAAGAATGCCATGCATTAACAAGTCAAATAGCAACCAAACATCCCCACCAATTCTTAAAACACAGAAGCCCTAAATGATTACCACTCCTTCACATTTGAACTAACTGATTTCGAAAACACTGAAAGCCAAAACAATCACCACTCTCTTAGACAAAAAAAAAGTAAGATAGAATTACATAAATCGTCCTCGTGGTTTGTTGAATCCTACACTTTTGGTCTCTAAGGTTTTTTTCATCGACATTAGTCCTCGTGGTTTCTTTTTCTTACAAATCTAGTATAATATCTACATTTTAAATTAAATACACAAAAAAGGTAGGGGTATTGTGGTCTTTTTATTTTTCTTTTGCAAAGTGACATCGTTAGTCCCATCCAACGCATGTTTTCATCATTAGTCTTTTTTAACGAAAATTTATTTTTTTATTTCAAACAATAATTTATTTTGAATTTATTTTTTAGTAATATTTTTTAGAGAAATTGTTTTTTGCAAAAATTCAAAAAATAAAAGTTTTTGAAATAAATATGTATAATGAAAAATGTTTATAGTTTTTTATACTTATTTAAATTTATACAGTAGTAACTTTTATACATTTTTTAATCTGATTTATTTTTTTAAAATATTTTTTTCGAAATTACTTTTTTTCAAAAACTAATTCTTTCGAAAATATTTTTTTTTTACAAAAAATACTTTTTCCAAACAATATTTTTTCGATTTTTTTTTGAGAAAAACATTCTAGTTTTTTTAAATTCAAAATTTTTGGAGAACATAATTCGAAAAAAAATTAAAAAGAGTCAAATTTGAGTCCAAAAAAATTAAAATAAAAAATAAAAGGTTTTCTTCAAAAAATAAATTTTTAAAAAAATATATATTGAAAACGAAATTATCGAAAAAAATTATTATTTTGAAATAAAAAAACAAATTTTCAAAAAAGGACTAACGATGAAAACATATGTTGGATGGACTAACGATTTCACTTTACAATAGAAAAAGACCAAAATACCCCTATCTTTTTTTGTGTATTTAAATTAAAATGAAAATAATGTATTATATCTGTAGGAAAAAGAAACCATAAGAATTAATACCGATAAAAAAATTTAGAGACCAAAAGTGTAGGATTTAACAAACCACATGGAGATTTATGTAATTCTATCAAAAAGTAATGTATGCGTGTTGAGAAAGAGAGAGACAAAAAGAAAGTCTTACTCTTTCAAACAATCCCCAACTGGACGACTCATAACAATATCAATTCACACTTTAACATAAATAAATGTTATATAACATAATAATAAACAAAAAAAATATCTATAATAAAAGTAAGTTCACAATAGTGTCATTAATTTTCCGTTAGGCTAGGCGCATCAAAGGGTCGACGAAATCGATCGAGCCCGATGCGACGATCAATTTGAAATCGGTTATAAGTAAAAGGGGTCGATGTTGAGACCATGTTGGGAAAAAAGTCGTTGTGTGTCGCTTTGGTTAGTAAATATATATTTTTGAGAGGTATAATTTTTTTTATATAAATCGCTTTGGTGTAAAAAGAAATTATCAATAAATCATAAAAAAGCTAAAATAACTAGTAGAATGATGATGAGTCCTTTGTTGGAAAATGTTTTACAAAATATATTTTTTACAATACTTTGGATATAAATTTATATATGTATATGTTATATATATATATATATATATATATATATATATATATATATATATATATATATATATATATATATATATATATATATATATATATATATATATATATATATATATTCGTAGTACTTAGTAGCTTTGCGTTCTCCTCGAAGAGAGCTTCGCAACGAGCCAAAGTATGTCCAATATGGAGTTAATATGAATGAGATATCGTGTCTCAAAGTGAGTCACGTGAAACACAAACTTTGGAAAAATGTTTGTCCCACATCGCCAAAAACATAAAGTGAAATCATGTTTATAAAGAAATCTTAGTTTCTACCCTTCAATATTCTGTAGAAACTAGAAGGGGGGTTGAATAGTTTCTAGTCCATTTTCAAAACATTTCGGCTTAATCCACTGTGCGCGGTTCTTTATTGTACTTGTGGTTCTTTATCAATAAAGAATCGCCGACAGTGGACGAAACCATTTATTGAATGTTAAACTTAAACAATCCTTGGTATCAAATTCTCGATCAAGTTTGACTAGATATGAGATGTGTTTGATTGAAAGATAAATACTACAAGAAAGAAAACACACAAACACATCAAATCAAGAGTACATCAAGCAGTAGTCTAAATACTAAGCACACACGTACTAAGCATAAGCTTTTCCGCAACTAAGACGTTTAGACTAAGTGATTTACACTTGACCATAATCTAAACATGAAGCACACACGTACTAAGCCTTAACTTTTCGGCAACTTAGATGTTTAGATTATTAGATGCACACAACACACAACAACATATAAATGCATCAATAAGAGTAAAGACATAAATGTAAAGGAAAGTACCGACACGATGATGTATAGTGGTTCAGTCACGAAGCTCCTCTTCGCCCTACTCCACTCATCGAGTACACCTTACTCGAGAGTTACTTCACTAGTCAACAAACTCCTTAAGGTGGAGAAACCATACACAACGTCGCTTATCCAATTTTCGACTCTAAGCTAAAAGTCGAGTCCTAATCTTAGGTAGGACCAATCTAGACAACGTTTCCCACTTCACCATTTTATGACACAAGGCTAGATGTCGAGTTCTAATCGAAAGACAGAACCAATCTTCACAACATTGCCTACTTCACCATTTTTTGACACAAGGCTAGATGTCGAGTCCTAATCTTAGGTAGGACTAATCTACACCCATCTACACCAATCTTCACACTAGTTATGTTTTATGGCCCAACATAACAAACCTTGTGTTTTATGGCCTAAACACATAAAACATTTAGATCTAAGTACACACCACTTATATCTAAGACTCTAACACTATATCCAAGCATATACATAACTTGGTTCCTAACACCTAATCCAAGGATACCCATCACTTGGAGATACTACCCTTACAACACATCCAAGTGTACCCACAACTTGGATCTTCTACATAAACATAGTAGTAAGACTATAATCATGACTTGATCTAGAAGGAGAGATCTTCATCATGTTATGACTAACACTTCACAAGGATGGAGGTGTTCATCTCATTGCACTTGAGGAGGATGAGGCAAATGAGGAATGGGATTTTTGAGGTGAATTGTATTTTTTTTCACACCCTTGAGGGGAAGTAAACACTTGCCATTTATAGGTAACTCTTGCCTTGGAGAGGTCTCTTTGATCCATTGGATAAAAGGATGCACCCAAATTCAAAATTTGAATTTTAAATTTATTATTTTCCCTCCATCTTCTAGAAGCAAATTCAAAATTTGAATTTTGAATTTATTAGTTTCCCTTCATCTTCTAGAAGCAAATTCAAAATTTGAGTTTTGAATTTGTTAGTTTCCCTCCATGTTCTAGAATCTTCCAAAAGTCTTGATTGAGCCTAAACCGGCTTGTCTCTCCGTGGTTCTTTAATTATTCTCGCGGTTCGATATCTTTAAGGATTTGTGGGTACTATAAAGAACCGCGTCCTTTTTGTCTTTCATGACGAATGCAATCTTCAAGGTGTCGAGAGAAGTATACATAAGTATGCTTGAGTGATTACGAGTACCTTACACATTTTACATAATGTATTGCGAGTTATACGTTTGTCATCACCAAAACATAAAGGGATCGTCTCGATTAAACGTCGTAATGTTTGCACTAACAATCTCCCCCTTTTTGATGATGACAAACAAGTAAACCATAACGCATAGTAAAATGTGAAATTTACTCGTTTACACTTTCGTCTCCCCCTTTTGTCGAATCAAAAAGGTAGTCGACGTCTTTGAAGAAGAGAAGAATCAACATCGAGAGAGCACGCACCCAAAGTGGTAGTCATTGATTGCACTTCATTTGAGGAAGAGAAGAATTGACGTCACGAGAGCTTGCATCCGAGAGGTAGTTTTCATTTGTAGAAAAGAGGGATCGACTTTGAAATAGCTTGCATCCAAAAAGCTAGTCGTCCCTTGTAGTCGTCAGTTGAGAGGCGAGAATCCAAACCATAGACCCATCATCTAAAGATATTGATCTTGCGTCATCCTAGTGAAGTCTTAAATCAACATAGGTTAACCAACTCCATGCATAATAAAATGCTTATCTTCGAGATTCCAAAATTCATTACTTGCAAGAAATTCGATGAATGCAATTTAAGTGAGTCAACGATCACAAATGTAGTGACTAGAAATCTTGCAAATACTCCCCCTTGATATGAGCTCCCCCTTGCTCGAGGCACCAATGAAGCAAGGATAGTAACAAGCTGCAAAGAAGGGTTAGAAAATTCCTACAAAGCAAAGTTAGTGGACAAGAGCATATATGTATAGCAATGTCACCCAAGCGGAATTAGCATTAAACATCTTAAGTACAAAGAGAGAGACTCAAAAGAAAGCTAAAAGAATCTTAACTTTTAGAAGTGTCAAAAATATGACAAGTTAAGAAAAATAAGAGAGCTATTAAATAGAAAAGAGAACCCAACTTATTTTGGTGACACAAAAAATATATAAAGAGGACTAAGATAGAAAACAGATGTCCAATTTATAAAAAAAATGTCGAAAGGACATACTCCACTTTAATATATTGGCACGAATACCGAAATAAAGAGAGTATGACAAGGACAATAAAACAATTTCACATAGTCGAAAAGAGAGGAAGAATGACTATGAGGAAAAATGAAAACGAGGACGATAAACAAGTCGTTTGCATAAACAATGACAAGCATTGAAGAAAGAAGTGTGCACGCGATGCTATCAATCCAAAGACAAGTCGAAAGAGAGGATCTTGACAAGATCAATTTACAATTGTTAGAATAGAGGTAGAGAAGAAACATCCATACCAATTGTAATGATAATATGTCAAAGGGTAAAAAGCTTAGAATTTTTGGAATCACCCAAGAAAATTCTAGATTTAACCAAAATCCTATCAAAAGGTTAAAAACTTAGAATTCTTGGAATCACCCAATTCAATTGTAAATTTTAACCGCAATCAACTCTCAACAACGAGAGAGACAAAAAAATCTCAAATCAAAGACATTTTTTACCTTAAAAATAATTCCTTTAGAAAGCTCCAAAAGCTTTAAGTCAGGAATCAAGGTACAAAAATAAAGAAAAACCAAAAGCGAGGATAAATCGACGCTTAAGAAAAATACTAGATATAATACATTATAGGCAAGGATGCTTATGTATGTCGACACCAAAAAGATGACTGAATGATATAGAGAAAGAGATCAAATAAGCAAAAGAATAGAAAGAGCAAGATGGATGGTGTTTAGCATACGATAAACTACATGATCAAAGTTTCGTAGCTCTTCTCAATCATTGTGAATGTTCAAAGAACAATTACATGACGAGGAAAGGGTGAGGCTCGACTCGACTTAGTTTAAAAAGGATAGAAGAGAAAGACTCAACTTAGAGGGGCATGATTAAAATAAATCGAGAGAGACTCAACAAGGAAGTTAAGGATAACTTCACAAAATAATTCAAGAATACTATACCTTATTAGGTGATAGAGAAGTCTTGAAAGAAAACAAGAGAAGAGACTCAAAAGAGAAGAAAAGAACGAATCTTCAAGAAAACTCGTCAAAGAGAGAAATAGACCAAAAACGAACAAAAGGGACTCACTGGCCGCGGTTCGTTAAATATGTATGCGGTTCATTATCAATAATGAGCCACTAGGTTATTTGAGGAACCGTGGACAGTGGGTGTCCAAAAATGATTATCGACTCAAAAGAAAATCACTTGGTCAAACAATTTAACATAATATGCTAAATGGCTTGAAAGTCAATGCTTTAGATATGACTTTTAACAATTGCACTTGCAAGTTAAAATTACTTGAATATTTCAAAAGAAATATTTAAGTTTTCAATCTTACTAGGAGAGAAATTAGATTTAAATCTAACATTCCTTGACAACCAAGTGAGAAAAAAAGAAGAAAAGAAGGATCACAAGAACAACGAGATCCAAGACCCAAAGACAAATCATGTTGAAAAACATGAAAAGGAATACAAGAGAATAAAGATCATACAAAGATGTATGAAACACAAGCCTAAAACTTAAGCATAATTTTAATCCTAGTCTAACTAGAACCCTAAGATTTGCTTAAATTAGATGTCTTAGCAATAAGCAATCCACATGCTTAAATGAAAGACAAGGTGATGGCGGAATTTGGTAGAGAAGGCTTGGTGATAATCTTGTAATTCAACTCATCATAGATATAAGACATGACAAGATGTTGTTATTGACAACAATGACAATATGTTCCGTGATGCATGACATAATCATGTGATGGAGTAAGAACACAAAAGGGAAGTGGTGGAAAAAGAGAGTTTCCAAAATCAATTTCCTTTGAAGGAGAAATAATTTAATTTGGTGTGTTCTTTGGTGAATTTGGATTGAAAGGGATTTTAGAAAATAGTGGATAATCAAGGCTTTCATTTGTGAAAAATACATTTGCTTTGGTGTGAAAGAGATTTCAAAATGCTTTGGGTTAAGAAGAGAAAGCACAAGATATTTGGGGAGTGACCAAAGGTTTGAAACAAAGATTCCAAAGGGTGATAGAACAATTGGGAAGTTTTGGAAAACCCGTTTTTAAAGGTGTTTGCCCGCGGTTCCTTATTTCTCCATGTGGTTCAATATATATATTGAGCCGTGGTTTAATTAAGGAACCGCCCACAGAGGGTGTGCTTTGGAGGATAAGGGAATTTTTCCAATTCGGCAAATCCTAATGTTCTAGTCTAACTTATCATAAAGCCATGCTTAAGAGCAATAAAAACTAGAACACACACAAAGAAAAAAACACATAGGTTCAATTAGCACGTAGGAAGAAGGCTAAGAAAAACCTAATGGCTACAAAAGAAAAAGACTGCTAATGACATACAAAGTTCATCAAAGTAAACTATCATTAGTCATATTTAGGAAGATCCATTTAATCAATTTAGAGAATGAGTATGGGACTATCACTAGAGGTGCTCAATTAAGGCTAAGCACGACTATTTTACGAGTTATATAATAACTCGACTTCCTACATGGAACTAATTCAACCGTCAGGTCAAATTAAGATTCTAGTGCAATAAATTCTCTAGTAGTTCTCAAGTTAGACAAAATGCAATTCCTACATTTGCCTAATAAAGTGTACCAAGGATGAAGAGTGTATGACGACACAATGCACAACCTAATGAGGGTTAAGAATGCACCATTGCATATCTTGTAAAACAAGTCTATTTAAGGTTATTTACCTTAATAGGACTTGAGGCCAGTAACTTTGAAATATATAAACAACGTTTACACAAAGCAAAAGAACACTCTTGATTGGTCTTTCGAAAATGACACATTTACAAATTACTTTCCAATGTAAATTACTTGAGTATTTCGGATGAAACATCCAAGTTGTCAAACCGACTCCATTGTGCATTATAAGCAACTATTAAACAAAATATGTCTAATAATTTACACAAGTAGATTCAATATACCATCATCAACACAAATGTGAGTTATGATCCGATGTATATTATTAATAAACCACATTTATGTCTACACTCAAAAACATGTCAATTAGATTCGATAATGATACCAATCATAGTTTGAATAATGAATTGATATTTAATCGACATCTTTCTTGATTCCCACAAACACTCCTTTAAGAGAAAATAGATAAGATTTTCAAAGGGTGTTTCATGTTTTATAGTGAGACATTAATCTACTTGAACTAATAACACAATGATCGAGTAAGATGACCCACATCAATAGATTTTACAAGCTCCCAAAGCTTTCAAACCTAAGAGTGTTAAATAACATGCCAAGGTGTACAAGATGTTTATGTAACACTTGTAAACCAAGAGATGTTAATCATATATGCAATACGCACATAAATAGACAACTAAGTAACACTACTATCAATAGTAACGATCACTTAAGAATGTCCAAAAAGAAAAGAAAAAAGCACAAAAGCATTCGTCTTTGTTTTGAGTGTTAGATACACCATAGTATACATAGCTTGATTTTATTTGAAAATAGTTTAGGACCCATTTCAAAATTTAATTAAGTTCAACACTTTATAAATATATCAATTTACAAAGATATATCAACAAGAGATGTCCAACTTAATATAAAAGAGTAAAACAAAAGTTCTACGACAAACCGAGACTCAATACTTTGGACAAAGTATAGAAATTAAAAAACATCCAAATTTTAAAGTTTGAATAAAGGTTTGGAAATGTCGGGTGACACGACTTCTACGGACTTACGGTTGATTTTATATGATTTTTCAAAGTTTGCAAAAATCTGTGTTGGACTGACTGTGGTTCCTTATTGATAAGGAACCTCGGGGAACAGATAAAGAACCACGGTCAGTAAGAAAAAATTGAGTTTTTGGCCAAAATCATTTGGTAACTTTTTGGAAGGACTTAGGACTCTAAAAAATCATTATAGACACACAGAACTCGTATTTTAGAGTTAATTATGACACAAAAGATTTTTACACTTCCAAACATGAAAAGATTTGTTATCGAGCTATTATACGAAGTTTATTTAACACCAAAACTTGTACGAATGAAACAACACACATTTCATAAGTAATAACTCTTCATGAACAATTTGATACAAATATCGTCTCTATTTTTAAAAACCGTTTTCATTTTTTAAAAACCATTTGTTTTGAAAAAGAGAGCAAAGATCGATCCAAGCTTTAAAGTACAATATACTTCATAGATCTTGAATAACCATGCTCTGATACCAATTGTAGAAACTAGAAGGGGGGGTTGAATAGTTTCTAGTTCATTTTTAAAACATTTCGGCTTAATCCACTGTGAGCGGTTCTTTATTGTACCCGCGGTTCTTTATCAATAAAGAATCGTCGACAGTGGACGAAACCATTTATTGAATCTTAAACTTAACAATCCTTGGTATCAAATTCTCGATCAAGTTTGACTAGATATGAGATGTGTTTGATTGAAAGATAAATACTACAAGAAAGAAAACACACAAACACATCAAATCAAGAGTACATCAAGCAATAGTCTAAACACTAAGCACACACGTACTAAGCATAAGCTCTTCCGCAACTAAGATGTTTAGACTAAGTGATGTACACTTGACCATAATCTAAACATGAAGCACACACTTACTAAGCCTTAACATTTTTCCGCAACTTAGATATTTAGATTATGAGATGCACACAACACACAACAACATATAAATGCATCAATAAGAGTAAAGACATAAATGTAAAGGAAAGTACCGACACGATGATTTATAGTGGTTAGGTCACGAAGCTCCTCTTCGCCCTACTCCACTCCTCGAGTACACCTTACTCGAGAGTTACTTCACTAGTCAAGAAACTCCTTAAGGTGGAGAAACCATACACAACGTCGCTTATCAAATTTCTGACTATAAGCTAAAATTCGAGTCCTAATCTTAGGTAGGACCAATCTAGACAACGTCACCCACTTCACCATTTTACGACACAAGGCTAGATGTCGAGTTCTAATCGAAAGATAGAACCAATCTTCACAACGTTGCCTACTTCACCATTTTCCGACACATGGCCAGATGTCGAGTCTTAATCTTATGTAGGACTAATCTACACCCATCTACACCAATCTTCACACTAGTTATGTTTTATGGCCCAACATAACAAACCTTGTGTTTTATGGCCTAAACACATAAACCATTTAGATCTAAGTACACACCACTTAGATCTAAGACTCTAAGACTATATCCAAGCATATACATAACTTGGTTCCTAACACCTAATCCAAGGATACCCATCACTTGGATATACTACCTTTACAACACATCCAAGTGTACCCACAACTTGGATCTTCTACATATACATAATAGGAAGACTATAATCATGACTTGATCTAGATGGAGAGATCTTCATCATGTTATGACTAACACTTCACAATGATGGAGGTGTTCATCTTATTGCACTTGAGGAAGAGGAGACAAATGAGGAATGGGATTTTTGAGGTGAATTGTATGTATTTTACCACACCCTTGAGGGGAAGTAAACACTTGCCATTTATAGGTAAGTCTTGCCTTGGAGATGTCTCTTTGATCCATTAGATAAAAGGATGCACCCAAATTCAAATTTTGAATTTTGAATTTATTATTTTCCCTCCATCTTCTAGAAGCAAATTCAAAATTTGAATTTTGAATTTATTAGTTTCCCTCCGTCTTCTAGAAGCAAATTCAAAATTTGAGTTTTGAATTTGTTAGTTTCCCTCCATATTCTAGAATCTTCCAAAAGTCTTGATTGAGCCTAAATCGGCTTGTCTGCCCGCGGTTCTTTAATTATTCCCGCGGTTCGATATCTTTAAGGATCCCTGGGTACTATAAAGAACCGCGTCCTTTTTGTCTTTCATGACGAATACAATCTTCAAGGTGTCGAGAGAAGTATACACAAGTATGCTTGAGTGATTACGAGTACCTTACACATTTTACATAATGTATTGCGAGTTATACGTTTGTCATCACCGAAACATAAAGGGATCATCTCGATTAAACGTCGTAATGTTTGCACTAACATATTCATTTGTGGGTTTTTACTCCCACGCCTACGCGCGGGCAGGGGGTTGCAGGAAGTGAGATTTCTAGGTGCGGGCATATTTCGGTATCTTTTTTGCTGCGAATTCGATTTTTTTCCAGAAAATTCTATGATATATTTTAGGAATAGATTTAGAATAAATTTGTGTTTATAATTGATTTGCAAATCGTGTTATAGAACAGATTTGTTATAATATTTTCTATGGAACAAAATATTTTTTCTTAGTGACCAAGGCAGATTCTCAGTATATAATAAATCTATCACATTCAGTTTTATCATCAGAAAAAACGCAGCTTTTTCTAACTCCATTACCAGACAGTTTTTCCAGCAGTTCGTCGATCAAAAATACAGTAGGCTTCTGTGATCTTTCAGGCAAGTTTGTCTAGTCCGTCTGTACAACAGCTTTGGACGTGGTACCTTGGGAAACAAACGACGAATCTGTTTTAAGGGAAGCGTGTTAAACACGTGCCTCGTCTTAGTTTTACTACTATTTATTTTATGTCTTTATATTATGTTAATTTTATTAATTGTAATCTGATTTTGAATAAAAATATACACCGTTTCCTACAATCTTAAAACAGATTATGTTTAACATGATTAAAACTTTTATTAAATCAGATTAATAATTTTATCCGATTTATTTATAAACTGTTTCTACCTAAACCGGGATTAAGTTTCACTGGAAGTGAGTTTTAAATTTAGAAATTTTAATTAACGGTTAACGTTTTTTTAAGCAGTTGTTCTAATCAGTTTATTGAAACCAACATTGTGTTTCTGTTAAACTGATATATTTGATAATTGCATCTGATTCATTAAAAACCAATATTGATTTTCTTTGAAGCAGATCCACTATAAGTATATAGAGATCACGATTGAATTTCTTATATAATAGTTGTCTAACTGTTTGTGTTTTGATCTTTCAGAATGTCTACCAGTACTCCTGAAACTCCTACAACTAATATTGTGAATGTAACGGGTGCACCAGTTACCCACACCGTTGCTAAACATGCTGAAAAACCAGAAAAATTCAACGGGCAGAATTTTAAGAGGTGGAAATAGAAGATGTTCTTTTATCTCACAACTTTGAACCTTGCGAGGTTCTTAAAAGAGACTGAACCTCATGTGGAATCTCCTCGAGAAGGTCAACCCGCTAATCAACAAGTTGTGCAAGCTGTTGAAGCATGGAAACATTCAGACTTCTTGTGTCACAATTATGTTTTGAATGGTTTGATGGACTCTTTGTACAACGTGTACTGCAAGACTAAGACTACCAAAGGAATTATGGGAGTCGTTGGAACGCAAGTACAAAACTGAGGATGCCGGTACAAAGAAGTTTGTGGTAGCTCGTTTTTTTGGATTACAAAATGGTTGATTCAAAGAATATGGTAACTCAGGTTCAAGATCTACAGGTTTTGCTACACGACATTCATGCTGAGGGTATGACTTTGAGTGAAACTTTTCAAGTTGTTGCTATCATTGAAAAGTTACCTCCAAGCTGGGTAAATTTAAAAACTACTTGAAGCATATGTGAAAGGAGATGACTGTTGAAGACTTGGTTGTTCGTCTTCGTATTGAAGAGGACAACAAGCTGGCTCAGAAAAACACTTATACACCTGATTCTGCCAAGGCAAATATGGTTGAGCATGGTTCGTCTTCTTCAAAGTCTAAAGGCAAGAGCTCTGGCAAAGGTAAGAATGACAAGAAGAGCAAAGGGAAGTCTGAGTACCTTGCTCCTAAAGTTGGAATTACGAAGCGGAAGTTCCAAGGAAATTGCTTCAACTATGACAAGCCAGGTCATCGTGCTGCTAATTGCAAAGCGCCAAAGCGGGTGACTCCACGCGAGGCTAATATGGTGAATGATAATGTGGACATGATTGATATGGTGTCTGATGTCGTTGCCATGATCTATGAAGTTAACCGGGTAGGTTCTAATAATAGTGATTGGTGGGTTGATACTGGGGCAACCCGTCATGTGTGTGCTTACAAGAGTATGTTTCACTCTTTCAGAGCGGTTGACAATAGAGAGAAGTTGTACATGGGCAACTTTGCAATTGCTGATATCAAGGGCGAAGGAGATGTTATTTTGAAGATGACATCCGAGAAAGAGCTCAAGTTGACTAAAGTCTTGTATGTTCTAGAGATTCGCAAGAATCTTGTGTCCAGATGGCTTTTGAATAAGTTTGGTTTTCGTCTTGTTTTTTAGTCTTATAAATTTGTTCTTTCTAAGAATCAAATGTATGTTGGTAAGGGGTATGCCCTAAATTGTATGTTTAAGCTCAATGTAATAGTTGTTAATAATGCTATCAATAAAATGAATTCTTCTGCTTACTTGATTGAGTCTTCTGATGTGTGGCATGGCCGTCTTGGACATGTTAATTTTAATTCAATGTGACGTTCGATTAATTTTAATGGCATACCAAATTTTCATATTGATTCAAATTATAAGTGTGAAACTTGTGTCGAAGCCAAACTTACAAGATCATCTTTCAAATCGGTTGAACAAAAAACCGAACCACTTGATATGATACACAAAGACATATGTGATTTGAAATCACTACCCACAAAAGGCGGTAATAAGTACTTCATCACGTTTATTGATGATTGCACAAACTACTGCTACGTTTACTTGTTGAAAAGTAAATATGAAGCTATAGACAAGATTGTTCTATACAAAACCGAATTTGAGAATCAACTTGGTAGGAAAATCAAGATTGTACGAAGTGATAGAGGAGGTGAATATGTGTCTCCTTTTGCTGATCTATGTACGAAACATGGAATTAGACACGAGTTTACTGCTCCTTATTCACCTCAGCAAAACGGTATTGCTGAAAGGAAGAACCGTACCTTGAAAGAAATGGTTAATGCCATGTTGTTAACTTCTGGTTTGAGCCGGGACATGTGGGGGGAAGCCATTCTAACAGCTACTTATCATTTAAACAAGATACATCGTAAGGATAAAGAGGAAACTCCATATGAACTATGGATGGGAAGAAAACCATCATACCAGTACTTACGAGTGTGGGGGTGTCTAGCCAATGTAGTTGTACCGACACCTAAGGCCCAAAAGATTGGACCTAAATACGTGGATTGTATATTTATTGGATATGCTAAGAATAGCAGTGCATATCGTTTCATTGTACATGATTCGAAAAATCCATATATACACAAGAACACAGTTATGGAATCAAGGAATGTGTCCTTCTTTGAAAACATATTTCCTTGTTTAAAGAAGGAAAATGGGAGCACATCTAGAATAGATGATGCAGTTGTCCACGATAAGAGACAACGAGATGATAATGATCTCCAAGATGAGAGACAAGATCAACCCGAGGAATAAGAGGTTAAACCTAGAAGAAGCAAACGGACGAGAACCGAGAAATCATTTGGACCCAATTTTGTCTCTTTTATTGTAGAAAATGAACCCACTTCTTATCAAGAAGCTGTAAATTCCTCGGAAGGGCCTTAATGGAAAGAAGCGATTAACAGTGAAATATATTCTATTTTACAAAATCATACATGGGAGCTCGTGGATTTACCTCCTGGTTGTAAACCATTAGCCTATAAATGGATCTTCAAGAAGAAGATGAAAGCTGATGGCACCATTGAAAAGTATAAAGCAAGATTGGTGACCAAAGGATTTAGACAACGCGAAGGTGTAGATTACTTTGATACTTATTCTCCTGTTACACGAATTTCTATTAGAATGATTCTTGCTTTTGCCGCATTAAGAAATTTAGAAGTTCACCAAATGGATGTGAAAATGGCTTTTCTAAAGGGAGATTTAGAAGAATAAATATACATGAACCAACCTGAGGGTTTCATGGCTCCTGAACAATAGAGCAAAGTTTGTAGGCTTGTTAAGTCATTGTATGGCTTAAAGCAAGCTCCCAAACAATGGCATCAAAAGTTTTATCACGCCATGTTAGAGAGTGGATTCAAAATTAATGAATGCGACAAGTGTGTTTATGTCAAAGACACAAATAGTGGATATGTAATCTTGTGTCTTTATGTCGATGATATGCTTATCGTTGGTAGTAACGACAAGATGATCAAGTCTACTAAAGACATGTTGAAATCAAAGTTTGACATGAAAGATATGGGTTTGGCTGATGTGATCCTTGGAATAAAGATCATATGAACTCAGAGTGGACTTGCACTAAGTCAAGCACATTACGTGGACAAAATTCTTAATACTCATAATGCGAGGGATTCCGGCCTAGCTAGAACTCTAATTGACACCAGTTTGCATCTATCTAAAAATAGAGGCGCATGTGTTGCCCAGTTAGAGTATTCAAGAACTATTGGCATGTTAATGTATTTAATGACATGTACCCGATCTGACTTAGCATATGCTGTTAGCAGGCTGAGTAGGTATACTAGTAATCTAAGTGAAGCACATTGGAAAGCTATGACTAGGGTACTTCATTATTTGAGATACAGTCGTGATTATGGACTGTATTATGCTAGATATCCAACGGTTATTGAAGGATACAGTGATGCAATTGGGATATCTGACATAAAAGATTTTAGATCGACCAATGGATATATGTTTACACTGGGAGGGGACGCTATGTCTTGGAGATGACTGTTGAAGACTTGGTTGTTTGTCTTCGTATTGAAGAGGACAACAAGCTGGCTCAGAAAAACACTTATACACCGGATTCTGCTAAGGAAAATATGGTTGAGCATGGTTCGTCTTCTTCAAAGTCTAAAGGCAAGAGCTTTGGCAAAGGGAAGAATGACAAGAAGAGCAAAGGGAAGTCTGAGTACTTTGCTCCTAAATTTGGAATAGCGAAGTAGAAGTTCCAAGGAAATTGATTCAACTGTGACAAGCCAGGTCATCATGCTGCTAATTGCAAAGCCAAAGCGGGTGACTCCACGCAAGGCTAATATGGTGAATGATAATGTGGATATGATTGCTATGGTGTCTGATGTCGTTGCCATTATCTCTGAAGTTAACCTGGTAGGTTCTAATAATAGTGATTGGTGTGTTGATACTGGGGCAACCCGTCATGTGTGTGCTGAAAAGAGTATGTTTTACTCTTTCAGAGCGGGTTGACAATAGAGAGAAGCTATACATGCGCAAATCTGCAACTACTGATATCAAGGGCGAAGGAGATGTTATTTTGAAGATGACATCCGAGAAAGAGCTCATGTTGACTAAAGTCTTATATGTTCTGGAGATTCGCAAGAATCTTGTGTCCGGATGGCTTTTGAATAAGTTTGGTTTTCATCTTGTTTTTAAGTCTGATAAAGTTGTTCTTTCTAAGAATCAAATGTATGTTGGTAAGGGGTATGCCCTAAATTGTATGTTTAAACTCAATGTAATAGTTGTTAAGAATGCTATCAATAAAATGAATTGTTCTGCTTACTTGATTGAGTCTTCTAATATGTGACATGGCCGTCTTGTACATGTTATATTTAATTCAATGCGTCGTTTGATTAGATTTAATGGCATACCAAATTTTCATATTGATTCAAATTGTAAGTATGAAACTTGTGTCGAAGCCAAACTTACAAGATCGTCTTTCAAATCGTTGAACGAAAAACCGATCGATATGATACACACATACATATGTGATTTGAAATCACTACCCACAAAAGGTGGAAATAAGTACTTCATCATGTTTATTGATGATTGCACAAAGTAATGCTACGTTTACTTGTTGAAAAGTAAAGATGAAGCTATAGACA
Organism: Glebionis coronaria; assembly: GCA_025667525.1. Classification (NCBI taxonomy): domain Eukaryota; kingdom Viridiplantae; phylum Streptophyta; class Magnoliopsida; order Asterales; family Asteraceae; genus Glebionis; species Glebionis coronaria. The sequence continues at coordinate 83,213,334 of CM046878.1, forward strand.
AGTTTGTTCTATACAAAACCGAAGTTGAGAATCAACTTGGTAGGAAAATCAAGGTTGTACGAAGTGATAGAGGAGGTGAATATGTGTCTCCTTTTGCTGATCTATGTGTGAAACGTGGAATTAGACACGAATTTACTGCTCCTTATTCACCTCAATAAAACGGTATTGCCGAAAGGAAGAACCGTACCTTGAAAGGAATGGTTAATGCCATGTTGTTAAGTTCTGGTTTGAGCCGGGACATCTGGGGGGAAGCCATTATAACGGCTACTTATCTTTTAAACAAGATACCTCATAAGGATAAAGAGGAAACTCCATATGAACTGTGGATGGGAAGAAAACCATCATACCAGTACTTACGAGTATGGGGGTATCTAGCCAAGGTAGCTGTGCCGACGCCTAAGGCCCAAACGATTGTACCTAAATCTGTGGATTGTAAATTTATTGGATATGCTAAGAATAGCAGTGCGTATCGTTTCATTGTACATGATTCGAAAAATCCAGATATATACAAGAACACTGTTATAGAATCAAGGAATGCGTCCTTCTTTGAAAACATATTTCCTTGTTTAAATAAGGAAAATAGAAGCACATCTAGAATAGATTATGAAGTTGTCCACGATAAGAGACAACGAGATGATAATGATCTCCAAGATGAGAGACAAGATCAACCCGAGGAAGAAGAGGTTGAACCTAGAAGAAGCAAACGGTCGAGAACCGAGAAATCATTTAGACCCGATTTTGTCTCTTTTATGGTAGAAATTAGACCCACTTCTTATCGAGAAGTTGTAAATTCCTCGGAAGGGCCTCGATGAAAAGAAGCGATTAACAGTGAAATAGATTCTATTTTACAAAATCATACTTGGGAGCGCGTGGATTTACCTCCTGGTTGTAAACCACTAGCCTATAAAGGGATCTTCAAGAAGAAGATGAAAGCTGATGGCACCATTGACAAGTACAAAGCAAGATTGGTGATCAAAGGATTTAGACAACGCGAAGGTGTAGATTACTTTGATACTTATTCTCCTGTCACACAAATAACTTCTATTAGAATGATTCTTGCTATTGTCGCATTAAGAAATTTAGAAGTTCACCAAATGGATGTGAAAACGGATTTTCTAAACGGAGATTTAGAAGAAGAAATATACATGAACCAACCTGAGGGTTTCATGGCTCCTGAACAAGAGAGCAAAGTTTGTAGGCTTGTTAAGTCATTGTATGGATTAAAGCAAGCTCCCAAACAATGGCATCAAAAGTTTGATCATGCCATGTTAGAGAGTGGATTCAAAATTAATGAATACGACAAGTGTGTTTATGTCAAAGACACAAATAGTGGATATGTAATCTTGTGTCTTTATGTCGATGATATGCTTATCGTTGGTAGTAACGACAAGATGATCAAGTCTACTAAAGACATGTTGAAATCAAAGTTTGACACCAAAGATATGGGTTTGGCTGATGTGATCCTTGGAATAAAGATCATACGAACTCAGAGTGGACTTACATTAAGTCAAGCACATTACGTGGACAAAATTCTTAATACTCATAATGCGGGGGATTCTGATCTAGCTAGAACTCCAATTGACACCAGTTTGTATCTATCTAAAAACAGAGGCGTAGGTGTTGCCCAATTAGAGTATTCAAGAATTATTGGCATGTTAATGTATTTGATGACATGTACCCGACCTGACTTAGCATATGTGTTAGCAGGCTGAATAGGTATACTAGTAATCCAAGTGAAGCACATTGGAAAGTTATGACTTGGGTACTTCATTATTTGAGATACAGTCGTGATTATGGACTGCATTATGCTAGATATCCAATGATTATTGAAGGATACAGTGATGCAAATTGGATATCTGACATAAAAGATTCTAGATCGACCAGTGGATATGTGTTTACACTGGGAGGGGTCGCTATATCTTGGAAGTCTTCCAAGCAAACGGTAATAGCTAAGTCCACGATTATATCAGAATTTATCGTGTTAGATAAATGCGGAGAAGAAGCGGAATGGCTACGTCAATTCGTAGAGGACATACCAAGGTGGCCTAAAACAATAACGGCCATTAGTATACATTCTGATGGTCAATCAGCAATTGGCTGAGCTCATAGCACAAATGTATAATGGAAAGTCTAGACATATCCGTTGTCGACATAATTCGATACGACAACTACTCTCAACAGGAGTTATCTCAACTGACTATGCGAACTCAAAGGATAACATCACGGATCCGCTTACGAAAGGCTTAAGCAGAGAGTTAGTAAGTCGTCGAAAGGAATGGGACTAAAGCCCTTGAAGGAATGAGTTTCTATAAAGGAAAACCTAACCCAGTTGACTAGAGATCCCAAGATCTAGGTTCAATAGGACAACCTAATCATAGAAATATAGGGGAAGTCACGTTAATGTGGGGGAGTTACTGAATACAGTAACTGTCCTAGTCCATTACTAAACAATGTGACTTGTAAGGTTAAACATATGGCTTAATGATTCAAGATGAAATCATAAAGCATAATGATTCAAGATGAAATCATAAAACATATGGTTTTAATGATTCAAGATGAAATCACCTATGTGAGAGAGAAGTGGGGTCGCTTCGAAGGAAATTGTGGGGGCGTAATTTCTAAGAGCTCTTGTAGAACCAGACGAGTGTTCATGACCATAACGAACACGACTATGAGGACTTGATGTTAGGACCATTGTAATAGTTATATGTAATAGGTAGACTAGGAGGTATGTAGTTCCTCCTGGTCCTAGTAGTAGTAGGAGCAAGTTCTGCTCCTGGTCCTAGTCGAAGTCAAACTTTATTATTTACTTAATATTCTGTTAGGATATGCATGAGATATGTTAGGAAAGGATATGCATATCATTTTTACACGTTTTCTTTAATGATGTATTAGGGTTTCCTTGTAGTATAAAAGGAACCTTAGGCAGAAGGGTTAGAGACACCTTCACAAAACGCAGTTCTAGTAATTATTAATATTAGAAATCCTTAGAAAGGATCAAGTCTTTATAGTTAATCTGTTCTTCTTAATTATATTTATATTCTACATTCATATTGTGTATAGAGTCTCTTTGTGATTTGACTTGTGATTACAGAAGTCATTCACCGGTCCTGACAGGCTGCAAGATCTACATCTAGTAGTCCCAACAAGTGGTATCAGAGCCTGGAAGGGTCTCTATACAAGAAGAATCAAGTTTTCTTATTTCTGACAATTTGTTTATCATGTCTGCCTCAACTTCTACTCAAACAGGAGAAGACAGCACTCCTAAAATTGTGCAACCTCAGCAGATCCTGGCTATGGTCTCCAACACGAATGGAAAATTCCCTCTTCTGAAGAAGGGTGAATATGATAACTGGGCAATGAAGATGGAATGGTGGATCACCAACACTGATCAAGATCTTTGGAAGATCATTCTGAATGGGAACAGCAGGAAGCTTACTGGACGAGACAAGAACGGTAATATTACTCTTCTTGACCCTAAATCTCATGAGGAAATCATAGCTATTCAGAAGGAGGTAAAAGCAAAAACGATTTTGCTTCAATCTCTTCCTGAAGATCACATGGGTGACTTCTACCATTTGGATGATGCCAGAGAGATCTGGAATGGCATAAAAGCAAGGTTTGGCGGGAATGAGGAGTCAAAGAAAATGCGAAGGTCCATGCTGAGAGATGAATTTACCGAATTCAAAATCTCAGAAACTGAAGGTCTAAATCAAGGATATGATAGGTTCCAGAAGATATTGAGCCAGTTGAATCAACTTCGGTCAAAGCCTGATGATGGTGACGTTAATGCAAGGTTTCTTAAAGCCTTACCCTACTCATGGAATCAGGTGGTGATCTCTCTTAAAGCCAAAGGTGGGCTTGACTATCTCACCTTTGATGATTTGTTTCATAGGCTCAGAACATTCGAACCTCATGTAAGAGGATTTCCTAGTGACTCTTTTCCCACCCCTGCTAATTCAGCCTTTGTGAGTTCTATGGCATCTAGTCCCATGTCATATGCAAGTAGCCCAAGCAATACTGTCTCCTCTCAGCATACTGTTCAGCATACTTCTGCTCCTGATCCTACTGCCAAGTCTGGTAGTATGGTAGAAGCTGTTCTTCATTCTTTTGTGGCTGATGTTAATGCTGAACAACAACTTGCTTTTGATGACTTCAAACAGGTCGATAAACTTGACCTGGATGAGATGGATCTTAAATGGCAGATGGCCATGCTTACCCTTAGGGTTCACAAGTTCGAGAAGAAAGCAGGAAGGAAATTTAATTACAACCCTCGGGAGCCAGCAAGATTCGATAGAAGCAAGGTACGATGCTATAACTGCCAGCAACAGGGTCACTTTGCAAGGGAGTGCCCTAGCAAGAATGATCAGGAGAAGAGTAGGTACTCCGCTTTCAAGGTTCAGGAGGTAAAAGATGACAGGAAGGCATTGGTATCTGTTGACTCTATGGTCAACTGGAATGATCATCAGGCTTCTACTCTGGAATCAGCTGAATCCTCGACTGACGTGTTTGCAATGATTGTTGGGAATCTTTCTGATGCAGAAGAAGCAGACGAGTTTGCTCTTATGGGCATCTCACCTCAGGTACAACATTGTCCTCTTAGTTGTCATGATAAATACTCAGAATTATTGTCCCAATTTAATGAAGTAAATGATCAAAATGATAAGTATTTTTTAGAGGTTCAAGCCTATAAGGCTTCATTAAACACATTGGAACAACAAAAGAGGTGGTTACAAGATACACAACGTGCGTATGAGGATAAAATCAGGATACTAAGCATTGATTTAGAAAACACTACAAATATGCTTAAATATACAGAAACTGAAAGAGATGCTAGTATCAAAGAAAAAGAGGAGATGCAAGCTAAATTAGATGCTACAATGCTAAGATTTGACAAATGGCAAAAGGCACCTAAAAATCTTTCAAAATTAATTGATAGTAGCATGTCTGGCAGAACTAAAAGGCTTAGGATTTGAAAAATATATCGATTCAGAAGATGTATTTGATTTATCTTTTTCAAGTGTCTTTGATGCCGACAAAGAGGATGAGGGCAAACCTAGTTACAATAGGTTTAAACCAGCTGCAGAAATGCATGCTGTCCCTCCTCCTCTTACTGGAACTTTTATGCCCACCTCATGGCATAATGACTCGGATGGATCACAGATGCTTGAGTCCCCAACAAGTTCTACTAATACTAATGACTTTGTCTCATGTACTTTCAGTGACAAAGCCGGTGACTCTGCATCTAATGGTTCAAGTGAAGAGTCAAGACCTACAAGTTCCAAGTTGAATGAACATGCTGCTACTGGTGCTAGGAAGTGTGAAGAAAAAGTTACTGTCAAGTCAAGTGTGTCTGGTCCTTGTTTATTGAGTCCTAGGAAGAATGTTTTTCCTAGAAATGTGTGTAATAAAGTAGGCAGTATGAAACAATCTCATTCTAATAAAAGGTCTTTCAAAACATGTTTTGTTTGTGGCAGTTCCTTTCATTTAATTAAAGATTGTGATTATTATGACACACATGCATCTGTTAATCATGTTTTTCCTGCTCCTGGTTCACCAGGAGCTGCTTCATATGCTTCTAGAAGAATTAATCCTAGTGCTCCAATGTTTAATAATTCTAGAGTATCCTCTCCTTTCGCGTCTGATTATTGGAGAGATAGTTGATTCCAAACAACCAGTAATTATTTTCAAAATTTTAATCCAATCTATCCGCATAATTTAGACCACACGTATTTTGGTTTGGGAAATTTGGGAACTGCTGTTAAGCCCTCAGCAGGTTGTTCTTGGTCAAATAATAATACCCATATGATGCATAGGCAACCAAGGAACAATGGTGGATCTCATCAATCTTCTTGGCATTCTTCTAATGATCCACAAGGCAGGCTCAAACCTAAAAAGGTTTGGGTCCCCTTAAGACACTAACTTTTGCATTTTTATTATCTTGTTGTTGTAGGTTACTCCATACCAGGATCCTAGTCTAGGCATTGTTGATAGTGGTTGCTCCAGGAGCATGACTGGCAATAAAAGTCTTCTCTCTAACTTTGTACCATTTCATGGAGGCAAGGTCTATTTTGGTGGAGGTGAAGGCAGAATCACTGGCAAAGGAACGATAAAGACTCCAAATCTAAATTTTGAGCAGGTCTACTATGTGGAAGCACTTCAACACTTCAACTTGATATCGGTCTCTCAGATTTGTGACAAGAAGCAGTTTGTACTCTTCACCGATACTGATGCACTTGTGCTTTCCAAAGATTTTCAGCTTCCGGATGACTCACAAGTTTTACTCAGAATACCTAGAAGACACAATCTATATAGCATAAAGTTGAATGAAGTCAACCCTACTGGTCAACTAGCATGTGTGGTTGCAAAAGCCTCAGAAGATGAAGCCACTAAAGGGCGCCAAAAGATGGGGCATGTGAACTTCAAGACCATTCACAAACTTGCAAATCTGAATCTGGTCTCTGGTTTACCTCCCAACACGTTTCGAAATGATATAAATTGTATTGCCTGCAGCAAAGGCAAACAGCACAAAGCATCCTTCAAGGCCATTACTGCTCTAAGTCTAATTACTGAACCATTGCAGCTTCTACACATGGACTTATTTGGTCCTACTTCCATCAGGAGTCTTGACCACAAGCAATTCTGTTTGGTGGTAACTGATGGTTATAGCAGGTTTACGTGGGTGTTCTTCATGGCTGCCAAAAGCGAGACCTACTCAATTCTTAGAGATTTTCTTACCTTGATAGAGAATCAGCTGTCCAAGAAAGTTAAAGGTATTCGTTGCGACAATGGAACCGAGTTTAAAAATAAAGACCTCATCGCACTTTGCAATGCTAAGGGCATCAAAAGAGATTATAGTGCTGCTAGGACTCCTCAACAGAATGGTGTGGCAGAAAGAAAGAACAGGACACTAATAGAAGCAGCAAGAACTATGCTTGCCGATTCCAAGCTTCCAACCATGTTCTGGACAGAAGCTGTTAATACTACAAGTTATGTTTTGAATAGGGTTTCTATTACCAATCCTCACAAGAAGACTCCTTATGAGCTTCTCACGGGCAAAGTTCCAAATATTGCTCATTTGAAGCCTTTTGGGTGTCCAGTCACCATTCTGAATACTAGTGACTATTTGGGGAAGTTTGATGGCAAGGCAGATGAAGGATACATTGTGGGATATTCAGCTCATTCTCGGGCGTATCGTGTCTACAATCTTCAAGCCAAACGGATCATTGAAACTATTAATCTCAGGTATTTTGAAGAGAAGTCAAACATCCAAGGCAAAGGTCCAGAATGGTATTTTGATCTTGATTATCTTAGTGATTCGTTGGGATATTTTCGTTTCAAAACTAACCATGATGCAGGACCACAAGTGTTTGCAACTTCTAGTACTGGTGTTCCTTCTAGTCTTTCTGATTCAAATGATGAGGATGACATTTTTGTGGTTCCATCCTACTCCACCACGGTTTCTCCTACTCCTCCTAGTGATGCAACTCCATTGGATGTACAGGATTCCCAAGCAGCTCTTGACACTCTTCTCAAACAACAACACGAAGCTACTAAAGCAGCTGCTCACGGTAGTTTTGAGTTTCCCTTGGTTGAGCCTACTGACAAAGTTGCTTCTGGTACTCCAGCTTCTGCTCCTAGTGCTAGCTTATCACCTACTGGTACTCCGGCTAGTGAGTCTGCTTCCAATACACGTTTCTCCAGTCCTTCTGATTTGTGGAACCATGAAAAGAAGTCTTCCACCAAGCTGGATGATATTCATAAACAACCGGTAGATGGGATTTTCCAAAATGCTTCATATGATGCTGACTTTGTTGGTGATCTCAATAACTTGGCACCAGAAGTGGAGGTTTCTTCCAATCCAGTCTTGCAATCACATAAAGATCATCCTACCACTCAAATCATTGGAGATCCTGGTTCTATTGTCAAGACACGCAGAATGCAGCGGAAGGCCTCGTCTGATCATCATGCTCTTGTGGGCTATATTGAGGATCAAAAGTGTAATAATCATACGGACTTTCAGCACTGTTTGTTTGCTTGTTTTCTTTCATAGATGGAACCTAGGTCTGTTTCTTATGCACTTGAGGATCAAAGTTGGGTGGAGGCTATGCAGGAGGAAATGCAGCAATTCTTATTTCAGAATGTTTGGGTTCTGGTTGACTTACCAGATGGAAAGACAGCTATCAATACCAAATGGATTCTCAAGAACAAGAAGGATGCACGGGGAATTGTCGTAAGGAATAAAGCTAGGCTTGTCGCACAAGGACACACTCAAATCGAGGGCATTGACTATACTGAAGTCTTTGCACCGGTTGCACAGATCGAGGCCATTCGTCTGTTCTTGGCCTTTACTTCTTATGTTGGCTTTACGGTGTTCCAGATGGATGTCAAGAGTGCATTTCTCTATGGCAAAATTGACGAGGAAGTGTATGTTACTCAACCTAAGGGGTTTGTAGATCCACTTCATCCCAAGAAAGTCTACAAGGTGGTCAAGGCTCTTTATGGGTTACATCAGGCTCCTAGAGCTTGGTATGAGCGTCTTTCAACTTTCTTGTTAAAGAATGGCTATAGAAGAGGTACTATTGACAAAACACTATTTCTTCGGCGGAATTCCAAGGATATTATCCTTGTTCAGGTTTATGTGGACGACATTATCTTTGGTTCTACAAGGAAGGAGTGGTGTGATGAGTTTGAACACTTGATGAAAGGCGAATTTCAGATGAGTGCAATGGGAGAACTATCATTCTTCCTTGGTCTTCAGGTCAAGCAACAATCGGATGGGATTTTCATCAGTCAAGATAAATATGTCCATGAGATTCTTCAGAAGTTTGACATGGATCCTCTTAGACCAGCAGCAACTCATTATGAAGTTGCTAAAATCAAACTTAAGAATGAGCCAGACCCCCCGGTAAATGTTCACATGTACAGGTCTATGATTGGCTCTCTCATGTATTTGACTGCATCACGTCCAGACATTATGTTTGCAGTAAGTGCTTGTTCTAGACACCAGGTGACTCCAACGGTTTCGAACTTAAATACCGTGAAGAAGATTTTCAAGTATATCAAGGCTCAACCTAAATTGGGTCTATGGTATCCTAGAGAATCTCCTTTTGTTCTAGAAGCCTATAGTGATAGTGACTATGCTGGTGCTAATAATGATAGGAAGTCTACTACTGGTGGTTGTCAATTTTTGGGTCGTCGACTTATTTCATGGCAATGCAAGAAACAGACAATCGTAGCTACTTCTTCAACAGAAGCTGAATACGTTGCGGCTGCTAGTTGTTGTGGACAAGTTTTGTGGATCCAAAATCAGATGTTGGATTATGGTTTCAATTTTATGAATACCAAAAATTTTATTGACAATCAAAGCACTATTTGCATTATGAAGAATCCTGTTTTTCATCAGCGGACGAAGCATATTGAGATTCGGCATCATTTTATACGGGATGCCAATAAGAAGAAGCTGATACAGGTTCTTAAAGTTCATACGGATGACAATGTTGCTGATTTGCTGACTAAAGCTTTTGATGGTCCTCGGTTTAACCACTTGGTGGTTCATATTGGGATGGTCAATCCTTGAGGTCTAGGATTGAGGGGAGGCAAAGCCTAAGGGGAGGCTTTGTGTACATATTAGGTCAGACTAACGTATTAATAGTATTTAACAGCATAGTTTCTTGGTTATGATGGTGTGTGGTGCTTATGATGGAGGATTTTTACTCTCTTCTGGTGGATATGGCCTTACATGACTGGCTTCTGGTCCTCTTTGGTCAGCTTCTTGTTATAATTGGTTGGCTTCTGGTGGTTTAAATTCGTCCATATCAAGTGGTGTTTGGCTCCTGGTACTGGTTTGGCATACTGTTCATTCCTTTTGTCCTTTGTTAATCACGTTTTGCTCCTGGTCTGACCATTGTGTGCTTTGACTTTTGGTCAACGCTCCCATTCCTGGTATTTACAAGTTTGAATTCAGCATGTTAATTGGGAGTTGGTTATTATGTTAAAAAGGGCAAGTGGTTACTATGCAATTATGGTTTCATTTGAAAGGGCAACCCCCCATTAATAGGGGTCAATGAACAGTTACCACTTTCTTTATATATGGTCAACATACACCCTTGACTCACTCATTACAATTAACACACACACAAAACCGCTTCTACTCTTTACACCCTAATCCCAATCCTTCTTCCATCAATTCATCAAGATCCATGGCTGCTCTTGCTTACCAACCTGCTCACAACCGTGTTGCTTATCTGGGTGATGGTCCAAATCGTGAACATTTTGCTGACATCTTGGATTTCATTGAAGCTTCTAACTTAAGGTTTGCATTTACTGTTTGTCCCACCATATATGATAGTGTGATACGTCAATTTTGGGCGTCTGCTCAACTTGTGAATGTGGCTGGACGTCCACGTGCACTCCATGCTACCATAGATGGACGTGCATATGTGGTGAATGAGGCTTCTATTCGCTCTTCTCTTCATCTTCAGGATGAGGGGGGTGTTGAATCAATCCCCAATTCGGAAGTATTGGAGGGGATGGCTGCTATAGGTTATGAACATGGGGGGAAGTTTAACTTCCAGAAAAATAGGTTTTCCCCTCAATGGAAGCTTTTGGTTCACTTTTTAATCCATTGTATGAGTCCCAAGTCTGGGAGTTGGGATGCTTTCCCTACTCCTTTGGCTACTGGTCTTATTTGCTTAGCTCAGGGTAGAGTGTTTAATTTTTCACATTATCTATTTGAGGGGATGGTTAGTAATTTGTCTACTGCTGGTTCGAGAAAGAAGTTTTTAATGTACCCTAGGTTTCTTCAGCAAATCCTTGTTTGTATTCCTCGTGATCAGACTGAGCATGTGCCGTCTAAACTTACAGCTAAAGTATATTACAATATGATGAATGGGTTTACTGGGGACTGGAGGCCCCTGACTGAAGCCATGTTGGGATTGGCTCAGGGTCCTATGGGTGAGGAGGAGGAGGCTCCTGAGTTTGTGGTGATTGATGATGACCCAATGGAGGAGGAGGCTCCTACTGTTGGTGCCACTCCTGTGGTAGAGGAGGAGCTATTTGAGGAGGTGGTGGTTGAAAACCCATCTCCTACCAAGGCTGGTCCTTCCTCAGTCCCACAAAGGTCTCCATTTGTGGAGACTCCACCTCCTAGTCCTGCCCCACACTCGACTGATATCCCGTTTGATGCTCCACATGTTGACCCACATGTTGCTTCGGGCTCCAATGATGCTTTCCCTGATCCAAGTTCTCTTGGTGGGCAGGCGGAGGAGCCTACTACACTGATATCTTTGCTTGATCTTATGCGCAGGTACCATGAGTGGATGGTTTGTTTGGAGGCTGATTTAAACCAACATCGGAAGCTTACAAGGGAGTTTGTTCTTCCTCTGGCTGATCGCATCAAGGCGTTGGAAACTCAACAACGTCGTCGCAAGAAACATGTGGTCCAGTCAGAATCTGAGGATGAGGGTGCGGAGAATGTTGAGGATGGATTGACATTGTTGGCAAAGGCTGCCTTTGCTGATAAAGTTTATGATGATTTGCCGGTTCCTCCAACGTCCTCCAATATTCCTTCTCCTGGTGCTATTCCCCCTTCTATGGGTGGTGATTCTGATCCTGCTGATGGTCCTCATGATGGTCCCTCTCCTGATTTGAAGGGCAAGGCCCCAATGACTGATGCTCCATCCCCATCTCGCAAGCGTACCCGTCGCCAGATTGAAGAGGAAAGACTTGGTGAGGAGGCTGCTCGTCGGATTCAAGCTGAGATTGATGAAGCTGATATGGCTGCTGAGGAAGAGCTTCGAGAGCGCAGGCGTGCACAAATTCAGCATGATGCCATGCATTGGAGTGATAGTGAATGGATGCAAGTGTTGACTGTTCTCACTCGGGATTATGCTCAGTTTAAAGATCTTTTGGGTGATGATGTTGATGAACACAATTGTATTCCGAGGGCTATGGTAATGATGCGTAAGCATCAGTTGGCTCTTGCTGCAGAATTTAAGAAACAGCGAAGGAATAGACCTTTATCTCGGGCTGAGGAGCGCCAGCAGATGCAACGTTATGTGAAATATCAATCTGCTGCTCATTTCAATGCTCCGTGGACTTGGGCTCGGGTGCGGGCTTTGACTTTTGATGAGCTAAAGGCCCTTTATGAAAAGATGGTTAAGCGTCAGAGTCAACCTATTCCGGAAAGATTTATTTACCATCCTCGTGGTATGACTTCTTCTATGCCTGCTGATTCTACTGGTCTTTCGTCTGCTCCCACTCCTGGTTCTGCTGCTAGTCTTTACGGTTTTGTTGATACTTCTGTTGGTCCTTCTACTACACCTTTGGTTGCTCCTATGGGTTCTACTGCTGGTCTTGCTACTACCATCTTTGCTACTACCACCACCACTCATGCTTCTACAACCACACCTGTTACTACCACCACCACACATGTTCCTACAAGCACCTTTGTTACCACCACCACCATACCTACTACATCTGATGTGCCATCTCCTTCACCACCAGCTCCTGGAACTCAACCTAATCCTACTTCTGATGTAGCTCCTAGTGGTCCATTGGGTGGACACATTCATGAGTCTACTTCTACTGCTTCCCCTGCTGCTGCTACGGTTAAGGTGAAGGTTGAATCAACACCTACTGATCCCACACCACGACGTTCCATTCGCCAGAAACAAGCTCGTCGTGTTCGCCGTGGTAAGACAGTTCCTTTTGAGAAGCGTAATCCTGAGAATTTAATTGATGCAGCTTCTGACAGCGATTCTGACTTACCATTGGGCAATGGAAACATTACTGGTTATATGGTTGAGTGTTCTACCACACTTCATGGTGGCGTATCACATCAGATTACTTTGAGTGATGGGTCTGTGCGATTGGCAACGGGTTTGCAGGGTGTGTTATCTTGGGCTGACCGTATGGATCTTATGGCGTTGTTTGGACTTGTTGATTCTAGTATGCCGTTTGACCCCATGGCTGTGTCTTCATGGCCTGGTCTGCGAATCTGGGCTGATCTCAAGCTGATGTTGGATCCTCATCCAAATGCTCCTGTTTCGGGCATATGGAAGGATCAAATGCAATGGGAGATTCTGCGCTGGAAGCTATATGCTGGATGTGGAGTTCATATGTTGGAATTAGAATCTGGTCATATGGTGTTTATGCTGACGGATGTAGAGTATCCTTTGACTATTTCTTCCATGGAGGCGATGTTGGCGAGTCACTTGCAAATTTCTACTGCTCCTTCTGGAAATGAGTCAAGTATGGCCACGGCATTGGTAGAGGGTATTCAGGCGCGGTTGCTAGCAGATAAAAAGGTTGCCTCTGGTATGTAAGGTGATTGGGTTGTAAGTGTTTATGCTTTGTTTTTTTTTTCATTTGTTCTTATTTTTATTCTTTTCACCAGTATGTACAGTGATTGGTGAACTTCATTCTTTATAGTTAAAAAATATATATATATATATATATATATATATATATATATATATATATATATATATATATATATATATATATATATATATATATATATATATATATATATATATATATATATATATATATATATATATATATATATATATATATATATATATATATATATATATATATATATATATATATATATATATATATACTTTTTATATAATATCTGCTTATACTTTAAACACAGTTTAGATTTTATACTTGTACATAATATCCCTTGGCTGCTTCACAATGTGGTTCCTGATTTGAGCTTGTCCTGGTACTTGGTTTCACTTGGTGTTGGACGTGGTCCACACAACCAATGGTTCTCAACTTACCATGTCAAATCGACAAGAAAAAGTTGATTCACCTTGAGGGTACGGCTCCTGGTGCGATTCTCAAATCCGTTGATGGTTGCCAGGTTACCCAAAACTGGATGGTTTTCACTTGCCATAGTCTTGGACTGAAAAGTGGCTAATCCAAGGGGGTACGGCTCTTGGTAAAGATCTTATCAAATCCGTTGATAGCTGTAATAGCTTGCTTAAAGCTATAGGGTGTTCAACTCACCGATGCTTCATTGCTAAGAGTTGGCGAGTCCAGAGGGGTACGGCTTCTAGTAAAGACGCATCAAGTCCGTTGACGGCTGTGATGATTTGCCTAAAATCATCAGGGTACTCCCACTCACCATTGATTCACGTTCTAAGAGTTGGGCTGGGTTCTAATCTCCCAGGGTGATGCTTATTCCACCAGAATGACTAGCTAGCCCAAGAGCGAGCAGCTACTTGGTAAAGGCTCATCAAATCTGCTCATGTTGCTGAAAAGATTCAACACGATGCTGATTTGTTACAAGCTTTGGAGAAGCTTCTAGTGTTTCATGTTGCGGCTGTTACTCTGATTCTTATCTTGTTGATGCTGCTATTTGTTTTGCTGATACAATCCTCGGGCTTTCTTTGCACGTTTTCCAGGAAACTTGAACTCAACAGGTCAAATTCAAGTTTAGGGGAGGATTGTTAGGACCATTGTAATAGTTATATGTAATAGGTAGACTAGGAGGTATGTAGTTCCTCCTGGTCCTAGTAGTAGTAGGAGCAAGTTCTGCTCCTGGTCCTAGTCGAAGTCAAACTTTATTATTTACTTAATATTCTGTTAGGATATGCATGAGATATGTTAGGAAAGGATACGCATATCAGTTTTACACGTTTTCTTTAATGATGTATTAGGGTTTCCTTGTAGTATAAAAGGAACCTTAGGCAGAAGGGTTAGAGACACCTTCACAAAACGCAGTTCTAGTAATTATTAATATTAGAAATCCTTAGAAAGGATCAAGTCTTTATAGTTATTCTGTTCTTCTTAATTATATTTATATTCTACATTCATATTGTGTATAGAGTCTCTTTGTGATTTGACTTATGATTACAGAAGTCATTCACCGGTCCTGACAGGCTGCAAGATCTACATCTAGTAGTCCCAACACTTGACAAGGTCAGTTTTGTTAGTATGTATTGTCGTCTACGTAAACAGAGGTTGAGTTTAAGGACATCTCGTCTACTCAGATCTAGGAGACTAAGTCCATATCACAAGGGAAGGTTCAAAGGTTGACACCTACCTATCCTATGTAGGACTTAACCGCAGAAATTTTGCCGAAACTTTCGTGTGTTTTTGACCGATTCCCATTCATGTGGGGGATTGTTGGAAAATGTTTTGCAAAATATATTTTTTGCAATACTTTGGACATAATTTTATATATGTATATGTTATATATATTAGTAGTACTTAGTAGCTTTACGTTCTCCTCGAAGAGAGTTCGCAACGAGCTAAAGTATGTCCAATATGGAGTTAATGTGAATGAGATATCGTGTCTCAAAGTGAGTCACGTGAAACACAAACTTTGGAAAAATGTTTGTCCCACATCGCCAAAAACATGAAGTGAAATCATGTTTATAAAGAAGTCTTGGTTTCTACCCTTCAATATTCATTTTTGAGTTTTTATTCCCACGCTTACGCGCGCGCAGGGTGGGGGGAGGGGTGCAGAAAGTGAGATTTCTAGACAAAAACGTGTTCGAAGCTACTGAGATTTGTCAGAATATTTTATATGGAACATAATATTTTGTCTTGGTGACCAAGGCAAATTCTCACTATATAATAAATCTGTCTCATTCAGTTTTATCATCAGAAAAAATGCAGCTTTTTCTAACTCCATTACCAGACAGTTTTTCCAGCAGTTCGTCGATCAGAAACACAGTAGGCTTCCGTAATCTTTCAGGCAAGTTTGTCTAGTCCGGTTGTACAACAGCTTTGGACGTTGTACCCTGGGAAACAGACGACGAATCTGTTTTAAAGAAGCATGTTAAACACGTGACTCGTCTTAGTTTTACTATTTTTTTATTACTGTTATTTATTTTCTGTTTTTATATTATGTTAGTTTTATTAATTGTAATCTGATTTTAATAAAAGTATATACACCGTTTCATACACCCTTCAACCCCAAACACTCTTTTGATCTTTATTCCATTTCAACAACACAATATTCTATTTCTAGTAACACTAACCAAACTCCAATTCAGATCTAATTTAGACATCCACAATGTTCGATAGGAAGATGAAAGCGATGCCGGTGAGGAATAATCCAGGGAAACCTCCTCTGACTCGTAAAGCTCCATTGAATAGTGGTTTTAATGATGGTAGGTCGTTCGCTGCAGTTGCGACGAAGTCCACCCTCCCCAAACCCCCTCCACTGTCTTCTACTTCGATTCCGATGAACCAGGAAACAGAGATGGCGGATCTCCTTGCCGGTGAACTAACGTATTGGGGCTGCGCCATAAGTTTGGAGCATCTCAAAACTCTTAACCCCTACTTAGTGTTGGGAGATGAAGATGCTTTTACTTTAAAATATATGGGCGGTCTTTCGGTGTTTATAAAGTTCAAATCAAAGATGGTGGTTACGAGCTTCATGAGTAGATGGAAAGACTGGTTCTCGAAGTTCAGTCCTGGTGATCCCATGGTGGCGGTATCCGAAAGAGTTACCTGGATCAAAATAACTGGCCTCCCGGGCCAGCTCTGGGATAACGAAAATTTCAATAAGATTGCATAAAGATTGGGGAGAGTTCTTGTTCCATTCGACACGGCAACGGAGGCTAGAGACATCTCATGTGGCAGGGTGTGTATCTTGTCGAATAGATTGTCACGTATTAATGAAATTATTTCGGTTACAGCCAATGGCAGGATCTTCAAGGTGGGGGTTATGGAGTATGATGATTACCAATGCCCCTTGTTTCCTTTACCACCTTCCTCTGAAAATGTACCGTTTCCTGAGACGGAGTCTGACAATGATGATGAGGATGATGGTAACTCTGATACAAAGATGGGTGTTGAGGCGGAACATGAAGAAGGTGAGATCCCAAAAAAATTAATTCGTCGGAAGTGGATAAGGTTTCGGAGTCACACTTTTCTGCCGAGCATGAGGCGTCAAAAGATGGACGAAGCCGGTCGGATATTCTGATGAATGGTGGTATCGATGGCTCTCTCGAAGACAGGGGATTTGATGAGACGCCTAGGTTTTCGAACTGCCATGGAAATAGTCCTTATCGGGAAGTTACGCAGCCGAAGGCATTAAATATTTCTAGCACACGGGTTATTAATGATGGAATGGTGGACACAGATAATGTGAATATTCAAACCGACTCTAAACGTAATTCTCTTCGGCTTATCCACAACCGATTGCCTAACGGCTGTTTTGGCCCGTTCGCCTTTTATCCGGACCCTGTTTCTAATTTGGAGCCCAACAACATCGTGGATGAGAATATACAGCCTAATCTCATTTTGGTAGGCTATTCTTCGCAATCAGATTTTGGGGTGAAGAAAAGAAGGATGCGAAGTCCACCCTCTATCCCCGTGAATCCTGATAAATCCCTTCCGCGTTTCGACTTGCCCATGAATATTGATATCGCAACTCCTTTTCCCCCTTCCATCAATTTAAATAACGCTCCCTTACCATCGGTTAGTGAGTGCTCCCACACTGATCCAAACATCCCTGAAATTGACCTCACTGTGGCGGTTGGTAGAGCTGTAGGTTTTGTTGTTGACAAGGAAGATGTGGCTCTGTTGGAAGCGATGGGCGAAACAGGTGACATTAACATCCCTCAATGAATCTTATGACACTTAATATTAGAGGAATTGGCGAGAAACATAAATATGATTGGGTCAGTAAACTTCGTATGGAGCAAAAATTAGTCTTTTTGCTATTTAGGAAACTCATTTTGTTGGTGAAATTAATCAAGATTTTGCAAATAAATGTCGGGGTGGTCTTCACTGTGATTTTGATTTTATCGAATCTTCTGGGAGGTCTGGAGGTATTATGTCAATTTGGGACCCAGATGTTTTCATAGTGTCTGAATCCATTAAGTCAAGATCTTTTTTTATCTCTGTGGGCAAATGGAAGTGCATTAGTGGGGATACTACCATCGTTAATGTGTATGGCCCCCAATCCATAGGTGACAAAAAGAAATTATGGTCGGAGCCGGAGATGATTAAAAGGAACAAGATTGCTACTTGGATCTTTATGGGGGACTTTAATGTGGTTAGAAGACAGGAAGAAAGATTGAACTTGATTTTTTGCGACTCTAGTGCTCGATGTTTTAACAATTTCATCCAGAATGCGGGTCTCTCGGAACTTCAAATGGGGGGTTTTCGTTTTACATATTATCAGCAATCCGGGGCAAAACTTAGTAAACTTGACCGTGTTCTCATATGTCCTAACTTTGTCAACTCATTCCCTCGTGCAAGCTGTTGTTCACTTTCTCGTGTTCACTCAGATCATAATCCAACTATTATCCGCCTTTCTTCCGTAGATTTTGGTCCTTCCCCTTTCAAGATTTCAACTCTTGGTTTTTGCATGAAGAATTCGATGATGTGGTGAGTAACGCGTGCTCTGAGTTCAGGGGATTTGGTGCTCCTGATGCTATCTTTTGTAACAAATTGAAGTTTATAAAAGGTGAAATAAAAAAGTGGAGATCTAAGATTTTTCCTACGGAGAGTGAGGATCTGAAAAACCTAAAAATCCTGAGATCTGACATTGATACTCGTATTGATAATGGCACTGCATCTGCGGCCGATTTGGAATCACGATCAGATGTTGCCCATCGCATATAGGAGATTGACAGACTTACTACTATGGATCTTAAGCAAAAATCTCAGGTGAAATGGTTAGTTGACGGGGATGAAAACACACGATTTTTCCATGGTTTTATGGCGAACAGATCAAGACGTAATCATATGCATGGTATCTCCATCAACGGCTCATGGATTAACTCACATGTCGCTATGAAGATTGGTATAGCCAATTTTTTCGCGGATAAATTCGCTGAGCAGCGGCCCTTAAGACCAAGTCTCTGTTGCCCTAATCCTGTTCGGATTTCTGATGGCAACAAGTGTTTCTTGGAGTCTAACATTTCGGTAGAATAAATCAAAAATGTTGTATGGGCATGTGGGGGAGACAAGGCACCGGGACCGGACGGGTTCACATTCAAGTTTCTGAAAATTTTTTGGCCCATTCTTAAAGATGATATCGTTGCTTGTGTTAAACACTTTGAGTACACGAGTTCTATATCTCGCGGTTGTAATTCTTCGTTCATATCCTTAGCTTCAAAAATTAAAAACCCTCTTTCACTCGGTGACTACCGCCCGATTAGCCTGATTGGATCTCTTTACAAAATAATTGCCAAGATTTTGGCTTCCCGTTTAAAGTTGGTGATTGGCACATGTATTGGAGAAGAGCAAACTGCATATGTTTTGGGTAGGAATATTTTGGAGGGTCCTTTAATTGTCAATGAGTTGTGCTTGTGGGGTCTTAAAAATAGGAAAAAGCTTCTCCTCTTCAAGGTGGATTTCAATAAGGCGTTTGACTCCCTTAATTAGGGGTGCTTAGACTCAATCATGGCACAATTAAATTTTGGTAAGAAATGGCGTGGTTGGATCAAAGGTTGTCTTTCTGTTAGGACCATTGGAATAGATAATTGTAATAGGTAGACTAGGAGGTATGTAGTTCCTCCTGGTCCTAGTAGTAGTAGGAGCAAGTCGTGCTCCTGGTCCTAGTTAAAGTCGAACTTTATTATTTATTTATTATTCTGTTAGGATATGCATGAGATATGTTAGGAAAGGATATGCATATCAGTTTTACACGTTTTGTTTAATGATGTATTAGGGTTTCCTTGTAGTATAAAAGGAACCTTTGGCAGAAGGGTTATACACACCTTCATCAAACGTAATTCTAGTCATTATTAATATTAGAAATCCTTAGAAAGGATCAAGTCATTATAGTTATTCTGTTCTTCTTTGTAGTATTTGTATTCCGCACTTATATTGTGTATAGAGTCTCTCTGTGAATAGACTTGTGATTACAGAAGTCGTTCACCGTTCCTGACAGGCTGCAAGATCCACATCCAGTGGACCCAACAAGTGGTATCAGAGCCTGGGAGAGTCTCTGTACAAGAAGAATCAATTTTTCTTATTACTAACATTTTTGTTTAATCATGTCTGCCTCAAGTTCTACTCAAACAGGAGAAGATAGCACTCCTAAAACTCTGCAACCTCAGTAGATCGTTGCTACAGTTTCCAACACAAATGGTAAATTTCCTCTTCTGAAAAAGGACGAGTATGATAGTTGGGCAATGAAGATGGAATGGTGGATCACCAACACTAATCAAGACCTTTGGAAGGTTATTCTGAATGGTAACAGCAGGAAGCTGACTGGAAGAGACAAGAATGGTAATATTACTCTTCTTGACCCTAAAACTCATGAAGAAATCATAGCCATTCAGAAGGAGGTCAAAGCAAAAACTATTTTGCTTCAATCCCTTCCTGATGATCACATGGGTGACTTCTACCATTTGGATGATGCTAGAGAGATCTGGAATGGAATAAAAGCAAGGTTTGGTGGGAGTGAGGAGTCAAAGAAAATGCGAAGATCAATGCGTAGAGATGAATTCACATAATTCAAAATCTCAGAAACTGAAGGTATTCATCAAGGGTATGACAGGTTCCAAAAGATATTGAGCCAGTTGAATCAACTTCGGTCGAAACCTGACGATGGTGATATTAATGCAAGATTTCTTAGAGCCTTACCTTACTCATGGAATCAGGTGGTAATCTCTCTAAAAACAAAAGGTGGGCTTGACTATCTCAACTTTGATGATTTATTTCATAAGCTCAAAACTTTTGAACCTCATGTGAGAGGATATTCAAGTGATTCTTTTCCCACTCCTGCTAATTCTGCCTTTGTGAGTTCTATGGCATCCAGTCCCATGTCTTATGCTAGTAGCCCAAGCAATACTATGTCTTCTCAACATACTTTTCAGCATACTTCTGCTCCTGAATCAACAACCAAGACTGGTAGCATGGTAGAAGTTGTTCTTCATTCTTTTGTTGCTGACGTTGATGCTCAACAACAACTTGCTTTTGATGACTTCAAACAGGTTGATAAACTCGACCTCGATGAAATGGATCTCAAATGGCAGATGGCCATGCTCACTCTTAAGGTTCACAAGTTTGAGAAGAAAGCAGGTCGTAAATTTAATTACAACCCACGAGAGCCAGCAAGGTTTGACAGAAGCAAGGTTTGATGCTACAACTGCCAGTAACAAGGTCACTTTGCAAGGGAATGCTCTAACAAGAATGACCAGGAGAAGAGCAGATATTCAGCTTTTAAGGTTCAGGAGGTACGGGATGACAAGAAGGCATTGGTATCTGTTGACTCTATGGTCAACTGGAATGATCATCATACTACTACATTGGAATCAGCTGAGTCCTCGACTGACGTGTTTGCAATGATTGCTGGGAATCTATCGGATGCAGAGGAAGCAGACGAGTTTGCTCTTATGGGCATCTCACCTCAGGTACAACATTGTCCTCTTGGTTGTCATGATAAATATTCAGAATTGTTGTCCCAATATAATGACTTAAATGATCAGAATGATAAGTATTTTTTAGAAGTTCAAGCCTATAAGGCTTCTTTAAACACATTGGAACAACAAAAGAGGTGGCTTCAAGACACTCAACGTGAGTATGAGGATAAAATTAGGATACTGAGCATCGATTTAGAAAACACAACAAATATGCTTAAATACACAGAAAAAGGTAAAAGATGACAGTATCAAAGAAAAATAAGAGATGAAAGAAAGATTAGATGCTACACTGTTGAGATTTGAAAAATGGCAAAAGGCACCTAAAAATCTTTCAAAATTAATCAATAGTAGCATGTCTGGTAGGACTAAAAGAGGGTTAGGATTTGATAAATATATTGATTCAGAAGATGTGTTTGATTTATCTTTTTCAAGTGTCTTTGATGCCGACAAAGAGGAAGAGGGAGAACCTAGTTACAATAGGTTTAAACCAGCAGCAGAAATGCATGCTGTCCCTCCACCTCTTACTGGAACTTTCATGCCCACTTCTAGGCATAATGACTTGGATGGATCACAGATGCATGAGTCCCCAAAAAGTTCTACTAGTTCTAATGACTTTGTCTCGTGTACTTTCAGTGACAAAGCCAATGACTCTGCATCAAGTGGTTCAAGTGAAGAGTCGAGACCTACAAGTTCCAAGTCGAATGATCATGCTGCTACTGGTGCTAGGAAGTGTGAAGAGAGAGTTACTTTTAATTCAATAATGTCTAGTCCTGGTTTATTGAGTCCTAGGAAGATTGATTCTCCTAGAATTGTGTGTAATAAAGTTAGCAGTATGAAACAATGTCATTCTAATAAAAGGTCGCTTAAAACATGTTTTGTTTGTGGAAGTGCATTTCATTTTATTAAAGATTGTGATTTTTATGACAAACATTCTTTTGTTCATCAAGCATTTCCTGCTCCTGGTCCACCAGGAGTTGTTCCATATTCTTCTAGAAGACTCAATCCAAGTGCTCAATCATTTTCTTCTTCTAGAAGGACCTCTCCATTAGCTTCTGATCATTGGAGAAACATTGGATTAACATCAAATAGAACAACCAGTAACTATTTTCAGAATTTTAATCTAATTTATCCACGTAGTTTTGACCTCATGTATTTTGGATTGGGAAATTTGGGAACTGCTGTTAAGCCCTCAGCATGTTGTTCTTGGTCAAACAATAATACCAATATGATGAATCGACAACCAAAGAACAAAGGTGGATCTCATCAATCTTCTTGGCTCTCTACTAAAGATCCACAAGGCAGGCTCAAACCTGAAAAGGTTTGGGTCCCCTTAAGACACTAACATTTGCATCTTTATTATCTTGTTGTTGTAGGTTACTCCATACCAAGATCCTACTCTAGGAATTGTTGATAGTGGATGCTCTAGGAGCATGACAGGAAATAAAAGTCTTCTATCTAACTTTGTACCATTTCAAGGCGGCAAGGTCTATTTTGGTGGAGGTGAAGGCAGGATCACTGGCAAAGGAACAATTCAGACGCCCAATCTTAATTTTGAGCAGGTCTACTATGTGGAAGCACTTCAACACTTCAACTTGATATATGTCTCTCAGATTTGTGACAAGAAGCAGTTTGTCCTCTTTACGGATACTGATGCACTTGTGTTATCCAAAGACTTTAAACTTCTGGATGACTCACAGGTTCTGCTCAGAATCCCTAGAAGACACAATCTCTATAGCATCAAGCTGAATGAAGTCAACCCTACTGGTCAACTAGCATGTTTGGTTGCTAAAGCCTCAGAAGATGAAGCCACTCAATGGCACAGAAGGATGGGACATGTGAACTTCAAGACCATTTACAAACTAGCAAATATGAACCTGGTCTCTGGTTTACCTCCCAAGTCATTTAGAAATGATATCAATTGTATTGCTTGTAGTAAAGGCAAACAACATAAAGCATCCTTCAAGGCCATTACTGCTCTCAGCCTCACTGAACCATTGCAGCTACTACACATGGATTTATTTGGTCCAACCTCTATTAGGAGCATTGACCACAAACAATTCTGTCTGGTGGTAACTGATGGATATAGCAGGTTTACGTGGGTTTTCTTCATGGCTGCCAAGAGTGAGACCTACTCAATTCTTAAATATTTTATTACCCTTATAGAGAACCAGTTGTCCAAGAAGGTTAAAGGTATTCGTTGTGATAATGGAACCGAGTTCAAAAATAAAGACCTCATAGCACTTTGTAATTCTAAAGGCATCAAAAGAGATTATAGTGCAGCAAGAACTCCTCAACAGAATGGCGTGGCAGAAAGAAAGAACAGGACTCTAATAGAAGCAGCAAGAACAATGCTTGCCGATTCCAAGCTTCCAACCATGTTCTGGACAGAAGCTGTTAATACTGCAAGTTATGTTTTGAATAGAGTTTCTATTACAAATCCTCACAAGAAGACTCCTTATGAGCTCCTAACAGCCAAAGTTCCAAATATTGCTCATTTGAAGCCATTTTGGTGTCCTGTCACCATTCTGAATACTAGTGACTATTTGGGGAAATTTGATGGCAAGGCAGATGAAGGATACATTGTGGAATATTCAGCTCACTCTCGGGCTTATCGTGTCTACAATCTCCAAGCCAAGCGAGTAATTGAAACTATAAATCTCAGGTATTTTGAGGAGAAGTCAAACATTCAAGGCAAAGGTCCTGAATGGTATTTTGATCTTGACTATCTTAGTGATTCATTAGGATATTTTTGTTTCAAAACTAACCATAATGCAAGTCTACAAGTGTTTGCAACTTCTAGTACAAGTTCTCACTCTAGTCTTTCCGACTCAGATGACGAGGATGATATTTTTGTTGTTCCATCCTATTCCACCACAGTCTCTCCTACTCCTCCTAGTGATGCAACTCCATTGGATGTATTGGATTCACAAGTAGCTCTTGACACATTACTCAAACAACAACAAGAAGCTACTACAGCAGCTGCTCAAGGTGGCTTTGAGTTTCCCTTGAATACGCCTACTGACAAAGCTACTCCTAGTACTCCAACTACTACTCCTAGTGCTAGTTTAACACCTATTGGTAGTCCGGCTAGTGAGTCTACTTCCCATACTAGATTCTCCAGTCCTTCTGACCTGGGGAACCATCAAAAGAAGTCTTCTACCAAGCTGGATGATATTCATAAACAACCAATAGATGGCATTTTCAACGATGCTTCATATGATGATGACTTTGTTAGGGATCTTAATAACTTGGCACTAGAAGTGGAGGTTGCTTCCAATCCAGTGTTGCAATCACACAAAGATCATCCTACTACTCAAATCATTGGAGATCATGGTTCTACTGTCAAGACACGCAGAATGCATAAGAAGGCCATGTGACACCCCCAAATCAGGTTTGCAGCGGAATAGTAATTGGGTGTCAGTAGGTGGATCACAGAACAAATGGCATACAAAGCATTGATCATAATTACATGATTTGAAATACAATTGATACAAATATGGTTTTAGTACAATCAGTTGAAGTGTTAAATATCAGTTGTTACAAATATCCCAGTGAAAACAGATCCCCCAATTATTATGATGCTCCTAAATGATGCTCAGTCCATGCTCAAATAATCCAGCTTAATTTCCTGAGAAAAACATGCTTAAAACAGTCAACATAAAGTTGGTGAATTCATAGAGTTTTGTAAAATTATAGTTCAGGACAGTAAATTGTCCTACATAGTGTTGTACAAAGTTTGATATAAAAATCAAGTGTAGGATCTCAAATATCCCATATAGTATTTCATAAGGTTTGATAAAAATCAAGTTCAGATATATCAGTATGTTCCATGTATTAATGTACCAAATAATAAAAAGTCAAGTTTTAGAACCGCAAACATCACAAACATAGTATCGCACAAAGCCAAATACTATAAACTAATTACATTCCCATATTGCCCGAAACTGAGACTTGACAGTTAAGCCCTTAACAAATAAGGGCCCTTCGCCTTATCATTATCAAAGCACCCATAAATAATAATGTACTGACATGTGAAACATCTGTTGTCCTGGCCTAGGCACAGTGAGCATGACTCACCCAGATGGGGACGGTCAATCCCAAATAGATCTATTTATAACATTCAGGCAATTCAAAAATTCTAACAGTTTCGGATGCACGGGTCATGCGGGTTCATCTACAATAGGCAAATGTAATTAAGTGTAACAGTTCAATTTGCGTTTCCTCGATCAACAGTTTATTAAATATAAGATATCAAAATCATATAGTCAAAACAAGTTATAGCATGTCTCCCCCTCGCGGGTTAGTAAAAACATAAATAGTAGTGAAAGGCGAGACTATGAACTCACCTGGATAATAATACTGCTCGAGGTTGATCAAAGTATACAAGTCATGGTGCACACAGTACATCAAATACCTAATTAATTGAGTAGGTCTCAGTATATGCACAAATAATAAATGTATGCAGTTTAATTCATCGTACGTTTGCTCACGTTATTATTAGGTCACAATATATTAACTTATTTATATATACTGTTATCACAAAGGTTATATTTGATTGTTGTTCGTTTCCTATTTACGTGTTCCCTCAATGGTTAAATATGTACAATATTGTAGTCTTTATAAATAATTTATTAAATTTCTTAAATAATTTATAAGGTTCCAAAAATAATTAGTTAAAGTTTATTTGTAAATAAACTCATTTTAAAACATGTTTCCCCGTTGGGAAACATGAGACATAATATCTTTTTCCAAAAATTGCCAAAAAGGATCCTGTTATGCCAACAGTGGCTATTTTAAAGAAAACAGTGGCTATGTTAAAGAAAACAGTGGAGGCAGTGGTAATATTAGGCTAATTGTGGAAACTTTAAACTAACAGTGGTTAGTTAAGGTTATTAGTGGAAGATCTAAGGCTAACAGTGGCAACTTTGAGGCAACAGTGGGAATATATGAACTAACGGTGGCAATATACCTTAAGTTGATTTCTGTCCAAAACCGAGACACACCCTAATGCTACTAATCAGCAATCTCACGTTCCTCCGTCATCATCAGCAACCCCAAACAGCCCCTTAAAGATCATCCTGCAGTCCCAAACACACCCTTTCTGCTGCGTCTTAACAGCAGATCCAAACACCCCCACTGCTAATGCTAATCAGCAGAACCAAACGCCCCTCAGCAGATCTAGACACCCTCTTTTGGCTTGTTGACAGTAGATACAAACACCCTCCTTTCTGGCTGAACCTAAACGAAATAAACACCCTTGGTGGTGCTTGTCATAAGTCGAATCAAACACCCTGATGGTGGTCTGAAACGCAGCCTTCTGCTGCTGTAAACAAACGCACAGTGGTGGTGGTGGTGTTGCTAAAACCACACGTACCCTGTCGGTATAATAAGCCAAAGAACAAACACCCTTTTACTGATCTACAGTAACAAACAAACCCCCCGTTGATGGCTGGAACCACGTCTGTTCGTGGTGGTACAACGGCGAAGGTGGCCGCTACCATAGATCCGGCAGATCTATAAGGATGGTGGCTGTGGTGGATGAGGGCCACGGCTGGTGGTTCTTGTGGTACAACCGAAGTAATAAAACACCCTTCGGGGCTAAACAAAATCGAAACGCGCCACTAAATGACGACCATATTGGTGGCAGATCTGGTGATAGATCGTGATGGCGGAGCGGCTGGTAATGGTGGCTGCGATTTCCATGATGGTGGCTAGGATAGTACTTCGTGGTGAGGGTGATGATAGCAGCAGGTGGCTGCGAAGATGGTGGTGATGTTGCATGATGGTCGGAAAACTTTTCCGGCGGCCGGAATAAAAAGGAGGCGCCGGAAAGTTTAAATGGCAACTAGGGTTTTGTATGTGTTTAAATTTAGGGTTAGGGTATGTATTTTATGAAATGAAATGGTAAGGTTGGGTATTTGTAGTAAAATAAATATGACAATGGTGTATAGTCGAGGGCCAAAAGCGTAAGTATTTCTCTACGCTTTTCTTTTATTCGTTTAAAAGTGGTTCGGGACTCGATCGAGATTGATAAAATTCGATTTGTCTTATGAAATTTGCGTCATTGATTTTAAAATGATTTCACCAATAAATTAAAGTATTTACACGACTTATATTTACGAATAATGTGTCCGTTCAGTTAAAAGACGATTATTTATCGTTTTAATAAGTATATCATTTATCGTAAAAAAAATAAGTATGTTGTTTTAATAAAAATAAGTGTATCGTTTTGATAACTTTTCATTAAAATTTCTTCATACATTTTTACAATGAAATATTAAACGATTTAATTATTCGTTTTATTGAAATGCTTTAGAATAATTAAATATAAATTTAATTATGAGTGTAGTTATAAGTTGTACTTTAAATACGACGATATGTATTATAGTGAATTAGAATACTCCAATATTTTTATACTAAAATGATGATTTTTGTACGAATTAAGTCTTGTGAGGATATATTGCAAAGGTGATCCGTAAAATATTAAATAATGAACGATAATAATAATGAGGTCGGTGATGTGTCAAAAGCCCAAATTTTGGGGTTTTACAGCACCTACCCGTTATTTTAGCTTTGTCCTCAAAGCTTAAGATGAAGTTACTCGTCCAGGGATCAAGTGAGGACACTGTTTCTTGAACGTGTAATCTTGTGAACTCAAGTTTAGACTCCTAGGTGATATTTAGAATGTAGTTATTCATCGTATGCTTTCGGTGAGTACATTATAATGCACAAGGTAACTTGTCTTTTATGTTTTGATGATTTACACATTTGGTCCTTCTATTTTTGTAATGTGGCCCTTAGGGCACGAAAAGTTTCCAATGAAAATAATTTAGGGCTCAGAATAAGTTTCAAAAGTGGCAAAATCAACCTCTAGGGTTTTTAATCCGTGTTAAATCAACTAGGGATTCTTTCAAGTTTGTTAATGTCTACGTTTAGCCCTTAAGAATTTGTAAAAGGTTCATTAAATCATATTCGAGTTCTAATAAGTTTACAAAGTGGATAGTATAGGACAAGTTCGTCTTAAGTCTTGATTTTTATTTAAGTGGGCTTCCCGATATACTTCTAGCCCGTTGAAAGCAAACATTAGTTTGACACCAAAGCTTCACTCAGTGAAATGGCTAGGATTATTGTTGATAGTAATTGGGTAGCAAGTTGCATAGAATCTGCTTCATTTGTGGCTGAGCTGGGGCATAAGTTGCGTAGAGAAGAAGTACTTCAAATGATGGAAATCAAAGAAGAGACCAAGAATAAAGAAGTGTGCATCCCTGGTGAGATGCTGAAAGGGTCATGCATCAACTGTTGATGGTTCAAAATTTGCACAAATTTCGACTTCTAAAAGGAGGAAGTCATTCATTTCAAGGCTTGTTAGACAAATGTATTGTCGAACTTAATTGGATCCGAAGAGGAAGGAGGTTGTCCAAAAGTATGGGACATCAATTATCTCTTTCTGGAGGGTGACAAACATAACCCTACAAAACACACCCATTGTGAGTTGGGCATGTCTTTTATGATTGGGTTTGTTTTCCTCGTCGATTTTAGAAATTTGAGCTTAGAAGATAAGGCATCCTCTTACCAAGTATTTTGGGGTTTCGATACAAGAGGTGACACTAAGTCTAGTGTCGATAAGGGTTGTGTTACCGTCGCCTCGAATGATTGAGGTTTCATTTCCTCATGGTGGATGTAACAGCTTAAATTCTCTGTGACACCCCAAAGGGGTCAATTGAAACGGAAGTCGGCACCCCAAAAAGGGTTTAAAATGCAGCGGAAATGGACACTCCTAATGGAGTCAAATGAAACAAAAGTGGACATCCCCTAAATGGGGTCGAATGCAGCGGAAGTGGTATTTGGGGTTAAGGATAAGTCAAAAGTCAAGAGCACAATGCTTTGATCTAAAAGAGATGAACACGAATCTTCCTATGTTTTCGGGTGAGGATGTAATGACATCAGATATAAGTTATCTTAATGATAAGATATTATTGGAGGAAATCGTGAGTCAAAAAGGATTACATCCCAAAACTGGATAAATAAAATAACATCAATTATTAGTCATGCCGAATATATTTAAGCTCATGTGATTATAAATTTCTATTTACATCGATAAGCGTCCTCATCCAT
Source organism: Glebionis coronaria (assembly GCA_025667525.1). Lineage (NCBI taxonomy): Eukaryota > Viridiplantae > Streptophyta > Magnoliopsida > Asterales > Asteraceae > Glebionis > Glebionis coronaria. The sequence continues at coordinate 83,242,805 of CM046878.1, forward strand.
GTAAGGTAAAATTCATAACTCCATTCGGTGACCTATGATTTCTTTATTCAAACGAAAAAGCGTCCAAATTCGTTTCAATAAGGATTTCATAGCCCACCTTACCTAAATATTTCCGGCAAGGCTTATTATTTAGAATAATTATAATATCTAAGATAATAGATATTATTAAGATACTTTACAGCCCGTTTACTTATAACCTTCGTCTTCAGACGTCCCATAACATCTTAATACGAAATTATAAATAAACTTCTGGTCCGGTGGCTTAAGATACTAAAATTATTTTACTTAATTAAAGTAAACAAGTGACAATGTAAAATAATGTACATTGTTTTTAAAGTGTTTAGGTATTTATTCCTTTTAGGTAATATATGTAAATATGTACATATAAAAATAATCCAAGTACTTAATAATTAAATTAAGTGAGATTACAGTTTATCTCCAAATATGTACTGAGGTGATGAATTTCATTATTCGATCAAGTGGCCAGTCAGTTGCCAGAGTAGTCAATAGATGACTAAAGGTTCATATAAATGTAAAATGAATATGAAAGGTAGTATGACAATAGGTATATGATAATATAAGTCATATAAAAGTGAAATTATATAAATTCCAAATATAAATAGTACAACAGTTGACAAAGTCAATAAGGTAAAATCAGAGGTTTACGTACCAAATTATAAGCGAGAGAAATTAGATGTTGACGCGCGACAACGTGCGCAAGAATACGTATCAAACAAGGAACGCATATATACAATATAGTGATATATTACAATCATAAGTATAGGCGTTGTATCATATAGTTCCTTCTAGTAAAGTATGTATACCTATATACACATAATAGCAAGTTCAAACATCTAATAAAAGGTAGTACACGGGATAACGCTCCCTAGTCTGTTTTTAAATATTCCAGTAGTGGACAGTCAGTTTTCCAAGTAGTCAAAGTAGACTAACCGGTTTATAGTTATCAATTAATTATAAGCAATAATCAGCGTATATGAAATGATTAGCGTATAAGCTTAAGCTTGATACAAAATCAATCGTGGAGGATTTAACAATCTTAGTATAAGATTTTCAGGATTTATTTGGATTTCATTATAATACCAACTCGTTTTTAGGCAAACCATTTATGTTACTGTATTTTAGTTAAATACATCGTTGTACAAGTATTAATAACTTCCATTGAAACTTGTTATTAATAATATCATTTAAGTAAAAGTATTTTACTTACCATAGTTGTATCTTACTTTTATAATCTACGTACATTAAATTTCAAAATTTTTTTTTTTTTTTTGAACAGTTATAAAAGTAATAACGCTTTATTACATTTAACTTAATGTCCCCAAAGTTTTCGCAAGTTAAATAATAACCCTTTGTTTACAAGTTTAAGAAAATGATGGTTCTAGTCCATTTAGTTTAGGATTCACCCAAGTTTTAATACATTAAATGAAATAAGGAGTCTAGGGTTTGCTTAAGTTTCGGTTATTGGCATTTATTACCCCCTAGACTTTCAAATATTTGCAATATTTGTAATTACTGTTTTATCAAAACAAGTTTCAATGTCACGGTTTTAATCCATGAGTTTAATGAATTGACATTTTTAATCCAAAAATTTTTATAGGATATATTTTTGGTATAAAAACTTTGTTTAAGTAGATATCACTAAGTGGGCTTATTAAATGTGCCAAAAGAGCTAATGGCTTCCCAAACCCTTATTGAGCTTACAAGATTATTACTGGTTTGAAATGATTAAGTCTAGATCTCTAGATAGAGAGTAAAAACCTACGATATGTTTTATTTCCGGGTTTTAAATGAAATCCAAGTTGGTTACAAGTTTGTATATTAATTATAAGCTTTACAATATTTCAAGATAAAAGTCCAATCTTGTTTTATGTTTACATTTAATTTACGAGGTACCAAAAATTAAGATTTAGGGTTTATTATAAGTTCACAAGTTTATTATAAGTTTTAAAATAAATCAGATAGCCCAAGCTATATTTCTTTTCCATGTGTGTTCATTATGAAATCTAGGTTTATTACTTCAAAAGTAAATTTTAAAATCCATACATGAGATCTATGTTTCTACAAGTTTGTTATAAGTTCAACAGGATTTAATCAAGGTCTCAAACAAAAATAATCAAATTTTTGATTTTTCTCAAGATATATAAAAGTCTAGTTAAGTTTACCAAAGACGTGGTAAGGATTTTCAAAGATGCATTAAGATAAAAAAAAATCTAATTTAAATTTTTCCAAAATTTAATTAAGTTCTTCCAAAATACAATTATTCAAGAAAAGATTTCCAAAATCCTTTTATTTTATTATTTGTTTCTTTGCTAAGTTATATATAAAAATCTATTCCAAATTTTTCAAGATTTTCAAAAATCAATTTTTGATTTTCCAAAGATTTTCCAAGATCTATTTTAGATTTTACAAGATTTCCAAAATCTATTTTAGATTATACAAGATTTCCAAAATCTATTTTAGATTTTTCAAAGATTTTACAAAATCCTTTTTAGATTTTCCAAAATTTTCCAAGATTTATAAAATCAAAATTGAATCTTCCAAAGATTTCTAAAGATTTTATTTGGATTTCCAAATATTTCCAAAGATTTCATTTAGATATCATTTAGATATTTCCAAAGGTTTGTTATGTATTAGGTTGTTTGTGGTTACAATGCATTGTTCGGGCCATCATACTTCAGAAGCCATTCTATAAACGTTTGAGGAGCGAGGGCACTTTAAATCGTAAACCCAACCACCCAGTCAAAACGTAATATCGAGATGGAACATCTTTAGTATAAAGCTCCCTACTAACATGGCATGTTTATAAGTTTCATTAAATACGTTAAGTATTTTAATATTTTAATATCTTCATAACGATATTAAACAGTCGTATTACGTAAAGTACGTAAAGGGTTAGCATTTAGTACTACCATAAATATAAATGCATAGGATAATGAATTGCATTTAAATCATATAGTTATGCATGCTCTCTATGCTATATGCTCTCTAAGTATGTCCCGTCAAAAACCCAGTTTTTGAAATCTAAGTTTTTGAAATTTTAATCCGGTTATAGTTCAGTTAATAAAATAGAAAACAATTTTATTTTTGATCTGATTCTCTATAACCATTCGCTCTGATACCATTCTGTGACACCCCCAAATCAGGTTTGCAGCGGAATAGTAATTGGGTGTCAGTAGGTGGATCACAGAACAAATGGCATACAAAGCATTGATCATAATTACATGATTTGAAATACAATTGATACAAATATGGTTTTAGTACAATCAGTTGAAGTGTTAAATATCAGTTGTTACAAATATCCCAGTGAAAACAGATCCCCCAATTATTATGATGCTCCTAAATGATGCTCAGTCCATGCTCAAATAATCCAGCTTAATTTCCTGAGAAAAACATGCTTAAAACAGTCAACATAAAGTTGGTGAATTCATAGAGTTTTGTAAAATTATAGTTCAGGACAGTAAATTGTCCTACATAGTGTTGTACAAAGTTTGATATAAAAATCAAGTGTAGGATCTCAAATATCCCATATAGTATTTCATAAGGTTTGATAAAAATCAAGTTCAGATATATCAGTATGTTCCATGTATTAATGTACCAAATAATAAAAAGTCAAGTTTTAGAACCGCAAACATCACAAACATAGTATCGCACAAAGCCAAATACTATAAACTAATTACATTCCCATATTGCCCGAAACTGAGACTTGACAGTTAAGCCCTTAACAAATAAGGGCCCTTCGCCTTATCATTATCAAAGCACCCATAAATAATAATGTACTGACATGTGAAACATCTGTTGTCCTGGCCTAGGCACAGTGAGCATGACTCACCCAGATGGGGACGGTCAATCCCAAATAGATCTATTTATAACATTCAGGCAATTCAAAAATTCTAACAGTTTCGGATGCACGGGTCATGCGGGTTCATCTACAATAGGCAAATGTAATTAAGTGTAACAGTTCAATTTGCGTTTCCTCGATCAACAGTTTATTAAATATAAGATATCAAAATCATATAGTCAAAACAAGTTATAGCATGTCTCCCCCTCGCGGGTTAGTAAAAACATAAATAGTAGTGAAAGGCGAGGCTATGAACTCACCTGGATAATAATACTGCTCGAGGTTGATCAAAGTATACAAGTCATGGTGCACACAGTACATCAAATACCTAATTAATTGAGTAGGTCTCAGTATATGCACAAATAATAAATGTATGCAGTTTAATTCATCGTACGTTTGCTCACGTTATTATTAGGTCACAATATATTAACTTATTTATATATACTGTTATCACAAAGGTTATATTTGATTGTTGTTCGTTTCCTATTTACGTGTTCCCTCAATGGTTAAATATGTACAATATTGTAGTCTTTATAAATAATTTATTAAATTTCTTAAATAATTTATAAGGTTCCAAAAATAATTAGTTAAAGTTTATTTGTAAATAAACTCATTTTAAAACATGTTTCCCCGTTGGGAAACATGAGACATAATATCTTTTTCCAAAAATTGCCAAAAAGGATCCTGTTATGCCAACAGTGGCTATTTTAAAGAAAACAGTGGCTATGTTAAAGAAAACAGTGGAGGCAGTGGTAATATTAGGCTAATTGTGGAAACTTTAAACTAACAGTGGTTAGTTAAGGTTATTAGTGGAAGATCTAAGGCTAACAGTGGCAACTTTGAGGCAACAGTGGGAATATATGAACTAACGGTGGCAATATACCTTAAGTTGATTTCTGTCCAAAGCCGAGACACACCCTAATGCTACTAATCAGCAATCTCACGTTCCTCCGTCATCATCAGCAACCCCAAACAGCCCCTTAAAGATCATCCTGCAGTCCCAAACACACCCTTTCTGCTGCGTCTTAACAGCAGATCCAAACACCCCCACTGCTAATGCTAATCAGCAGAACCAAACGCCCCTCAGCAGATCTAGACACCCTCTTTTGGCTTGTTGACAGTAGATACAAACACCCTCCTTTCTGGCTGAACCTAAACGAAATAAACACCCTTGGTGGTGCTTGTCATAAGTCGAATCAAACACCCTGATGGTGGTCTGAAACGCAGCCTTCTGCTGCTGTAAACAAACGCACAGTGGTGGTGGTGGTGTTGCTAAAACCACACGTACCCTGTCGGTATAATAAGCCAAAGAACAAACACCCTTTTACTGATCTACAGTAACAAACAAACCCCCCGTTGATGGCTGGAACCACGTCTGTTCGTGGTGGTACAACGGCGAAGGTGGCCGCTACCATAGATCCGGCAGATCTATAAGGATGGTGGCTGTGGTGGATGAGGGCCACGGCTGGTGGTTCTTGTGGTACAACCGAAGTAATAAAACACCCTTCGGGGCTAAACAAAATCGAAACGCGCCACTAAATGACGACCATATTGGTGGCAGATCTGGTGATAGATCGTGATGGCGGAGCGGCTGGTAATGGTGGCTGCGATTTCCATGATGGTGGCTAGGATAGTACTTCGTGGTGAGGGTGATGATAGCAGCAGGTGGCTGCGAAGATGGTGGTGATGTTGCATGATGGTCGGAAAACTTTTCCGGCGGCCGGAATAAAAAGGAGGCGCCGGAAAGTTTAAATGGCAACTAGGGTTTTGTATGTGTTTAAATTTAGGGTTAGGGTATGTATTTTATGAAATGAAATGGTAAGGTTGGGTATTTGTAGTAAAATAAATATGACAATGGTGTATAGTCGAGGGCCAAAAGCGTAAGTATTTCTCTACGCTTTTCTTTTATTCGTTTAAAAGTGGTTCGGGACTCGATCGAGATTGATAAAATTCGATTTGTCTTATGAAATTTGCGTCATTGATTTTAAAATGATTTCACCAATAAATTAAAGTATTTACACGACTTATATTTACGAATAATGTGTCCGTTCAGTTAAAAGACGATTATTTATCGTTTTAATAAGTATATCATTTATCGTAAAAAAAATAAGTATGTTGTTTTAATAAAAATAAGTGTATCGTTTTGATAACTTTTCATTAAAATTTCTTCATACATTTTTACAATGAAATATTAAACGATTTAATTATTCGTTTTATTGAAATGCTTTAGAATAATTAAATATAAATTTAATTATGAGTGTAGTTATAAGTTGTACTTTAAATACGACGATATGTATTATAGTGAATTAGAATACTCCAATATTTTTATACTAAAATGATGATTTTTGTACGAATTAAGTCTTGTGAGGATATATTGCAAAGGTGATCCGTAAAATATTAAATAATGAACGATAATAATAATGAGGTCGGTGATGTGTCAAAAGCCCAAATTTTGGGGTTTTACAGGCCACGTCTGATCATCATGCTCTTGTGAGCTATATTGAAGAACAAAAGCGTAATAATCATACGAACTTTCAACACTGTTTGTTTGCTTGTTTTCTTTCACAGATGGAACCTAGATCAGTCACTCATGCTCTTGAGGATCAAAGTTGGGTGGAGGCTATGCAGGAGGAAATGCAGCAGTTCTTGTTTCAGAATGTTTGGATTCTAGTTGACTTACCAGATGGAAAGACAGCAATCAATACCAAATGGATTCTCAAGAACAAGAAAGATGCACGGGGAATTATGGTAAGGAATAAAGCTAGGCTTGTCGCACAGGGCCACACTCAAATTGAGGGAATTGACTACACTGAAGTTTTTGCTCCGGTTGCTAGGATTGAGGCTATTCGTCTGTTTTTGGCTTTTGCTTCTTATGTGGGCTTTACAGTTTTTCAAATGGATGTCAAGAGTGCATTTCTCTATGGCAAGATTGATGAGGAAGTTTATGTCACTCAACCTAAGGGCTTTGTAGATCCACTTCATCCCAAGAAAGTTTACAAGGTGGTCAAGGCTCTTTATGGACTACATCAGGCTCCTAGAGCTTGGTATGAGCGTCTCTCAACTTTCTTGTTAAAGAATGGCTATAGAAGAGGTACAATTGATAAGACACTATTTCTTAAGAGGAACACCAAGGACATTATCCTTGTTCAGGTTTATGTGGACGATATTATCTTTGGTTCTACTAAGAAGGAATGGTGTGATGAGTTTGAACAACTGATGAAAGGAGAATTTCAGATGAGTGCTATGGGAGAGCTTTCCTTCTTCCTTGGTCTTCAAGTCAAGCAACAGTCGGATGGGATCTTCATAAGTCAAGATAAATATGTTCATGAGATCCTTCAGAAGTTTGACATGGATCCTCTTAGACCAGCATCAACACCTTATGAAGTTGCTAAAGTCAAACTCAAGAATGAGCCAGATCCTCCGGTAAATGTTCACATGTACAGGTCTATGATTGGCTCACTCATGTATTAGACTGCATCACGTCCGGATATCATGTTTGCAGTAAGTGCTTGTTCTAGACATCAGGTGGCTCCAACGGTTTTTAACTTGAATGCAGTCAAGAAGGAACATCAAGGCTCAACCCAAGCTTGGCCTGTGGTATCCTAAAGAATCACCTTTTGTTCTTGAAGCATATAGTGATAGTGACTATGCCGGTGCTAATAATGACAGAAAATCTACTACTGGTGATTGTCAATTTTTGGGTCGAAGAATTATTTCATGGCAATGCAAGAAACAGACGATCGTAGCTACTTCTTCAACAGAAGCTGAATACGTTGCTGCTGCTAGCTGTTGTGGACAAGTTTTGTGGATCCAAAATCAGATGCTGGATTATGGGTTCAATTTTATGAACACCAAAATTTTCGTTGACAATCAAAGCACTATCTGCATTGTGAATAATCCTGTTTTTCATCAACGTACAAAACATATTGAGATTCGGCACCATTTTATACGGGATGCCAATGAGAAGAAGTTGATACAGGTTCTTAAGGTTCATACGAATGATAATGTTGCTGATTTGTTGAGTAAAGCCTTTGATGGTCCTCGATTCAACCACTTGGTGGTTCACATTGGGATGGTCAATCCTTGAGACCTAGGATTGAGGGGAGGCTAAGCCTAAGGGGAGGCTTAGTGTACATGTTTATTTGCACAGACTAACATATTGGTAGATTTTAACAACATATTGAATGGCATCTGGTGGTGTGTGTTACTCCTAGTGGAGGTTTTTGCTCACTTCTGATGGTTGTCTTCATTCATGACTGGCTTCTAGTCCTTAATGGTTAGCTTCTAGTCGTTCTTGGTTGGCTTCTAGTCGTTCTTGGTTGGCTTCTAGTGGATAAAAATCCTTCTTTGTCAAGTGATGGTTGACTTCTGGTCTTGGTTTGGGACACTGTTCATTTTGTTGACTTCTGTTGACCACATTCTGCTTCTAGTATTGACCATTGTGCGCTTTGACTTTTAGTCAACGCATGCAACTTCTGGTATATATCCTCTTATTTAACTTTGGTAAATTGGGATTTGCAAATAATGTTAAAAAGGGGCAAGTGGTTACTTTGCATTAACTGCCTAATTTGAAAGGGCAACCCCCATTATTAGGGGTCAATGAACAGTTACTAAGATCATTATTTATGGTCAATTCACCCCCTTGACTCATTCATCACAATCATAACACACACACATCCGCTCCTACTCTCTCAAACCCTAACAAATCATCATCCATACCTTCTAATCAACATCAATGGCTGCCCTGGTATACCAACCTGCTCACAATAAGGTCGCTTATCTAGGAGATGGTCCACACCGTGATGAGTTCACTGACATTCTGGAATTCATTGAGGCTTCTAACCTCAGGTATGCTTTTACTGTTTGCCCCATTGTTTATGATAGTGTGATTCGTCAGTTTTGGGCTTCTGCTCGACTTGTGGCTGTGGTTGGTCGTCCATGTGAACTCCATGCTACCATAGATGGACGTTCTTATGTGGTTAGTGAAGCTTCTATTCGGAGTTCCCTTCATCTTCAAGATGAAGGTGGTGTTGTTTCCATCCCCAATGCTGAGGTTTTGGAGGGGATGGCTGCTATTGGGTACAACCATGGGGGGAAGTTTAACTTCCAAAAGAATCGGTTTTCCCCCCAATGGAAGCTTCTAGTGCACTTTTTGATTCATTGTTTAAGCCTCAAGTCTGGGAGTTGGGATGCTTTTCCTACTCCTTTGGCTACTGGTCTAATCTGCATAGCACAGGGTAGGGTATTTAATTTCTCTCGTTATTTGTTTGATGGGATGGTTAGCAATCTGTCTAGTGCTGGTTCTAGGAAGAAATTATGTATCCTAGGTTTTTACAGCAGATACTTGTTTGTCTACCTCGTAATAGGGAGGAGTATGAGCCTTCTAAGCTTACTGCTAAAGTATACTATAACATGGCTCATGGGTTTAGCAGGGAGTGAAGGCCCCTTACTGATGCAATGTTGGGCCTTGCTCAAGGTCCTCCTGATGTTGTCCCTCCGGTTGAACAAGCCGAGGAGGAACCTCAATTAGGTGATGACCCAATGGAGGAGGAGCATCCTGTTGGTGGTGCACCAAATGTGGTTGTGGAAGAGCCGGTTGAGGAGGTGGTGGTTGAAAGGTCATCCACTTCTACGGCTGCTCCTTCTTCGATGCCACATTCGTCTCCATTTGTGGATACTCCCCCTCCTAGTCCTGCTCCACACTCTTCTGATAAGCCTTTTGGTGCTCGTGCTCATAATGATGACCCCTTTATTGCTTCTGGTTCCAATGAAGCCTTCCCAGACCCAAGTCCTCTTGGTGGGAAAGCGGAGGAGCCTATTACACTTACTTATTTACTTGATCTCATGCACAGGTACCATGAACGGATTCTTTCCTTGTAAGCGGATTTGAATCAACATCGTAAGCTTACCCGGGAATTTGTTCTTCCCATGGCTGATCAAATTAAAGCCTTGGAGACACAGCAGAGGCGAAGGAAGAAGCATGTGGTTCAATCTGATTCTAATGAGGAGGTTGAGGATCGTGTTGTGGATGGTTTGAATTTGTTGGCGAAGGCTGCCTTTGCTGATAAGTTGTATGATGATCTGCCGATTCCTCCTACTTCCTCCAGCATTCCTTCTCCTGTTGCTGTCCCTACACTAAAGGAAGATGTTGCTGGTCCTACTGCTGGTTCCACTGCTGGCCCATCTCATGATCCGAAGGGGAAAGCCCCCATGACTGATGCTCCCTCACCCCCTCGCAAACGTACACGCATACAACTTGAGGAGGATAGGTTGGGTGAGGAGGCTGCTCAAAGGATGCAAGCAGAAATTGACCAAGATGCTCGGGCTGAGGAGGAAGCTCTTCAGCAGCAGAGACGTGAACAGGTGCAGCATGATGCTATGCATTGGGATGATAGTGATTGGATGCGGGTGTTGACTATTCTTACCATGGATTATTCCCAGTTTACTGATCTCTTGGGTTCTGATGTGAATGAGCATAACTGTATTCCTCGAGCAATGGTGTTAATGCGCAAACAACAGTTGGCGCTTGCTGCACAACTTCGTGAGAAGCGTAAGAACAGGCCTTTGACGAAAACTGAGGAGTGAAAGCAGATGCAGCGGTATGTGAAGTATCAGTCGGCTGCTTATTTCACTACTGGTTGGACGTGGGAACGGGTTCGGGCATTGTCGTTTGATGAGCTTAAGGCGCTATATGAACGAATGATCAAGCATCAGAGCACCCCAATTCCGGAGCGTTTCATCTATCGTCCTCCTCCACGTGTGGTGCCTACTTCTCAACCTACTGTTGCTACTGGTTCTACATCTGATCCTCCTCTTGGTTCTGCTGCTATTCCATCGGTTGTTGATGTTTCTACTGTTGGTACCACCCCTACACCTTCGGTTGCTCCTCCTGTTTCTTCTCTAGGTCCTACTACCACCACCACCTATGCTACCACTACCACCACTACTACTACTCCTGCTATGGCATCACCATCACCACCCGTGCCTGGTCCTCAACCTATTCCTTCTTCTAGTGCAGCTCCTGTTGATCCTTTGGATGGGCAAACTCTTGATTCTACTTCTACTGATCCCACTCCTGCTGCTAACGTAAAGGTAAAGGTTGAACCCTCGCCTAGTGCTCCCAACCCTCGCCGTTCCATCCGCAAGCAATTGGCTAGACGTGCTAGACGTGGCAAGTCTGTTCCCTATGAGAAGCGTGCTCCCGAAAATCTTATTGATGCAACTTCCGATAGTGACTCCGACTTGCCATTGGGTAATGGTTCTCTTACTGGTTGGACGGTTATGCCTTCTACGAGTCTACCGGGTACTGTCTCTCATAGGATTACTCTTAGCGATGGTTCTGTTCGGTTTGCTTCGGGTTTGCAAGGTATTTTGTCCTGGGCGGATCGTAAGGATCTTATGGCTTTATATGGGTTTGTGGATGTTGGTATGCCTGTTCATCCTAGTGATGTGCCCTCCTGGCCTGGTCTACGAGTATGGGCTGATTTGAAGATGATGCTTGATGCCCCTCCCCATGCTCCTGTTTCTGGTGTCTGGAAGGATCAGCCACAATGGGTCATCCAGCGATGGAAGTTATATGCTGGCTGTGGTGTGCATGTGTTAGAATTGGAGTCTGGTCTTATGGTGTTCATGCTCACAGATTTGGATTATCCGTTGACGATTGCTTCGATGGAGGCCATGCTTGCTTGTCACTTGTAGATTTCTAATGCCCCTTCCGGGAATGAGTCTTCTATGGCAACTACACTGGTGGAAGGGATCCAAGCTCGTTTGCAAGCTGATAAGGTGGCTGCTTTTGGTCTGTGATATGGTTGGTTTGTAAGTTTTTATGTTTATTGTTTTTTTTTGTTTATCTGTTCATACTGCAATTCTTTTCACCAATATGTAAAGTGACTGGTGACTTTCATTCAGTATAGTTTTAAGAAAAAAAAATTAAAAAAACAAAAAAACAAAAAAACAAAAATAAAAAATAAAAAAAATACTTTTATATAATATCTGCTTATACTTTAAACAAATCATGGATTTTACACTTGTGCATACCATACCATCTGCTGCTTTAAACTTTGGGTTCCTGTTGCTGATTCACACTTGTGCTGGTTGCTTGTTTCATCTGGTGTTGGACTTGGTCCTCACAACAAATGGTCCTCAACTCACCATGTCTAACCGACAAGAAAGAGTTGATTCACCTTGAGGGTACGGCTCCTGGTGTGATTCTCAAATCCGTTGATGGTTGCTAGGTTACCCAAAACTGGATGGTTTTCACTTGCCATGGTCCTCGACTGAAAAGTGGCTAATCCAAGGGGGTACGGCTCTTGGTAAAGATTTTATCAAATCTGTTGATAGCTGTAATAGCTTGCTTAAAGCTATAGGGTTTTCAACTCACCGATGCTTCATTGCTAAGAGTTGGCGAGTCCAGAGGGGTACGACTTCTGGTAAAGACATATCAAATTCGTTGACGGTTGTGATGGTTTGCTTAGAATCATCAGGGTACCCCCACTCACCATTGATTCACGTTCTAAGAGTTGGGCTGGGTTCTGGTCTCCCAGGGTGATGCTTATTCCACCAGAAAGACTGGCTAGCCCAAGAGCGAGCAGCTACTTGGTAAAGGCTCATCAAATCTGCTCATGTTGCTGTAAAGATTCAACACGATGCTGATTTGTTTCATGCTTTGGAGAAGCTTCTAGTGTTCCATGTGGCGGCGGTTCTTATGTCTCTTATCTTGCTGATGCTGCTGTTTCTTTTGTTGTTTCAATCCTCAAGCTTTATTGAACGTTTTACCAGGAAACTTGAACTCAACAGGTCAAATTCAAGTTTAGGGGAGGATTGTTAGGACCATTGGAATAGATAATTGTAATAGGTAGACTAGGAGGTATGTAGTTCCTCCTGGTCCTAGTAGTAGTAGGAGCAAGTCGTGCTCCTGGTCCTAGTTAAAGTCAAACTTTATTATTTATTTATTATTCTGTTAGGATATGCATGAGATATGTTAGGAAAGGATATGCATATCAGTTTTACACGTTTTGTTTAATGATGTATTAGGGTTTCCTTGTAGTATAAAAGGAACCTTTGGCAGAAGGGTTATACACACCTTCATCAAACGTAATTCTAGTCATTATTAATATTAGAAATCCTTAGAAAGGATCAAGTCATTATAGTTATTCTGTTCTTCTTTGTAGTATTTGTATTCCGCACTTATATTGTGTATAGAGTCTCTCTGTGAATAGACTTGTGATTACAGAAGTCGTTCACCGTTCCTGACAGGCTACAAGATCCACATCCAGTGGACCCAACACTTTCCTCGGCTATGTCGTCTGTTTTGGTGAATGGTAGCCCGACTCATGAGTTCCCTCTTCAAAAAGGAGTTAGACAAGGTGACCCCCTATCTCCCTTTCTTTTCATCATAGCCATGGAAGGTCTCAATCTGGTGATGAGAGAAGCGGTTTTAAAAGGAGTTTTTCGTGGTATAGCAATTCCCCACACTAATGCTAAGCTTTCTCATCTTTTCTACGTGGATGACGCCCTCTTTATGGGTGATTGGTCTAAACACAACATAAAAAAATCTAGCGAGAATATTGAAATGTTTTTATGCTTCGTCCGGACTCAAGGTAAATTTTAATAAATCAAAGGTTTATGGTATTGGAATTGATGATAGAGTCGTTGAAGATTGAGCCTATCCTCTTGGATGTGAGCCGGCTACACTCCCATTCTCCTACCTCGGTGTCCCGGTTGGGGCAAATATGAATCACAAAAAGAATTGGAAGCCTATAATTGACAAGTTCCACTCAAAGCTCTCGGTTTGAAAAGCGGATACTCTTAGTTTTGGTGGTAGAGTGACATTGGCGAAATCGGTGTTGGGCAATCTTCCGACATATTATCTCTCTATTTTTTCAGCTCCGGTTGGTGTCATTGAAACTTTAGAGAGGATTCGGAGGAATTTTATTTGGGGCGCTAGTAATGGTTCAAAGAAAATTTGCTGGGTTGCCTGGGATCGTCTAATAGTTAGTAAAAATGTTGGTGGATTAGGCCTTGGCGCAATCCAATCGTTAAATGTGGCGTTATTACTTAAGTGGTGGTGGAGACTGTTAAACGAGCCTAACGCTCTCTTGGCTGTCATCATCAAAGGCTTACATGGTATCATGATTCTAGGTTTATTCAATCTTGCAGGCAAGAGTGTTAATGGAGTCTGGAAAAACATTGTTAACTGCAGAAAAATGCTTGGGAAACTAGCTGTCGATGTGCAGGAAATCTTTCGTGATAATGGGCAATCTGGTGGTGTTTCTTCACTGGTCTCCTCGAATGGTACATTTGGTGTTGGCCCAATAAGGAATCGACTGGACTGTGCGTTCCATTGGATTAATGACGGACCTTTTCCTTGGATTAAATGGATCCCCTTTAAAGTTTGTTGTTTCGTGTGGCGCGCCCGACTGTCACACATTCCGTCAGCCTCTGCTCTTCGTAAGAGGAATGTGGGGATTGGCACAGAGCACTGCAGTGCCTGCGTCTTTATTTCGGAATCAGCGAATCATCTCTTGGTTACTTGCCCATATGCAGCTTGGATTTGGGCCAGAATCAGTGATTGGTGTGACTTTGGGTATAATTCCTTCATTCAGGTGAGAGATTGGATTGACTTTGTGGCGAATCGTGGGCCAAAGAAGAAACGAAAAGTGGCGACATTGGTGGTGTATGCCACGTTCTGGACCTTTTGGCGAGAGAGAAACGATCGCGTGTTTAACACAATCTTTCTGGATCCTGGTTATGTGGTGAACAAAATTAAGTCCCTTTCTTTTTTGCGGCTTAAGCATAGAGGTGGTCAACTTAGTGTAAATCGGGGTGACTGGTTCCTTTCCCCCTTTATTTGTGTTTAATTCTTTTCTCGTTCTATACTTTTGAGGACCTTGGCTAATTCCTTACTAGTCTCGTAGTTTTCCCTTTTTTCATTGAATTATTTGCCGGTTCCAAAAAATAAATCACTTTCATTTCAATTGACATAACTCACTAGAAATAACCTTTACCCAAAACACCCCATATGCTAAAAATAACAAGTAAAATAAAACACACCAAACAAACCAAACCCAAAACACACACACACAAATCACATTAGGTGTCTGGAAATAACTGACACGTGTCAGTCACAACACTTGTCTTACTTTCCACCCACTTTCCTCAATTAAACAAACAAATCTCACCATCCCTATCTCATTTTCATTTTTCACCTTTTCATTTTCACACACACTCTCAAAAAAAAAGAAAAAAAAAAGAAAAAAAAAATGTCTTCAGATGACTGGCCTGAATGGCTTCCCGGTGACTGGACTGTTCAAATCCGAAAGATCGAGGAAAAGAAAGTCAAAGTAATTGTTTAATTTTCTCTAATTTTGTAAATTAGGGTTTTTTTATTATTGTACGGAAATGAGATTTTTTTATAAATCTTCATAATTTTTTATAAATTTTTTATAAAATTTATAAAAATTTTGGTTTAGATTTGGGATTGCATGTGTTTTTTTTTTTGTTATATCCTTATATTCGAAACGGAAACAATAACTGAAAGGGTGGTTGTGTTAGCTTATTTTTTAGGGCTTGTTAGCTTATTTTGAAATAGAAGCTAATAATTTAAGCTTATTGTAAGCTAGCTGTTTAGAATAAGCTTAAGCCCTAAAAAGGAAGCTGACACAACACCCCTTTTTTGTTGTTTTTGTTTCGAATATGAGGATTTCCCTCGTGTTGTTAATGTTTGATGGAAATGAAATGATTGAATGGAGGATATTAGTTTATGAAATGAACGGAAATGTTTTTGTTAGCTTACATTTGAAATGAAAACAATAATATTTGAAACGAAAACAATAGCCGAAAGGGGTGTTTATGTTAGCTTACTTTCTAGGGCTTGTTAGCTTATTTTGAAAAAGAAGCTAATATACGTGTTGGATAAGGTTGTAAGCTGACGCTTATAAGGTTATTCATAGTAAGTTGTAAGCTAGTTTTAGATACAAGCTAACACGCCGTAAAAAAAGTAAGCAGATACAAACATACTTTTGGTTGTTTTTGTTTTGAATATAAGGATTTCACTCGTGTTATTAATGTTTGATGAAAAAGAATCGTCTGAATGGAGAATTAGTTTATGAAATGAGCGGAAATGTTTAATTTTTGTTTAATTATTTCTTTTTCATCAACCATTAATAGACCGAGTGATATCCTTACATTTGAAACGAAAAACAATATCTGAAAGGGGTGTTTGTGTTAGCTTACTTTTTCGGGCTTGTTAGCTTATTTAGAAAAAAAAAGCTAAGATTTGTGTTTGGATAAGGTTATAAGCTGACGCTTATAAGGTTATTCATCATAGGTTGTTAGCTAGGTGTTATAACTAAGCTAACAAGCCATAAAAAATAAGTTAATACGAACATTCTTTTGGTTGTTGTTTTTGTTTCGAAAGTAAGAATATCACTCTTGTTATTACTAATTGATGAAAAAAAATGATTGAATGTAGGATTAGTTTATGAAATGAATGGAAATGTTTAATTATTTCTTATTCACCAAACATTAATAGCCCGAGTGATACTTTTACATTTGAAACGAAAACAATAACCGAAAGGGGTGTTTGTGCTAGCTTACTTTTTAAGGGTTGTTAGCTTATTTAGGAAAAAAAACCAAGATTTTGGTTGGATAAGGTTATAAGCTGACGCTTATAAGGTCATTCATCATAGGTTGTTAGGAATAAGCTAACAAGCTAATAAAAATATCCTTTTGGCTGTTTTTTTTTTAAATATAAGGATATCACTCGTGTTATTAATGTTTGACAGAAAAGATATGATTGAATGGAGGATTAGTTTATGAAATGAAGGAAAATGTTTGGTTTTTGTTTAATCTTCTTTTTTATCAAATAGTAGCAACACGGATGATATCCTTATTTCTAAAACAAAGGCGATAACCTAGAGGGATGTTTCTGTTAGCTTACTTTTTAGGGTTTGTTAGCTTATTTTTTTTTAAAAAAAGCTAATATTTGTATTGGACAAGCTTATAAGCTTGCTCTTATAAGGCTATTCATCTTAAGTTGTTAGCTAGTTGTTATAAATAAGCTCAAGCCCTAAAATGTGAGCTGATACAAACATCCCTTTTGGTTGTTGTTTTTGTTTCGAATTTAAGGTTATCACGATGATTGAATGGTGGACTTGTTCATGAAATGAACGAAAATGTTTGATTTTTTTCAATATTTTATTTTCAATAACTGTGTGCACTATCCTTATTTCCGAAACAAAAAAAATCAGCCAAGGAATGTTTGTATTAGCTTAATTAGGACTTAGCTTTTTCAAGAAAAGAAAGCTAATATTTCTGTTGGATGATAAGCTAGCTGTTAAAATAAGGTTAAGCCATAAAAAGAGCTAATACAAACACCCCTTCAGGTTGTTTTTGTTCTTAGTGTTCGATGGGGAGAGAAATGATTGAATGGAGGATTAGTTCATGAAATGAACAAAAAAATGCTTAAGATATGCTGTAGTTTTTAAGAAACATTTGTAGGTAGTTTTTTTTTAGTCCGAGAATGTATGAGCTCATTGAAAATATGATGAGCTCACACACTTAAAGCTTAATAGCTTGCGAGTTTATCAAATTTTGAATGGGGTGTTTGTTTAAGTTTATATAGCGGGCTATTACTTGTGTGACTTTTGGATTTTGTTTCGTACTATTGCTTATTATGGCTTATTTTGAAACTTTTGCTGCTTATATGAGCTTATTATGACATTGTAAGCTTATATAAGTTTCAAAATAAGCTTATGAAACATCATCGAAAACCAATAAGCCATAAACTTGCTATATAAGCCAAAAAGTTATGGTTTTGGGTTTATGTTACACAAGCTCACTTTCGGTGGCTTATTTTGGAACTTTTCGGCTTTTATAAGCTTTTCATGTCATAATAAACTTTTACAAGCTGGAAAGTTTACAAAAAAGCCAACAAAAGTGAGCTTATGAAACATAAACTCAAAACCAAATAAGCCATAAGCCGGCTATTAACCCTAAACAAACACCCAAAAGTGCACCACCGAAGTTTGATTTACTTGCACAAACTATTTTCGTATCTTCTAGACGTTTCTTCTGTTTTTAAGGTAAATGGTAATCTGTCTGAAGTCTAGGACCGATGTATAGCTCTATATACTTGTAAATGGTTTCTAATGTGGTTGTGCGATCTATAACGAACCAATGATTACGCTGTAAATGGAGAAGTATATGGTTGCCACATGTTTAGTTTCGGAAATCGACTGTTTGAAGTGATTGTTTATCACTTATTATATCTATTGGAATAATCAAACATAGATGTGTTAATGTGCACGTCATTTCTGTGCAGTGTTACGTTGATCCTCAAGGACACAAGTGCTATTCGAGGCCGCAAGTGATGGACCATCTTAGCAAGACGAATAAGAGCACAGCCAACCAGAACACTGTAATACATATATTTTTTCAGCTGTTTCTTCAATACAGTGATCTTAAATCTTACTAGCATTCTTATAGTCCTGTTTCCTGTTTAGCAGAATGCTGATGACCTTACAAATGATGGTCCTGAATCAACACCTCGGTCGCGGTCTGCACGCCGTGCAACTGGAAGTGGCTATAACACACCCAATGTATGGACACTTGATAGATTTTTGTAGAAGTATTTTAAGTTGTTAGTTAGTTCATCCGTTATGGCATTTACCTGTTAACAACTTGTTATTTTGCTACATCATTCTTCTACTAGCCTTTACCTATGAAAAGTATATTACTCCAAAGCACAAAATCATTTCAACATATTTTGCATTTTTATCCCGAGAAATTCATTCCTCAAGGAAAATAGTAATCTTCGTAAGGACATTTTTCGCAATTATCCCTGTTGGAAATCCCGTATATGGACTTCCATTATATGTACTGTTTCTCACTAATCAAGGGACTGTTGCTGACGGATGCTTTTTCATTGCATTTATATGCATCTTAGTCTCAAATCAGAATTAGGAAAACATTTTATTCTACTCTATCCTTAACCGATATTGATCTAGTAGAATAACACTTGGTGATTCAGGGAACTGATGGCACTCTAGCTGTAGCTGGCGATGGATCTTCATCTGAGGCTTTCACATCCCCAAATGAAGTCGGGATGTCTAATTGGCTACCTGAAGGATGGACCGAGGAAGTGAGGATTCGTAAAAATGGTGGAACCAAATACAGGGTAAGTGCGGAAATATGTTTAGGATAGCAACATGCCATTGTGAATCTAAATATAATTAGAAAGGTTATCTGTAATCGGATAATGTTGTAAACTTCTTGTATCTGGTCTTGTTGACATATGTCACATGTTGCGATTTATGATGGCAAATGTTCACTTCTTTTCTCTTTCTTTTCTAGATGTTTCTTAAGTGCCTTATGATCGTTTTGCTATTGTAGATCTACACGGATCCTATAACTGGACAAAAATTCTTTTCAAGGCCACAGGTTGCGAAATATCTTGATGCGAGAAACAGAAATCAGGCTGTAAGTATCAATATTGGTATTTTCCATGTCATTTGATGTCCGCGGCTGTATGTTAATCTCATTTATGAATTTCGTTATTTGTTTGGTTGCTGCTGACATGCACCTCAACTCTTCAGGCTGTGAAATCTCCTGCTGATAATGCTGAGAAACACCAATCCGCTACTGAAGTCACTAAGAGCGGTGGTGTCAAGACAGACAGTCCGAGTGCTCGCTTTTCCTCGGATTATATGGTATGTTACATATAAACTCTAGGATCATGCTGCTAATATTGAATATCAAATTTGTCAGTTTTATGATGGCCATTTTAATCATGGAATTATGTCTAGGTTGTCTCGAGCACTACTGTAGAAGGGTTGCCTGAAGGTTGGATAAAAGAAGTCAGAACAAGAAAACGTGGAGGCGGGAATAGAAAAGATCCGGTTACTAACTCTCCATTTTGAGAAAGCCATATTTTTTTTGTATAATAATCTGTTTATTACGTATTATGTAATTATATGTCTGATGGATTGTGGATCTATGCAGTTTTACCTAGACCCATTGAGTGACTACGCCTTTTTCTCGAAAAAGGACGCTTTGCGCTATCTGGAATCTGGAGATGTAAGCAAATGTGTTATCAAACCAGTGAGAAGGAGTGGAGAAGACTCTGTAAGTTCTCCTTACATTTATCCAGTTGCTTCAAAAAGAAAAACAAAAACAGATTTGTAGTTTTCCTTACGCAAGCTCGTTTACCAGTTATTACCAAAGCATGCATTTTTGGTGCACTATATGGTAAATATGTTGCACACAATGCTTGCCATTTGCAGGTCTTAGTAAGAGATGCCAACTATGTTGGCGCTAAATTACATTGCATTTTCATGGTGTGTGTTCAATAAAAATTAAAGAATCCATATGACCATTTACATGCTGGGTCCATTTCATCTGAAGTCCAATTGAACTTCCTCTTTTAAAGGCTAATTTTGACATCTGTGTAAAATCTCTAAATTCTGTGATCTTAAACTTTTTACGTAAAGGTAGTTACTATTGTCACTAATGGCTAAACCTCAATGTCTCTGTATGACAATACTAAGAATGATCACTGTCGGTGTTTTGTATTGAATAGTATTAGTACTGACATATTTCTACTGAACCTGTTTTCTTTTCAGCCTAATGTCCCTTTGGCTCTGACGGGGGCAGAAGCTGTATCAAATGGTGCTGAAAATGGTTCAGAGGACAAGGTAGAATGCTTGTTTAATTTGGCTGTAGGTCTTTTTTTATGGATTCTGTTTATGTGAATTGGCCTTTTACATTATATCTTAACTAAAAACAAACACGTCACCTTATTCTACAATTTATCATCTGATTGCGAAAATTATCTCTTCTATTCTGAACTGGATATCATATAAGTCATACCTCAAGCCAAAGGCTTTGCACCAGTAAGATTTTTTATTTCAATTTCATAAAGATGATAATAATTGGTGGTTATTGATTCAGACACCAGCTCGGTCTGTAAGTGGAGGAACTTTCACTAGCCCTAATACCTCGCGGAGAGTGGGGCGCCCTGCAAGTGGTGGAGATTTAACTTCTGCTGATTGGCTACCTGATGGATGGACTGTGGAAGTGCTTGCTAAGTCTTCTGGACTGAAGCACAAGGTAATCGAAAAATAAATTATACTTAAACTCGATCGTTGTGTAAACCTTGTAGGTTTTGGTCATTTAGATAGATTCATTTTTTATTATTATTATTTAAAAAAAAACTAGCTTTGCTCATTTATCTTTATTGAAACTGTAGGTATACACGGAAACTGCATCTGGGAAGAAGTTGTATTCAAAGCCACAGGTCCTGAGCTATCTTGGGCTTCTTGGCACTGTCGATATCAGCAATTCCACAGTTTCTGATCTATCTTGGCTGCCTGATGGATGGACTGTAGAAGTGCTTGCTAAGTCTAGTGGACAGAAGTACAAGGTAATTGAAAAACAAAATCATACTTAGAGTCGATCACTGTGTAAACCTTGTAGGTTTTGGTCATTCAGATAGAATCATATTAAAATTTCTTTTAAAAAAACTAGTTTTGCTCATTTTATCTTTATTGAAACTGTAGGTATATACGGAACCTGAAACTGGGAAGAAGTTTTATTCAAAGCCAACGATCCTGAGCCATCTTGGCATTGCCGATAGCAGCAATTCCAACAAGAGAAAAGTATGATCCTAAACATTTAGTAGTACCTTTTTAGTATCGTCCTTTTGTGTTCTTTTGTTTATCATTTTTGTAGAGACGGCAATTTCAATCATTATAAAAAATATATATTTTGCTTACAGCTTTTTTATATTATAATAGAGAAATATAACGTGTGAGATCATTTTATAAGAAGGATTTTTTTTTTTGCTTAGACAAACAGTGTTTGGTTAAAGTCCGATCTGATCAATTTTGAGCCGTACTAAAATTTTGTCCATTATGACTAGTATTCAGTTCGCTTATAATGCCACCTCTAATCTTTTGTTATGTTCTATCAAGTCGAATAACATCAGATAAGATTCATGTTACTTTGGGTATCTGACATGTTATTCCACGTTTATTTCAAATCTCAAGGAAACCGCTTTGGCAGTGATGCCTGTTTCGTCTGTAGCTCCAACGCCTGCTGGAGGTCCACGCCCCAAGAGATACAAAACGAAGAAAGACGACACCCAAAACTTGGATTTCAAAGAAGTATATTTTTTGTTTTTGCAGATAATGTTAATGAGTATATTTTTTTGGGAATTTAATGTTATGGGCATCTAACTTCTGAAATAATGTTTAGGAAATCACGACCTCTGCAGCTGAAGGGTTACCAGCAGGATGGATCAAGGAAACCAGAACTAAGATATTTGCAACCCACAAAAGAACTGACCCGGTACTTTTTATTCACTTTGTTGGGTGTGTGTGTGTCTTTATCTAATCCTATATAACCCTTTAGCAATCTGTCATCATCATTTGCTATGCCATGTTTGATCATTAAACATATAATGGAGGGCTGGATCTGTGCAGTACTACACGGACCCTGATACTGGCTATATCTTCCGCTCCAAATTGGATGCTCAGCGCTTTTTGGAGACTGGAGACGTTAACATTTGTGCGATTAGGCCAAAAGTGAAGGATAAAGACGGAAATGAAGTTGTAAGTCCTAACTTTACTTAATAATCATGGTCAAAGTCGTCCAATGTGTATTTTACTGCATATATACCCCCCTAAACATGTTATTTATTAAGGTTACATATTGTTGAAACATATTATTCTTTTTTTTCCTACGTAACAACTGAACCTAATCTGTTTTGACCTATACCCAAAGATTATATATATTACCTGATCGTATAGGTCGACAAACTTCAACCCAAATAAGGCACCTGTATGAAATTGTTGATTCTTAAAACCACAAAAAACAAAATATGCGTCAGTTTTTTGTTAATTTACTTCTCTCTGGTATTTAGAGACTATGCGGAAGCGCCGGATTCTTACTTACTTGACCCTTTCTTTGGACAGTTTGTATATACGCATGATGCGCAAAATCCAGGCCAAGCCACAACTGGGGAACAACTCTTAGAAGGTAATGACCGAAAACTGATACAAACCCACAATTTTTGTTCCGAGTGATTTGCATCTTGTGGTTTGCTCGGAATCACATAATTAGTCCCCTTGTAGATACTATATACGTATGTGGTCTTTCGCTATACTAATTATGTATATGGACTCTGGTTCCTTGATGCATTATTTGCTTTCGCATTTGGTCCCAAGTAATTCACTTCTGGTCCCTCAAGTGTAATAAATTTACTCTTAGTCCCTAAAGGGTGAAGAGCGAGGAAGCAAATATGAAAGCAAACAATGTTTAAAGGACCTTGTTAGTAACTAGTATCGGCGAGGGACCGATTCTGTATGTTTAAGCAAAAATGACAGCGATTTATGCAATATTTTTATTATTGAATTTTTGGTTCTCATATCAACCTTATTTTGATAGACAAAGAAGAAGATGTACCACCCGCAGTTCCCATGACTCAAGTTCCCGCAAGAGGTAGGGGTAGGCCCCCAAAGCTTGCTTCTAGATCTACAAAAAGACAAAAAGAGATCAATCTCGAAACTGACCCTTCATCAAATCCCACAGAGGAGAACGGAACAGGGTTAAATTTGGAGAAAGAAGCTGATGATGAGCGGCTCACTTTTCAAATCGAGGAAGCTGAGACCTGGACAGACCAATGCCTTGACTTTGCGGTTAAAACATTAACAGATGAAATCATGTTTGATGGTCAACCAGCATCTTCGTCTTTGCCAGACGGAAATGGTGAGGTGGATAATGGTGCGAAAGAAACTCCAACTAAGGTGAACTGATGAATGATGGGTAGTATGATTCTCAGGCGAATGCGGCAGTTAGACTTCTGTTTGATCTATTTAAGCCAGACTATGATTTGCTAGTTAATTTAAGTAGGTTGTTTGTCTTTTCTACTAGACCAGACCTAAGTAGTAGTTCGTGGGTGCTGTAGTTGGTGTTTAATGAATTGTATGCTGTCAACGAAATACCGAAGATTTTTCCGTGAATTTGAAGTATGTATGATGGAAATGCCGTACAAACAAAATGTGGAGTGATATGCACCATCAGTTTTAGGATCAAAGTTATTATTTCAGAGTGGTGTTAATTTTTTTTTAAATCAAGTGACTGGGTTCCTGAATCGCAGGGCTGTAAGTGATCTCGGTTTGAGCTTGACTGAATGTAGTTTGGCTGTAGTTTGATAGATGAGGTTTTCTAGCGAGTGTCATGCCCAATTTTTTTACTTGAATACCTTTGGTTTGAAAATATAGATTTAGATATCTGGTTTGCGAAATCAGCTTCTTTTTTCGTCTCAGTCTCCCCGTAAAGACGTTTTGTTTGATGACATAGTTTCTCGCTCATTTTCTTGGATCCACTCAAGGTGTAATCGTGTTTTTAGCTGGGATTGTTGGCTTCAACGGCCTTATTTAATCTCTTTGTAATTTTCTTTTTGTATCTTTTCTTCTAGCTTCTTGCTAGTTTGTTTTTTTTAATAAAGTTGCCGTTCAAAAAAAAAGATATCTGGTTTGCGAGACCAGATGTACGGGAGCAATATTTAATAAATAGAATCACGCAAGAATACACGACACAGCTGGGTTTCGTACGTGATCGTGATCCACCCCTCCATTTTTCACAAACAGGGACGTGTCCCCCTAGGGGGTGTGTAGTGGGTTGCGATGCGTTGGGAAATTCGACTGACTACCACGTGTCCCCCCTGGGGTGGGTAGTGGGTTGCGATGCGTTGGGAAATTCGACTGACTGAGATACATACCTTCCATTTTTCACAAACAGGGACGTGTCTCCCTAAAGGGTGTACCCTCAAATTTTCACAAATAAGGACGTGTCCCCCTAAAGGGTGTGTAGTGGATTGCGATGTGGTGGGAAATTCGACTGAGATACATACCTTCCATTTTTCACATACAGGTACATGTCCCCCTAAAGAGTGTGTAGTGGGTTGCTATGTGTTGGGAGATTCGACTGGCTTTGAGATACATACCCTTATTTTTCACAAACAGGGACGTGTCCCCTTAAAGGGTGTGTTTTTTTGAACGACGATTTTATTAGAAAACTAACAAGGAGCTAGAAGTTACAAAGAAATGAGATGTGGATTTTATCCAACTAATAGATACATAACTTCTACACCTATACCAAAAAAACGATGTAGACACAATCTCATCGAAGAATAAAGCCTTGTGCGGACCATGCCCCTCAAAAATCTTCATGTTACGATACCACCAGAGGAGCCACTACATCACCTGATAAACACCTTCAAATAACATTTTCGACTTCGACTTCAATTGAATACTATCTATCCAGGTCTTCCAGCTATCAAAAGAAACAACCTCTACATCCGAAACATCCGAACACCAATTCATAAGCCGACTAACCTGTTGTGCCATACTACATGCAAAAAAGAGACGACCCGTAGTTTCCACTCCAACATCACAGTTAACACAAATAAGAGACTCAATCTCTATACCACGTCTCGATACATTGAACTTAGTCGCCAATGCATTCAACATAATCTTCCAAGCATGAATATCTACTTTTATCGGCACATATCTACACCAATTAGTGTTAAACTCCCCACCTAAATGCAATTTGTCATCAATGAACTTCCTAACCAAAGCAACAGAGAACTCACCCGAGGAATTCAGACTCCACGTCCACCTGTCAGGCGTGGAAGTAAGCTGAACCTGTTGCATTAACTCAGAAAATACACCATACTGAGTTTGCTCTGCACACCTCTCGCCAATCTGCAAAAAGAAAAGGAAAGACTATGATGCATCAATTTGGTCCGGATAGACACAACCTTATATCTCTCAAGAGCATACACACGAGGGAATCTATCTTTTAGAATACCACCACTATGCCATAAATCTTCCCACAAGCGAGTGTTATCTCCATTACCCACTTTAATCTGCATAAACTTCATTAAGCCAATGTATTTTTTAGACAGTACCTCTACTTCTTTGACAATGTTAGACCAACATGAATTAGTACCACATTTACTAGCCGTACCAATCTTGCCATCGATCCCGTGAACAACAGTGATTACTTTAGACCACAAAGAAGATCTTTGAGTCACAAACCTCCAAATCCATTTGAAACACAAACCCCTGTTTAAAGCATAAACGCCAAGACCACCTTTATCTCTGGAAGCAAGCACCTTATTCCAACTAACCCATGACGCCTTTTTACTGGAAATTTCACGCCCCTTAAAAAAATGACTTCGCAACGACTCAAGAGAATGAAGAATACCAGCAGGAACTTTAAATAAGGACATATGAAAAACAGGCATAGACCCAAGCTCTGTATAATCTCCTGTTTGGTCACCTCAGCCTCAAGCTCTGTACACTGATCTGATTGAAGTCTGTTAGGAAATTCCATACTGATAGTAGCATGACCATCTACTGGCTTACTGAACCGTTTACTAAAGTGATCGTAAAACTCTCTCTTAACATCTTTTGGATCATCCCCCCAAACACCATCCACCAACACCCCTCGAATACCCAGAATGTTCCATTTTTATTGAGCGTACCATGGATAAATTTAGAGTTTTCGTCCCCCTCGATAGCCCATCTTATCTTCGCCTTTTGAGCCACTTCAATTGACTCGAGATCCTCATAATGTTGAAGTTTAAGCATGATATCCATCCTAGAATGAAGATCCTCATCATTCCCATGACCACTATCAATTATCAAATCAACTGCCTGAAGATCCTTCTTGTATTGAGCTTTCAAATTATTCCTACACGTCAGATTGTTTTTATTCCATTCCCGAATACAATTCTTGAGAAACTTGAGTTTACCCATCATAATCTTCATAGCATTAGGACCCTCACTCGGGCTATTCCTCCGACTTTCTTCAACTAACTTACGAAAACCATTCGCTTCAATCAAATGATAAAAATAACGAAACGGCGTTGGACCATAATCATAAGCATTCTCCCGAAGAAGTATGGGCCGATGATCCGATAAGTATTTCTCCAACTTAATAGCATTATATTAGGACATGAAGCAAGTAAATTTTCTGAGACCAAAAATCTGTCTAATTTGCTCATTTTCTTAGCAGATTTTTGACACCAAGTGTACCGACACCCTCCAAGATTAACTTCAACCAAATCTAAATTTGTAATAAAAGAATTAAAAGTATTAGCTCCGATCACATTGAAAGAGGAACCAAATCTATCCGATTTATATCGGACCTCATTAAAGTCGCCCATAATGATCACCTCCCCTATCCATCTACCAATAACGTGTTGCAAATAATCCCATAAAATAATTTTATCCCTGCTATCCTGAGGTGCATATACAACTATCATAAGACAGCTCATACGAGTAGGACACCACGTTCCTCCAATAATAATAAAATAATCAGAAACTGTAACATTCTGCTTAATGAAAATGTACGTATCCCATATGCACAAAATACCCCCCGAGTTTCCTACTGACCCACTGTGAGCACGGTCAAACGCCATATTACCCCAACATTGTCTTACACATACATAATCCATAGTCTCCATTTTTGTTTCTTGAATCACCGGAAAATTAACCTTATTTTTAATACAAAGCTCACTCACTCAATTTTTTTAGCCATTTGGGCAAGACCTTGAATGTTGATAGACAAACAATTCATCGATACACCTCTTCCACTCCTTGGGAACTAATAATCTCTCCCATATTAGATATACATCCTTCCATGTTGAACCCCATAACTTGTCCCATTAACGACATCCTCTAATAAACTTAGGATCGATCCACCCGTTCTAGGACATTCTGATTTTTTAAATTGCCCCGACGATTGTGACTCATTACTAACCTCCCACATGTTTAGTATTGACCTCTACCTTCTCCGTCATTGGAGTAAAACTAGGCGGAAATTCCAAACTGTTAGACACATTCTCACGCCCTACAACAATATTACCTTCATTAATTATAGGATATAAATCAAACGGGCCTTCCGACTTGTCTGTTATAGAATTCTGAACTTCCTCGTCCTCCTTACTGTTCCTCAGCCCATCGTCTTTAAACATTGTTTTTCTTGCACCTCCTCCACATCACTAAAATTGTCCATCCCATTTTTAAGGCCAATATCCTCTCCATCACCAGGTGTATCGTTATCATTTCCGTCATTATCATCATCAAATTCATTTTGTTCCTCATCATCATACTCGTCCGTAAAATCAGGAACCCATCCCAATGTTTCATTAGCCCGAATCCAATATTTCGTCCCCTTATGAATAATATTGAATTCCTCCTTAATGCTTCTATCCGATTTCATATAAATACACATATGTTTGGAATGGTAACATTTATCTTCCCGATCATCAATATCAAGTAGTGTTCCCCATTTAGCAGCAATACGACTAAATGAAATTCCCGACCATAATTTGAACGGGACACCTTCAACTTCGACCCACGCTATTCTACCTTCACGCACAAAATCAATATTAGCATTAATAACCTGGGAAAACCATGATACAATACTCACATTTTTCCTGAATTTGTCCAATGATTCCATAAAAATAAATTCAATCATAATCCACAATTCCCCCATGTACTTAATTGTAATCTCCATGAAACCTTCACTGCCAAAAGCCACCTTAATATTAGAAAGAGATGAAAACTCCTTCTATAACACCCCACTTAGATAAGTGGACTGTTACGTGTATTTATAGCGTGTCATCAAAGCATCTAAGGTAAATGTCCCAAAACATTAACTGACCATAAAGGAAATACCGGAATCAAACATCGGTAATCCGACATAAACTCAAACCTGAAAAGTAAATACTGAAAGAAAGGAATGAACAATGTCCAAACAGACACATAAATGTATGATGTGCATAAAGTGAGAAGTCTGGATAGCTTCCATCCAATGCACGTACTCTCAGAATCCTAAGAGCGTCCCGGTGTACCTGCCGTTAGAACATGAAAAGAACTACGGATGAGCATAACGCCCAGTGAACGGATATAAAACATGATAAGAAATACTGAAATGAAGCAGATGATAAAATACTGAATCTGTATGACTCATAAGTAAATTGTAGTGGAAAACTGTGTATAATCTGAAAGGTCTGATTTATAAATAGTAAAGCTGAACTATAACTGTTAAGTCTGAAAACATACTTTTACTGTATTTTAATTGCCAAGAGCTTATATAGGTCATGTGCTATAACAACTGCTGCATGAATAAATAGAGGGGTGACCTCGTCATGCTGTAGATGGGTGACCTCTAAATAATGTGCTGGATGGAGAGATCAACTCCAATGTGAAGGATGTAGAGCACACACCACATTCACCTGATAAGCTGTAAACTGATAACCTAGGATGCATCCATACGACTTGCTGATAATACTGATAAAATGGCCAAGCTGAATAAATAGGACTCTGCAAGAAATCACTCCCCCACAGAGGAGTCATGACACCGGTGCCTCAAGTGTCATGGTTACGGTACCTCCGTAACTAGTACATAACTGATCATGCTTGTATATAAAGCTCAGGAAAATTTAACTTAGTTATGAAATGATTACTGATAAAACTTAGAACATATACTGGGGAAAGCATTTGGCTGCAGACGAGAAATCCTAATCATGCATAGAAAGGAAAGTCCTTACTGAAGGACGGGAAATCCGTACCTCGTGTCCAGTAAAGAGATAAGGATAAAAGCTGAAAGATCTACCCCAACTTCACGGTTACTACATAAATAAGGGACATGAATGAGTTGTCTGATTACTGTTTACTGTTACTGATTTTAATTGTTCTTAACTTGGTTTATTAAGTTCTTGTATTATTGTACTGTTCTGCATAAAATCTGGTAACTTTGACTGTCTTTAAATGTTTACTGATTAGTGTATATCCTGTATTTTCTGATTAATGTATATTATACTGTATTCTGATGTTTATGATGATACTGTAAGTTGTAGCCTGCTAAAAATAGAAAGTTTTCCCGAATTTAGAAAGTTTCCTAAAATAGAAAGGTTTCCAAATTAGTTTTTTTGTAAAATTAAATCATAAATAAATCACATGTTTTTAAGTTGTTAACCGGATAAAATAAAATAAATTTACTTTTACTAATTAAATCAATAAAATAAAACCACTTAATTAATTTATTTATAAAATTAATTTTACAAAAATGATTTAACCATAGTTAACACTTAACATAAACCCCGTATTATTTATTTTCCGTGACCCCAAAACCCGTGCTAAATTCTTTCCCGAGACACCCATGTCTCGGGCTTACCAAACCGGGCCCACGCCGTGGTCCCTTGCTGCTGACGTCACCCAACAATGGTTCCCACTGTTTATGCAGTGGTTCCCACTGATTTGGCTATTTTTCCCACTGCTAATGCAGTGATTCCCACTGCTTATGTTTCTGTCCCCACTGTTTATATACCATTCCCACTGTTTTTTGCCAAACATGCCCTGTGACTAATCCCAAACACCCCCTGTTTATGTTTTTGGACTGCGGTTGATCAAACAAGGCACCACTGAGACATTTAAGTCTCGATAGTACACCAAAACCCTACCGACAGAAACCCGACACCCTCTGTTCATGAACCAAACACCCCTTTATGGCTCGACTCCCCTGTTTGGGGCTTTTGGGTCTGCGACCGTATAAACCAAGCACCATGCCGCCCCTGTATGGGTCACGGCTGGCCAACAGCCACCACACCGAGACCTGGTGTCTCGGTATTTGTGCATTAAACAAAAACACGACGCCCCTTTTTTTTGTTAATTCAAGATCACCTATTTGTTTTTGTTTGTATAAGTCTTAATTAACATAAAATCGTGATATAAACTGTATTAAAGAACGAGGGTAATACCTTTACAAAGATTAAGGGTGAAAGATGATAAGACACAAATCAATGATGAAATCAAACCAGAAACCCTTGTTCTTGATCTTATTAACTGGCGGCAGTTTTTTGTTTTAACCCTAGCCGTTCCCTTTTTTTATACGTGATAAGACAATGAGTAGTAGTGTATATTTTGTTCCCTATTATTTTGTGTTTCAAAACGGGCCGGGCTCAAAGCCCACTTTTCTTTGTTTATTAGTCCAAACCGCCACCCCTTTTTGTGTAAATGTTCTCGTTTGATTTTTTGACACTTGTGAAATATCACGTAAACGTATTTATATTTCTCGTGTTTTAATTTTTCTGAAAAGTAATATTCTTTTCTGTATAATGAATAATACATACATACTATTTTCTGAAACTTAATAATTATTTTCTTAATAATTATTTATTTGTAATATTTAACTAAAAGTGAGACTGCGTAATTACTGTTAACGTTTAATTATTTTATGTATAATAAATAATACATACGTAATATTTTCTGAAACTTAATAATTATTTTCTGAATAATTATTTTATTGTAGTATTTAAATAAACCGAGACTGCGTATTTACTGTTTACGTTTAATTAAAATTAAAGCTGAGACTACGCGTATTTAATATTCGAGGATTTTAAATACGGGTTTTAAAATTCTTCCCCTTTAAAAATAATAATTCGTCCTTAAATTAAGGATGCGATTATGCTACAGTTTTACAATTCTCTCTCTCTAAAAAGAAAATTCGTCCTCGAATTAAATTAAGCTGGTGTAGTTTATATAAGCTGAAATATACATAGGCTGAAAGAACATGAAAGCTGAAAGGACATGTAAGCTGACAGAAAATTCGTCCTCGAATTAAGACATAAATGTTGTTGAAAGGTATAAACATGACATGACTGACGTGAACATGGAATGCGACATGGCTGATGAGAACATGGAACGTATCATGACTAAAATAACTTGTCTAGATTATTGAAGGAAAGGATGAGAGGTCCGGATGGACTCCTCCGTTTCGAGTGGCTTCCCGCTCGAAACGATTCCTTCAAAGGTCTAAACACAATAAAATCTTGGTCCTAGTGACCCTGTTATGACGATGCTGAATAGTTTCTGGTTCCATACCTGAGATGGATTTCCTGAATCTGTTGAATGAATAAAATATAACACGTAGGATACATGAAACGATACATACAAATGACAATGAAAGTCCCTTAATATGACAATTGTTGATAAACTATAACTCTTGTAACCACGAAACACAATGAAATACTTTTCAAACGCGTAATGCTTTATTAAGTATTATAAACAAAGTATTACAAAGTGCTATGAATACACTCGTTGAATGACAACAAGACATGAACCCTAGAAACAAGTAAACTAGATTCGAGACTCAAGTTTACAAGGGAACCAATGAGACGCTGGTAGGCAACTGAGGGCTCAGCGGTTCCAAGGAGAGAATTAACTTAGATAAACTATCCAAGCACAAGGGTTGAGTTAATTCTTCCTTCTCACTCCTATTTATAGTGTACGAGGTTGCTTCCTTAGTGGGAGTAGTTGATACGTGTCACCTTCTAAATGGAAGAGTACAACGTATTAAATGCATGTCTAAATCGAGACATACCTTTAACCAACTTTAGGTGAACAGTTCTGCCAACTGTTCACCTTTTGTCCCACTAGGTCGTACTAGGCTTTATCTTGAATCTCTTGTTTTATCCCGCTCAAAACACTTGGTAGATTCTCCCGCCTAAGCTATAAAGGATTGGGTAAGCTTTGCTTATCCCATACTTCTAGGGTTCTTAAGTGATCTCTGAGTGTTGTCAACTCAGAGATCCTTGAACACCAGTACATTCCTTCAACATCCCAGCTATCCATAATCACTGGTGAGTCTGACTTCAGATTATCTTCGACTTCTCTGATGTTGTCTTTGACTTGAATGTTCCTGGTGTGCCAGCTGAGGCTTTGCCTTCCACTGGTCTAGTATCTGTCGCTGGTCCTCTCAGCGATCAGCAAACACTTAGTCTTATTAAACAAATCTAGACTGGGCCATAGTTAAAACTTTCATTGGCCCAACAATCTCCCCCTATTTGTTTATAAATTATACTAAGTCTAAAATTATTGTAAGTGAGTACACAACTTCTTCTTACACATAATTTAACAAACATACCTCAAAGTTTTATTAAACATAAAGAACCTAGTCTATTACAAAATCACCCAGAGGTGTAAACATAAATAAAAAGTAAAAGGTTCTTCAGCGATCGAGGCCTTGATCACAGATTCTCTGGGCTTCAACCTTGTCACTCCTAGAGTTGATGACATGTTCAACTTTAAACTCAAAGTCCTCAGCTGCTTTGCAATTCCTTAGGATGCCTTGTTTGAGTCTGATAAGCTGGATGGTTGATTCCAGATGTAGTTCATTCATCCGCTGAAAGCAATACTCACAATTACCATTCATAAAGACCATCCCTGTCTCTGGTTCTGAGTATACTTGGCCCCCTACTGGTTTGGTGATCTCTTTGGGCAGAACCAAGTTTTTGTGCATCCCATCAACCACAATGTTTTCAGTAACCAACTTCTCCACCAGAGGCCCCATTTGGGTTTTCCTTTTCCTTGGTCCTTGAGAAGGTTGTTGTTGTGAAAGTTGAGGAGGCAGGGGTACCTTCAGCTTCTTTGCCGTTTCTCTTACCCAATTAAGCTTTGCTTGAATATTCTTCATCATTTAGGCAGCATCAGGCCTAGTCTTCTTTTGGGCAAGAGCCAGCATTTCTAACCATTCAGAGAGGCCCAGATCTCTGAGTTTAAAGTCATTGAAGACTTTATAGTTGGTTAGTTGGTTCTCTCTGTAAAGGGTCATCACCACCTTTTTGTCCTTGTCAGTGTAACATGCATACTTGGTGATTTGACCAGGTTCAGCTCTCTGGTTTACAAGTCTTTCATATTCCTTTAGAAGGTTGCTCCTTTTAACCTCCAATTCTTTGAGCTTCACCAGCTGAGCTTCCTTTACAACAGGAGAGAGTTTGTTCAGAGCTTCTTTGCTTTTGAGTTCAGCCGCTCTGATGTTTGCCAGCCTTTGGTGTTCTAAGATTTGAGCTTTTGCCTGCTCTGGTGTGAGTGGTGGTTCATCAGCACTCTTGAATTTGTTTAGGTCAGAGTCTTTGGAGAGCCTTGCTGTAGATTCACCTTCTTCTTGTAGGGAGTGTAGGGTTATTTCAGGCTGTGCAATAGCAATTCCTTTACCCTTATTCTTTACTGCATCAGTGTTGGGATTAAAGGATCTAAGAGGTTGTGGTGTAGGAATCACTGTTGAGGGTTTTAGGTGTTTGAGTGACTGCTCCCCCTTAGGTGAGGCAGTGTCTTCTTCTTCAGAGGTGGAGGTTGCTGAATTCTCCCCCTCAGGCATAGCGCCGGTAGTAGCTGTGCCTGAACCAGGACTAAGGAACCTCTTGAATTCTTGATGAACAAATAGGCAGATTTCCTTAAGTTCCTCTTGTAACAGCTCTTGAAGAAGAGTTCGTGAAGGCTCAGACGCCTTAGCAATAGCTGCAACATTTGACTTGACAGCTGATGAGAGGACAAATGGTATGTATTGCTGGAGGCTCTGGTTAATAACAACTGGGAGGTGAGCTTGCAAGGCACTCCCCAGTAGTTGCGGAAGTAAGGCAGACATAGAGGACTCCATAGATGAAGTTAGTGAAGTCTCTAGTGTTGTGGTGAGCTCCTCAGCAACGTGGGTTAGGGTTTGTAGTTCAGAGAAGATGACATCATTTGTGACATTGGGCTTTGGTATACTGATGTCACCCCTCTTGATCCAGAGAGCCTCAGCAGCGAGTTCCTAAACATCTTTCATTCGAGGAACATGGACAGGCTTGAGCTTTTGTAAATATTCTAAGAGTTGCTTGGATCCTAGTTCCATGACATTTGGCAATGTTGGGAAGGGAACTGGGATTGGTGCACAAAGCCTCTGGTCCAATAGTCGCGTAGCAGCTAGTTCTTGCACATTGGGCAATGATGGGAAGGGGATGGGTTTCAATTCTGATGTAACTTGGTCATCATCAGCATCCATATCAGCATAGTCTGAAATGGTCAAGTCCTCTTCGATAATGAAGACCTCATCCTCTGGTATGGAATCAATGTCTGACATGGCATCAAGATCTATGTGGGGGACTTCAGCATTTTCATCACCAGCAATAGAATAGGCATCATCATTCTGCTGTTCTTCATGAAGATTATGAGCCTATTATGACATTTGTTAGTAACCAATTGTGAAAAAATTATGAAGTTATAGATCGCCATTCGCTGCCCCTAGGAAAGCTGGGTGTGATTATCCAGCCCCCCCTAAGGATTTCTCCTTGGTACTCTTTTAAGTGTGAAATAGTTATGTTGAAGGGTCGCCATTCGCTGCCCCTAGGATAGCTGTGTGTGATTATCCAGCTCCCCCATAAGGATTACTCCTTGGGACTCTTTTGAGTTGTGAAAAGTATGTGGTTAATGGTCGCCGTTCGCTGCCCCTAGGATAGCTGGGTGTGATTATCCAGCTCCCCCTGAAGGATTGCTCCTTGGGACTCTTTTAGTTGTGAATTCATGGAAGTTAAAGGTCGCCATTTATCGCTGCCCCTAGGAAGACTGAGGGTGATTATTCAGTCCCCCCACAAGAATAAATTCTTTGGGACTCTTTTAGTTGTGAATTGTTTGAAGGTAATGGTCGCCTTTTATCGCTGCCCCTAGGAAGACTGAGGGTGATTATTCAGTCCCCCCAAAAGAATGAATTCTTTGGGATTCTTTTTAATGAGGGGACCCAGAGACTGCGTGAAGTGCAGACTCTGGGTCAGGACCTATAGCATGCTCAAGTTGTTATGGACAAGAGCACAGTCCAGAGGGTGAAGGATCATCGGGGTGCGTTATGAGCACAAATGAATCATATCCTTGTGTTAAGACAAAGTGTACAGATAATCCTAAGGATCTAGGTGCTGACATAGACACTCTATGGGTTGAGGAAAACCCTAAGTCTTTATCACTCTCTCCTACAGAATGTTGAGAGTGATTGTTTGTGAGCCTCCAAAAGAATAAAATGGCAAACTAATACCTGAGAGATATCAGCGTTGAGAAGGTTCTTAGTCGTCTCAGCTGACTGGGAGACGCTAGACTCTGGTTGTTTGTCAGCGGCAGGCTCTACAACCTCATCCACCAAAGAAGGGGATGGGTTCTTCTTGGTCTTCTTGGGCTTGGAAGGATTAACAGAAGGGGTTTCAGAGGAAAGGGGGATGTCTTTCCTCTTTTTCTTCTTTTCCTTGGGCACCTTGGGCTGAGAAGAAGACTGCACAGATGTCTTTAACAGAGACTTGTCAGTTTCTCTTTCAACATTCACCTCATTGTGAGGGATCAAGGGCTCTCCATCAGCAACCGGTAACCCAGCGACCTGCATCATGTGCCTGCTGAGAGGCACTTCATCTTCAAGAGGGGTCTTTAGTGATGCAGCAGTGATGTGATAAGGAGAGAAAGAGAGAAGTTCATCATTGGTGTATCCTTCACCCAGCATGTCTTCTAAGAGAAGAGAGAGATATCTAGTGTAGCAGATGGTGGCCAGTCTGTTCTTCTTCCCTTTGTTTTCTAGCTTAGCAATGAGGTCAGAGTAAATTATATGGGAGATCCCTATATCTTGTCCCCAAATTAAGCTATAGGCAATAGCTTGCTGAGCTCTATTAAGTTGATTATGCGACCCCTGGTTTCCACCCAGACATTTCACAATATATAACATCAGCGTCTTCCAAATAGGTGAGAAGTAGTTCACTTTGATCAGGGATTTGGTCTAGAAACCTTGTGTGGTGAAGGGTTTATCATTGTCGTCATGAGGACGAAGGGTAGCAAGAGCCTCCTTCACAGTGGCGCTGGCAGGCACAACGGACATACCTTCATTGACGGGAAGTCCAATGACTTTGGCAAATGTATGAAGATCAAAGGTGAGAGGTTGGGGATGTGTGGAAAGATTGAAGGTGATGTGAGACGAGGTTGGATCAACTTCCGCGCTATACCAGAACTCCTTCAAATATTGGTGGTAGCAAGTGGAGGGTAGTCTGGTTATGGCTTCAAAAATGGTGGAGTTTTTGAGGAAGGAGAACAAAGGTTGGTAGAGTGAATTAGTGTGTTCCAAGAGAGCTACACAGTTGTTCAAGGCAATTTTGCCATCGTGTATCCCAAAATCAACGTTCGAGGCGACCAGAACAGTAAAAGCGGTGTTAGATGATGAAGACGCCATTGTTGAAGTGTGGAAGAAATGAAGGTTTTGAGAAGATGAATAGTTGTGTGTGTGTGAAAGTTATGAGAATGTGAGTTTTGAAAAGTGAGTCAAGGGTTTTGATAAAAGGGTTTGCCGTTTTACAATTAAAGCATTTAATGCAAAAATTTACCTTTTAGGAAAAGTGGGACCCCTTGACTCTTCATGTGATATTTCTGTCCCTTGGAAAGCGGGAAAGTTGTTGACAATAAAGGTTAATCATTTGAATTAAATATGGGAATATATTAAGTCCCATTGGAATGTAACTACCTCGTTACATTCAATTCCCTTTAATGCCCAGAGACAGAGGTCAAAGATCATTTATCAGATTTGTTTACCAATATTGAGCATACCCAGCTCAGCAACCAACCTAGTAAAGCTTGGCTCAGCCAGAGGTTTGGTGAATATATCAGCGAGCTGGTATTCAGTGGGTATAAAATGGAGCTCAATATCACCTTTTAAAATATGGTCTCTAATAAAGTGATACATGATGTCAATATGCTTAGTTCTGGAATGAAGTACCGGATTATTAGAGATGGCTATAGCACTTGTGTTGTCACAGAATATGGGAACCTTTTCATAAATGATCCCATAATCAGCCAGCTGACTTTTCATCCAGAGAACTTGAGCACAGCAACCAGCGGCCGCAACATATTCAGCTTCAGCTGATGACATGGCCACAGAGTTTTGTTTCTTGGCGCTCCAACTTACTAACTTTCCACCAAGGATTTGACAACTCCTAGAGGTGCTCTTTCTATCAAGACAGCACCCAGCGTAGTCAGAGTCTGAGTAGGCTTTGAGGTCGAAGCCTGATCCATTAGGATACCAGAGACCCAATGTGGGAGATCCTTTTAAGTACCTGAAACTTCTTTTGACAGCTACAAGCTGGGATTCCTTGGGGTTAGCTTGGTACCTAGCACAGAGACATGTGGCAAATTGTATGTCTGGTCTGCTTGCTGTAAGGTACATCAGTGACCCAATCATGCCTCTATATAAGGTCTCATTAACAGAGACCCCTGAGTCATCAGCTCCCAAGTTGTTGGGAGGAAGCATGGGGCATTTCACTGATGCACAATCAGACAGATCATACTTATTGAGCAAATCCTTAACATATTTTTCTTGATAAATGGAGATTCCTTTTGAATTCTGTTTAATTTGAAAACCCAAGAAAAAGGTTAATTCCCCCATCATGCTCATTTCATATTTTTTGGTCATTAATTTGGCAAACTGTTTGCTCAATGTAATATTGGTTGAACCAAAAATTATATCATCCACATAAATCTGTACTAAAATGACATCACCCTTGGACCTATAAGTGAACAGGGTTTGATCAATGGTACATCTGGCAAATTTATTTTCAAGTAAGAATTTGGATAGGGTTTCATACCAGGCTCTAGGCGCTTGTTTTAGCCCATAGAGTGCTTTGTGAAGTCTGCAGACGTGGTCAGGATACTCACTGCTTTCAAACCCTGGGGGTTGATAGACATATACCTCATCCACAAGCTTTCCACTGAGGAAAGCACTCTTCACACCCATCTGGTACACAGTGAACCCCATATAAGCTGAAAAGGCTAGGAAGATTCTGATGGCTTCTAATCTGGCTACTGGTGCAAACGTTTCATCATAGTCAATCCCCTCAGATTGATTATATCTCAGCACCACAAGCCTAGCCTTGTTTTTGACAATCATGCCAGCTTCATCCCTCTTGTTTCTGTAGACCCATTTAGTTCCAACCACTTGCTTTCCAGCTGGAGCTTTTACCAGAGTCCACACCTTGTTTCTCTTGATCTGATTAAGCTCATGTTGCATTGCAACCACCCACCCTTCATCTAGAAGCGCAGCATCCACATTCTTGGGTTCATCCTCAGAGAGAAAATCAGCGAAAAGGCATTCATTCGCTGAGGCGGTTTCCAGAGATCTTAATTTGCCTCTGGTGGTGACTCCTTTAGAAGGTTCACCAAGAATATTTACCAGAAGAATATCTTGGTTCCTACTCCATTTGGATTAAGGAGCAATAGTCTCTGTGGGTTCAGGAGTCAAAACAGGTACAATGAATGTCGAGGGTTCTTCACAGATTATTTCTTCATCCATAATCTCTTCATCAGGAGGAGAGATTGGTTCAATAAGATCAGCATTCACAGTAGTGGGTGGAGTGATTTGTTTAGCATTTTCAACTTCTGGAGTGATGTCAGAGATTGAATGAGGATCAAATGCATGAACATAAGGGAAGTCCTTGTGACTGCCCTTGGATGATTCCTTGGGATGTGAGAAATCATCCTCTGGATAAGATTTAACTTCATTGAAGTCAATGTCACATTCTTCTGAGTTGGTGTGGTTGATGATAGCGTCTGCTTCATTAAAGGTGACATGGATGGATTCTTCTAATTCTTGTCTACGGATGTTGAACACTCTGTAAGCTCTGGAGGTGAGAGAGTAACCAACGAAGAATCCATCATCAGACTTTTCATCAAATTTTCCCAGGTGATCTCTGTAGTTGTGAATGAAAACAGGGCAACTAAAGACATGGAAGTAGCTTACATCAGGGGCTCTCTTCCTATATACTTCATAAGAGGTCTTGCCATGTCTCTTCACAATAATGGATCTGTTTTGTGTATGACAAGCTGTATTCACTGCTTCACCCCAGAATTGTTTAGGAAGTCTTGATTCGCTGAGCATTGTTCTAGCAGCCTCTATGAGGGTTCTGTTTCTTCTTTCAGCGACACCATTTTGCTCAGGGGTGCCTGGGTTGGAAAAGTTCTGTGATATTCCCTTTTCATCACAAAAGGCTTCCATGGCATGATTCTTGAATTCAATGCCATTGTCACTTCTGATAGCCTTAACTCTGCAGTCATTGAGATTCTCAATTTCTTTGATGAAGGACATTATTCTTTCAGCAGCATCACTCTTTCTTTTGAGAAAGAATACCCAAGTGTATCTGGAGAATTCATCTACAATGACTAGTGTATATTTGTTGTGATTTAGGGATTGAGGTTTTACTGGTCCAAATAAGTCCATGTGAAGGAGATGGAGGGACTTATTTATGGAGAATGATTGTTTAGTCTTGAATGAGGCTCTGTGGTGCTTCCCTTTCTCGCACGCTGAGCAGGGTCTGTCTTTGGTAAAGGTCAGAGAGGGAAGCCCAGCTACTAAATCATTCTTGGCCAGTTTGTTAATGTTTTTAAAGTTGAGATGGGAGAGTCTCTTATGCCATAGCTAATTTTCACTATCAGATGCTTTGGCATAGAGACAAGTGGTTGTCCCCTCTAGACAAGATGTCATGTAGATGACATACACATCCCTTCTCCTGAGTGCAATAAGAACAACATAATCATTTTGATTGAAGATTGTTCCTTGGGTCTTGGTGAACAGAACTTTGAAGCCAGCATCGCAGAGTTGACTAATGCTGATTAGGTTGTGCTTCAGTCCATTGACATAAGCGACCCTTGTGAAGGTTATTCCATTACAATCCAC
This sequence comes from Glebionis coronaria, assembly GCA_025667525.1. Lineage (NCBI taxonomy): Eukaryota > Viridiplantae > Streptophyta > Magnoliopsida > Asterales > Asteraceae > Glebionis > Glebionis coronaria. The sequence continues at coordinate 83,283,240 of CM046878.1, forward strand.
TAAGCCATAACCCTCAGTAGCCCCTGAGGAATCATCTCCAAAGACTACTTTAGGACCAGACTCCTTTTTATATCTATGCAGATATTGTTTAACCCCTGTCATGTGTCTGGAGCACCCGCTGTCCAGATACCAAACAGATTTCTTCAGATATTCCTGCATAGATATAACAAATCCAGATTACTTTCTATGATGAACCCACTTTCCAGTGGGTCCATGCTGTCGCTGACCAGCGACATTGGTCCTTCTCCGGTTACCTCCCCCTCTTTGGTTGCAATCCCTGGGTTCATGACGCATGCTTCCACACATGTCACATCCAGGATAATGTTCGCACTCATCAGAGTGATGGTCGAAGAAACCACAGTATTTGCAGGGGGGTTAGGTCTGTAACCCTGAGAGTTATCTATTGGCTAAGGCTCAGCCTTTCTTGAGGGTCGATGAGGAGTTTTAGATCTCATTTGAGTTCTGGTTTTTTGAACCGCTATGATCTCCTCATGCTCTCTGGATGTGTGTTCAGAGGACTCGCATGTGATACACTTAGGTTTCTTGGAGCAATCCTTGGATGAGTGATTCTTGAAACCGCAGTGCTTGCAAGGTCTGAACAAAGCTCTCCCCTTGGAGCTACTAGACCCCTCACCAAGAGAGTTAACAAATGGACTATTAACTCTGGGGTTGATTTGTTCTTTCAACCCTTTCACCTCTTCCATGAGGGTGAGGAGAAGTTGCTTGGTGGGAGAAAGCTCTTCAGGGGGAGGAGTGGGTTTGTTAGAGTCCTTAGCCACAAAAACCTTTTTATTCGCTTTGTCAGCGACTTTGAGAATTGAATTCCCAGAGGTTTTGGTTTGAGGTTTAGGGCCAAGCAAGGAATCAGATGGGTTGGCACCAGCGGGTCTTGGTGGAGTTGGTACCTCTGATTCTTTGTCAGAGTTCTTCTCATCCACAGAGGTGGAAGAAGGAGAAGAGACATCTGATGGGACAAATTTGACATTGGGAACAGGGACATTACAAACGCGTAATGCACTTTGTAATACTTTGTTTATAATACTTAATAAAGCATTACACATTTAAAAAGTATTAAGTGTAATGCTTTATTAAGTGTAATACTTTGTTTATAATACTTAATAAAGCATTACCCCTGATAGACCCATTATAAACATTGGGCTTGGAAGGATTAACAAAAAGTATTACAAAGTGCATCATCCACGAAACACAATGAAATACTTTTCAAACGCGTAATGCTTTATTAAGTATTATAAAAAAAGTATTACAAAGTGCTATGAATACACTCGTTGAATGACAACAAGATATGAACCCTAGAAACAAGTAAACTAGATTCGAGACTCAAGTTTACAAGGGAACCAATGAGACGCTGGTAGACAGCTGAAGGCTCAGCGGTTCCAAGGAGAGAATTAACTTAGATAAATTATCCAAGCACAAGGGTTGAGTTAATTCTTCCTTCTCACTCCTATTTATAGTGTACGAGGTTGCATCCTTAGTGGGAGTAGTTAATACGTGTCACCTTCTAAATGGAAGAGTACAACGTATTAAATGTATGTCTAAATCGAGACACACCTTTAACCAACTTTAGGTGAACAGTTCTGCCAACTATTTACCTTTTGTCCCACTAGGTCATACTAGGCTTTATCTTGAATCTCTTGTTTTGTCCCGCTCAAAACACTTGGTAGATTCTCTCACCTAAACTATAAAGGATTGGGTAAGCTTTGCTTATCCCAGACTTCTAGGGTTCTTAAGTGATCTCTGAGTGTTGTCAACTCAGAGATCCTTGAACACCAGTACATTCCTTCAACATCCCAGCTATCCATAATCGCTGGTGAGTCTGACTTCAGATTACCTTCGACTTCTCTGACGTTGTCTTTGACTTGAATGTTCCTGGTGTGCCAGCTGAGGCTTTGCCTTCCACTGGTCTAGTCTCTGTCGCTGGTTCTCTCAGCGATCAGCAAACACTTAGTCTAATTAAACAAATCTAGACTGGGCCATAGTTAAAAATTTCATTGGCCCAATAGTATAAACGTTCTATGTGAGCAATTGTGAACGTGGTTCGTGATTATATGAGTAACGTTGTGCATGTAGTATATCTTGAGTGTGATACGCGAGACATACTGTGAACGTGATACTAGAACATATCATGAACGTATGCTGACTGAGGAAGAAATATCAAACGATACGGCTTGAGACGTGAAACGTCTGCATGGGTATGGAAAAGCTGTGCTAAACTTGAGTCTGGTTTCTCAAGCTTCCTGTAACCGTATTCGGTAACAAACTGTGAAATGTGTATCACGAGATGGAACACGAACTTGAACGTGACAATGTCACAAACGCGAACGTGAACTGAAATCATGCGATAGCATAAAATATGGACTGAAGCAACATCATAATGGTGAACATGAGATGTAACCGTGAAGGTGAACGTAAACGTGAACGTGGATGTGAAATTTCTATCTGATATGATGGTTGATGGAATACCTTGAAATTGTACGATCTATTGCTGAATTTCCTACAGGTCTGCTACTGCGAAATCTCTTCGAATGAGAGAAACCGCGTAGGCTGGTTTAAATGGTCGACAATGACTTAGATAGTATCATATTTTCTGAGTTCTGTGGTAAACTAAAAACAATCTTCATGGAATCTTGTCTCCTTTCTGTCCAGAATTTCTATTGATAGTAATAAATCGCTAGCATGACGACGTTCTATCTTAAACATGCTAGAATGGCAGGCATTTAGATATGAACATAGCTTCCTCCACGTTTTATACTGCTTCTATTAGAATTCTGTCTGGGATTATGGTACATTCTGGTGAAATCTGGGTGAATAGTCGTGAAAGAATTTTGAGTCTTGGTAATTTAGATCTCTCCTAGAGTAGGATCTTATGGAATACAAAATTTTAGTGTATGTCCTCTCCTTTATGCGTAAGCTTAGTCATGAACAGCTAACCGTGAGAACTGTCAGCAATTTATGTGGCAGCAGTCATCTGAGTTCTAGAAAAGTTTCGTACTTTAGTCACCGACGTCGATCTTGACCATCTGGTGATAGACTTCACTTTCACAGGATTTCTGAAATTTCTTTCTACTGAAATAGGGTGGTTCAGAAATGCCACCTTGTTCAGCTGGAATTCACATCTGGGAAGCTGCTTATATAAATTTCTCCTATCGGAGATTCTGTACAACTGTGAGAAAATGATTTCTTGTACTTCTCTTAGAATTTAGCAGATTAGAATGTTATCAATGAATGTACTGACAATTTTGTCTGAGAAGTCATAGGAAAATTTTATTCATTAATTTCATTCTATAGCTGGAGTATTTGGGAGCTCAGAAGTATAAGTCACAATTTTAAAGAGACTATAACGTGTGAAACAACAGTATAGAAAATCTCATGTTCTTTCTCTCACCACTGCTGGTGGCATGATCGTGAATTATTCTGGAAAAATATTTTAGACATTGTAGCAGATCAGGTAAACCTTCTATCCGTGAAATGAATATCATTTAGTAATGGTGATCTTGTCAAATTTTCGGTGGTTGATATATGATCTCAGATGACCGGCCTTTTTCCTAATAAACAGAAATAGCGCACTTCCTGGTGGTGCGCTAGGGCGAATAAAGCCTCGTTCTTGTAAATCTTGTAGCAAATGCTGCAACTCTTTTAACTTAGCGGAAGCCTTGCAATAAAGAGTTTTGAAAACAGGTTTTGTTCTTGAGACAAGCTCGATGTTAAATTCTGTCTCGTGGTTAGGAAAGAATTTCTGGAAAACCTTCTGGAATGACATCTTGAAATTTAGGATAATCTGCTGATCCTGAATTTTAAGGAACTTCAGAAGTGGATATATAACTGGTAGCTAAAATTCTTCGTAGCTATGAGATAATAATTCACGTGCTTGTAGCGCTAAAACAATTTGTACTGATTTTTCTGGCAGGAAAATACAATGAACATGCTCAGGAGTTAGTAAGATGGATCTCGTCGTCAACTAAAAGGAAAAAACTTGAATAAGTAAGGGTGATAATGTGGAGTCTTTTCTGGCTGGGAGGTAGGTAATACCTGATTTAAGATAAAGCTGACATGTGAATACGCGAAACAAACATGGCAGATCTTGCTGAATGTGTTTGTCTGTAACCCAACAGAATGAACACTGCATGTCTAACCTGAATAATACTCTAGTGGTGGTGGTTGAATCTTTAATGGTTTGATTTATGCGTGTCATGACAAAACGGGTATACCCCCTTGGAGGGTACCCTGAATTTCTAAGAGCCTGGTTTTTCAGATTTACTGAAGTTATGAGTTTTTACTCGTACCTAGAGACGACACTCTTATGACATGTACCGTGACTGGTGTCCTAACAGTGTCCTTAGAAATGATACCTGAGGTCTGTGTCTTGACTGATGTCTTGACATGTGTTTTAGTAGATGAATCTGAACAAGGCTGAAAATTTTGGTAACTGATAGGATTGGCGAACCAGTTAGACTGTTGACCTCTGTATTTCTGGTCACGTTCGTACCGGAGTTCCGATGGTTACTGACTGATTAATTATAAGCACGGTGGTTGTCATTACCGCCTTGTCTGTCAGTTTCCTGACGGTCGTTATCATGACCGTGATTGATGTAACTATTTTTGCCGAGTGGTCGGCTGGTTATCGGTTGTGAAACCCCGAGGTAGGGTCAAAATATGCGGAATTATCAACGGAGATGTCACAAGGGTGGATCGATACCATATAGTTCATAGAGCATAAGATAAGAGATTATTCAAAACATATTAGATGGTTATCGTACAAATTCATAAAATTGTCTTCAACATGATAAAAGTAGATTGCTTATTCCCCAAATAGAACCCTTGACTAGTCCTACAATGCAGATTACAATGAAGCTTGAGTCCATGCACACACCACGTATTAACTCCATTTTCCTGAGAAAAACATGCTTAGAGGGTCAACATAAAGTTGGTGAATTTACAGGTTTAGTAATAATTAGTTTGGACATACATCAATCATAGAAGTAACAATGCACAAAGCATTTTTACTAAAAGGAAGATTACATTTTCTATTACTCGAAATTGAAGCTTAACCTTCCATAGTCCTCAACAGATGAGAACTTGGTGTCCTACAAAAAGACACCCAAAACCCAGTTCCAACATCGTATACATCTGTTGTCCCGGCCAAGGAACAGTGAGCATGACTCACCCAGATGGGGATGGTCAATCCCAAATAGATCTATTTATAACATTCGGGCAATTACAATAATTTAACAGTTTCTATAATAGTCAATCGTAGTCAAGTTTATACAATTCCGTTATGTCCAATAAAATAGTTGCATGTTTTCTCTCCCGTAGAGGAAAAGTTTATCAATAGTTTATATGGGGCTGTAAACTCACCTGGGAGTTGGCAATAGCTGTATAATATGCATATCCAAATAATGCTCACGCCACAAGCTATGCCTAATCAAATAGTACAGTCTTAATAGATAATACAAGGAACGTATGTGTATGCTTATACAGATTTTTAATCCAGTTTGTTAATGCTACAGTGTTTATTTAAATAACTGTAGTACAAATATTAGTACTATCCATTTAAACTTGTATTTAAGTTTCATATTTAAGTAAACATAAAATGTTTTACTTATAATATTAGTTTACATCCGTAGTACATGTATTAATAATAACAATTTAAACTTGCAATTAAGTTTCATATTTAAGTAAACGTAAAATGTCTTACTTATAATACTAGTATACATATTTGCATTCAGTTTCATTTAACGTTCATATAATTTTATTTCATAAAAGTATATAAGTACATGTATTAATTATACACATCCATATGGTTTATACATTTTATTGTACTAGACGATTACCCGCGCATAGCGACGGAATTGCCTGGCGACAGATAATTAACGATACTCTATACCGTGGTAAGATCATATTATAATTGCAAAATGTCATAGCCTGCAGTTGTGCACTGAAAATTCCTAGCGATAGATAATTAACGATAAATAGTATTGTGGGTTTGTGCTAAGTATTTCGTGTAAACGGTTGTAACATTCGACATTTCAACTCAATCAAAAGAACTAACATGTAACACACAACATACATAAACAATTGTAAAGTATAAATCTGTGACGAATAGATCCACTGTCAAAGACTCAAAGTCAATGATGTTCAACAACTGATCTATGCGAGTAGCATAGTTTGAAAAATATAGTTGGATTCGGCTACACGATCATAGAAACACATATGTTACTTACCATCGAATATGAATTTCTATCGATATTGCGAGATTTAATGTGACCAGATAGCTGCCAGTGTGACTTATACCTTATTCGATTATTACTTACAAACCTCAAATGGATGTGAACAAGGTTGAAAAACCCGCGCTTTGCTGCGGGGGTTTGTCAACGAACTTATTAGATTTAGTGATTTCATTAATTATCCCAAGTTTGCACTTCATGAATAGAAAAAAGAAATATAAACCAAAGTTACAAATCGTGAACTAAAAATTGTCACAAAAACAATGTAACATTATTAATTTTTCAAAGCAGCTAAGTTAAGTATCATTTTACAATTAGAGAGAACTGATTATCAAATTTAAGAAGCTCCGTCCTCTCAAGACCAAACACAAATACGTGCTCCTTCCTCCCAAAACCTCTTCTAAAAAAAATGCAGCAACATATTGAATCTTACCAGCTTCTGCTACCAAAAAATTACACGATTATTAAGGATACAACATTTTATGGTAATGCATACATGATATATGTAACAATTTTAATGATCAAAAACTTAAATTATAAAAAACGCCAAGTAACAATAGAGAAACAGTCTTAAGGTTGTATAAAAATATACACAACAACCTAGTGTAATAGCCAATATTCAGTTGATGTTCTATTTACAAACTTCTCCTATAGTTAGTAACTGTATGTTAACTTCAGTGTTGTTTTGCACATTTGTTAACCAGTGACATCTAGAAAGTAGAAAACAACCTAGGTAAGAGGCTTCACACAGATAGGAGACATAAACGTATATGTCAAGCCATATCCAACCTAATGACCCGAATAAAATGCTTATTTCTCATTGACTCCATAGACGTTAAAGAAACCGAAGGAGTAGAGAAGTTAAATATTGCTCTATGATTGATAATTTGGCCAAAATATGTATATACAGTTAAAGCAAAGAGATCTTGTAAAGGTCCCCGGAAACTTCAATAATTTAGACTATACCAAGATTGTATAAATTGACTGATTTGCTGATACTTTAACATGTAAAACATTACAAAAAAAAGATGTTAAAATGGGTCATTTTTCACTTAAAAATATATGAGCATATATTGTGCAAAGACATTGTTCCTTCTAAAGTATACTCAAAATCTTTCTAAAATTGCATGCTGTAAAAACAGGTAAAGCTAGGAAACAAACTAAACATGAAAAAGAAAACATTTGAGGTATTACCTGTTAAAGTGGTTGACTTTAAAGAATGTACCAGATCGTTTCTGGAAAAATAAGAATGAACACTATTCTCGTTAGTTGATAAAGATTGCAAACAGTCGTCCGTAACATGCCTTTTTACATATTTGGCACTTGACATAGGCCACATGCACATGCGGAAATTAGACAACAGGTCGTGGCCGTGTGCATGACGTTTAATTATCTCATCGTTGGCTTTGTTGAACTGGTCTTCATATCCATTTTGGACCAGAAAAAATGTTTCACCAGCGTTTACTGTATTCCATAGAAATAATCGTAAGAAATAATTATGGAAGAAAACTTATAGAGTCGTAATGCATCAAATAAGGAACCTGCCCTACCTTCAGGTGCAGCACTGCTGACGATCGCATTTTATTTTTTGCATTTCCCACCGTGACCTAAGCGGCTGCACCTTCTTCCTTGTAGATAATTGATGTCACAAATATATAAGTTTGAAAAAGATACCATTGTAACTTACCTTCTAAATACGTTAGGACCACAGTCAACAGGATATTATATAGAAGTGCAAAGTTATACCTTCCTCTATCTAGTCGTTTCATTTCAGCTTAGCCATTTCATAGTTCCAATTCAGATATTTTCAATGACTGGCCTAACACATCGTTTGCACATTCTTGACCATTCTTTGACATTTGAGCAAGTTTTTCTACCATCTTATCTATAATGTTTAACCTGTTAACTACCAATGAAGCAGAACGTGCAAGTTCATTCACCAATATTTTCTATCCGTCTCCTGACTGCTTAGTATGTAAAAAGTGAACCGGTATGTTCCATTCGACTGCGGTCTGTGATCAACATATTGGGGTACCTTATTTTCATCGGTAACCTTTCTTGTAAATTTGCTACAGGACGCCCGTTGTGTTGACGTCGGTCATGCTGGCCTCATATGTGAATCTCATAGACTGCATGGTATTTATAATTATGTTATGATCTGTAAAATCGAGGAACGTGAATAGGGTTCGATTATGTGATGAACTTACCTTGTAGCTATTGTGATTTTGCTGGATCAATGTTGAGAGAGGCAACATATTTCGAGTCTTTTCCTTGTCTAAATCTTTGGACCTTTCTTTGCATATTTCCAGTGGTGGATTCAGACACTGCCTTCTCCTTTACCTGATACATGTTTGTGAATAGAAAGTTATCACATTTGCAAGATGGTTTTGGATATCCAGTTTTCTAATGTAAAAAGAAAATGCTTGATAAAATGTGTTGAAAAGTGAGGTGGCTATCCAATGTTCTAAAATGACCACCAAGGATAGGTCGAGTTTGATTTTTCATTTGGTTTCCATCATTTTTATTATCATATAAACAGAAAATTAACAATTCCTACCTGTCCTAAAACATAAGTTCAGAAACTTGTATAATTACCAAAAGTGAGAAACACTATAAAACCATATCAATACAACGTCAAACAGCAGTTGCACACTGAAACACTATTTTCAATAGTTACAACTTATTATATGATTTGGTAATTCGATATGGCTCTACAAATAACATGAAATTAAGAAGGGAAAAAAGTCAACAATAGATTTGTTTATTTCAATTGCCAATGGAAGCTTTGTAACAACTGATTAGTTAGTGCTGACACTCGAAAAATAGTTACAACATAGAAAAAAAATTGTATAATATACTTTTTAGTAATGTGTGGCCTGGTTCAATCAAAGGCATGCGACCACACCAAGTTCAAACTCTAGTGGGCCTCTTTGGATACCCCTTACTGAACTTCTCTTTGAGAATAAGCAATTACATTTCGCTATCCTAAGACACCCGAAAGCAATTTCAAAAAGAAATCTCACACTACTTTTACAACCTGTGTTTTAAACCGCATTCAAAACACCTACTAAAGATACAATTTCGATGTTAAATCCAATTGGCCAATTTTTGTTTGTGCAGAAAGTTACATACACCCGCATTTAACAATTTAGTGTGTAGTGATTAAGTGTATACCTGATTTTTATCACTTAGAGTTATCAGAGTTCATATAACATGAGTAGAGCAGTAGAACTGAAAAACATTCCATACCTTACTACCACAACAACCTTTTGTACCAGATCCATCTCATTACCCATTATCAATCCATCACCACTACCATGAATCCCCAAATGATCCGATACATATTCTGCAATTGACAAAAGCAACAACATTTAACAAGTAAACTAAATTTAAGCTATTTAACCACAAACCCATGTCATGAACCCACCCCATTATATCCAACAACTGAAAATAAGCGTAAGTAATAATCTATAATCTTTTTCAATACTTTCAAGCATAGCATTTTTTAATTTAATTTTAAATCTCTCAAGATCACAATCACAAATTGGCAAAAGGTAATGAAAACCCGCGAACAAAGGCCCTTGGTTTTTCATAAATAATTAGAAACAAATATTGGAGATCGACTTATTCATAGATAGATATTGATATTGTAATAATTTAATTTATGAAGAAATATATATTCTTTCATTATTTTCATTACTGTTTCTGTGATCAGATTGAGTGCATCGATGATTTATAAGAAAACAGAAATGCAAAAACTAAACAGACTCGTAAAGACAACAACAGTTTTCTACATGCACCGACGACAAAGGCATTGTCCCAATCTAAGCTTCTAGTCGTCTATTGTAGCTTTTCTTCTTTAATATGTATAAGAGTTCGAACGCCTAGTTCTAATTTCAGTTCAAAACATATCCAAATGTCTTCACCTTTGGAATCATGGTGATATACATACATTGGAATACAATGATCATTTTCAATCCAGAGCTTTGGTGCTATTATTTGATTATCTGCCTATCCTGAACTTATTCCCTAATTCTCCATAACTATACATCCTAAGCAAACTGGGTTTGTTTTCATCCGAAACCACACTTTCTCACTTGACTCATTACCCAAGTTCATATTATGTGCATTAATCTCACAACGTATATGCTTGGTATAATATTTAACACATTCATACTTTGTACATTGATTACTCAAAATAAGTAGAATGAACACATTATATAATATATATTTATAGAATCATTTGTGCAAATTAAAACCATATCAAAACAGTGAATTAGTAAACTTAGGCGTATTGAAGACTTGCTTACCGATTTTGATCGAACTGCACATTAAATAACTCCGATTCGAAACGACCATTAAATCGCTGGTATACAAATCCGAACCACCAATTAACTCATCTGGTACCGATTAACTGTTCAGATTCGAAACCGAACTACGATTAACCAACTCCTATCTGAAACCCTAACTACGGATTTAATCATTCCGATTTGAAACCCTAATATCAATGACAATTAAAAAACTACCATAAAAATAAAGTAGAAGCAATAACCTCATTCCCTTTACGAACACTTTAAGTGACTGAGTCGGGATAAAAATCCGCATCATAGGGGATCATCTTCTGTACCAAATGAAAAAACAAACATAAGTCATCTTATAGCCGATTGACAACATTTTATCAAAAAGAAAAACATTAGTGGGATGATTGTGTTTTAGAGAAAGAGGGAAACCTCCTTTGTTGTCAAATAAAAATAACCGCACGCCAAATGTCTTAGGTAGCTCAAACCATCAACCAGACACATCAATCAACCATCGGTGATGGCAAAGATGGTGGCAATGGCAGATCTAGTAGCTATGGTGGCGGCTATGATAGACGGAGGCTCATTGTTTTTGTGTGTGTTTGCAAGGATTAGGGTTGTGTGTATCTGCCGACCATCAACGCCGCACGCCATGAACGGCTGCAACGAAGTGGGTTGTGGCTTGTGGGTATGTGGAGGTTCGCAACCCAAACCAACAAACAATATCCTCCATCGGAACTACCTGAAACCACCTAAACCATCAAAAGAGGGTGGCGGTTTCGGTAGATCAGGAAGGTAGTATGATTGTGACGGCTAGGGTTTAAGGAGAGAAATAAAATGGTGGTCTGTGTTTTACGTGTGAGTTATATCACAGTTTTTGAAAAAAGTCAGATGTTATAGATGGAAAGACAGAAGAAAAAGATTCCTATACTTCCAAATATGTTTCCTATATTTCCCCAAATAAGTGTACTTAAAAAAAAGTCCTATACCCTTTATAAGTAGTAGGGATAAGTGAGAATATATATATTTTATTTTTGTAAAGTAAAATATAAATATTTCGTTTATCTCTAGAGTTCCCAATAATTATTTAGCATTAACTAAATAATTTATAATTTGCATGTTTAAGAATTTATATTCTTATAGTTTAGGTTTTATTCAAGTTTTACTAAATGAAAATAGAATAAGAGTTAGGGTTTGTTAAAGTTTCGGAATATGGCAAAACTAGTCCCTCCATATTTTAAGTAAAGTAGAACTCTCAGATTTTACACATTTAGTACCTAGGGCTTGTTATACTTTCGGGTTATGGCAGTTTTCGTCCTCCTAGTTATAACTAGGTTTTATAACTTTCATAAAATGGCAAAAACGATCCCTAGGGCTTCTTTATGTTTTGGATTATTACAAAAGTGGTCCTTAGGGTTGTGAAATGACAAAATAACTTGTAGGAACTTTCAAAAATCGTCCCTAGGGTTTAATATGCCACGAATGGTATTTATTAAGCCCTGGACTTTCAAATAATTACATTTTTAGTCCTTGTGCTTAATAGTTTATCAAAACAAGTTTCAAATGTTACGGTTATAGTCCTTAAGTTTCATAAATTGTAATTTTAGTCCAAAAGTATTTAAAAGTTATATTTTATTATAAATTTTTTTATTTAAATATCCAAAACATTAAAGGGGCTCATTAAATGGTCCAAAAGACTATTGGGCTATTTAATGGGCCTAAATATATTCTTAAGTCCATTAAGGTATTAAGATTAGTTAAATGGGCTTATTGGGCTCATTTGGTCTTGGGCTAATGTTGCATGGGCTTGATTAGTCCATCAATACTACTTTTTCATTTTATGTAAGTAATAGTCTAGGTTTTCTCATAAGCTTATTATTAGCTTATCCAAATTTTGTTATAAACCCTAATAAAAGAATAAAACTCAAGGTTTGTTTTATTTGGTGTATCAAATGAGATCTAGAAGTGTTTCATGTTTGCAGGTAGGTTATAAACCCTAATGTGAGCTTATGACTCATGGCTATTTTATGTTTTAACTTATTAAGATAAGTCAAGACTTGTTTTAAGGTTGCATGTAATCATAAGAGATCCAAAATAAGATGTAAACTATGTTTAAACCTAAAAATCAATCACAAGTCCATATATACACATATATAGCCCACGGTTATAAATATAATCTTGGTGTTTCCAAGATGAGATTTTTAGCTAGTTTTGTGTTTTATAATTATTTATAAAGTCCAACATGTTTATCTAGTTTTGTTACATGTTCCCAAGGTTATCATAAATCCAAGAAAAACAACATATAACCCACGGCTATATTGTTTTTCCCCAAATGTTCCCATAAAATCTTTATGCTTGTTTTATGTTTATTAGGTTGAGTTAAGTTCTTAACACTAGATCTAGGTTTTACATAGACATGCATGTACATTTAAAATCCCTCCAAGGATATATATATATATATATATATATATATATATATATATATATATATATATATATATATATATATATATATATATATATATATATATATATATATATATATATATATATATATATATATATATATATATATATATATATATATATATATATATATAGCCCACGACTATGTTTATACACATAAAGTGTTTTAGTGATTTTTAGTAGTCCATTATACATGTATAAATACATATTCCATTGTTTAAAACTTAGTACATAAATCATAGATGCCCATTTAATTATGCCGTGACCTTTAAGGTCATGGTTTTTCATAGTTTTGAGTTACACAAGTTTACTTATGAGATTTATGATTATTAGTTAACCAAAATCCCCAAAAGTGAGGTTTGTAACCCACAACTACATTTAAATACATAAAATGAGTTATATGATTTTTAATCAAGTTTAAACATAGAATACTAGTCATAGGTTTCTTTATCAAAAGTTTTTAACCATGACTAATGGTATTCCAAAATATGTCGTGACCTTAGATGGCCATGGTTTTATCAAATCTTGATTTTTAACATGTTTGTTACATGTGTTTATAGGTGGATGTTAATACATGCAAGTAAAAATGAAGAAAGTATAAAGAGTAATACCTTCTTACTAAAGTTACCAAGGGAGATCTAAAGAACAAGGGAGATTAGGGGTCTAATCTTGATGAAGATGAAAACCCTAACTATAACCAAGTCGTGACCCTTATGGATTCGGCTAGGGCTTGCTATAATGATTCCAAAAGGGGGAGATACTACTAAATGATTAGTAGTAAAGATGAAGACAAAGATCTAGTGAAGTTAATGTATGGTTCTTGGATGTATATCGCTTAAGCCGTATGATTTGAGAGAGAAAAGAGATGAGAGCAATGCGATTTGATTTGCATGTGTGAGAATGAAGAGTGTGTGTGTTTTCGGCTTAAAGAAGAGAGAGAAGGGCAATGAAAAAAGGCATGATTGCCTTGGTAAGAACTCTTATGCTAAGTGTAGGCTCGTGCATTTCCAAAGCAACTCTTCTTTTTCCACATAGTGGATGTGTGTGTCGTGTATGGCTAACCAAAAGAAAAGGTGGGCTTGTGTTGGGCTAGAACACAAAGGGAAAGGATCTTGGGCTAGTCCAAGATGTGTAGTATGCATATGATGTACATATATACATACACGGCTATGTATGCATGATGTGTCATTGTTCTAAAATTTTGTTAAATGTTATGTATACATAATTAGTTATACATTTCATTACTTGTTCTTCTAATTTTTAAGTACATGATTTAAGTTATGTAACTTATTACAATAGAGATGGTTTGCAAAAGTATAAGTACTCAATGGACAAGTTCACTCACATCTTAAAGAAATAAAACATATGAGAGAGTGTTCTAGGATTATTGGGTGAAACTTTATTACATTCAATCATGGTAAAATCATGGATTTTACAGCACCATCCCGTTATTTTAGCTTTGTCCTCAAAGCTATTAAAAACGTAGTTATATTTTAAGTGCATAGGTGTCATAGTTCTACATGTTTATTTTGGACATGCTCAGAACGAAGGGTGACATTGATGTGAAGTAATCTACATCCGGGTTACCCTTATACGTCCGGTTGAGTAGTAATGGATGTTGCTGCTACTATGGATGGATATAAAGCAATGCAAAGAGATCTTTATCCGAGTCGCACTATACATCCGATTGAGCAGTAATGGATGCTGCTGCTACTATGGATGGATAGAAAGCAATGCAAAGAGATCTTTATCCGGGTCGCACTATACATCCGATTGAGCAGTAATGGATGCTGCTACTACTATGGATGGATAGAAAGAAATGCAATGAGATCTTTATCCGAGTCACACTATACATCCGATTGAGCAGTAATAGATGCTGCTACTACTATGGATGGATAGAAAGCAAAGAGATCTTTATCCGAGTCGCAGTATACATCTGATTGAGCAGTAATGGATGCTGCTGCTACTATGGATGGATAGAAAGCAATGCAAAGAGATCTTTATCCGAGTCGCACTATACCTCCGATTGAGTAGTAATGGATGCTGCTGCTACTATGGATGGATAGAAAGCAATGCAAAGAGATCTTTATCCGAGTCGCACTATACATCCGATTGAGCAGTAATGGATGCTGCTGCTACTATGGATGGATATAAAGCAATGTAAAGAGATCTTTATCCGGATCGCACTAAACATCCGATTGAGCAGTAGTGGATGCTGTTGCTACTATGGATGGATAGAAAGCAATGCAAAGAGATCTTTATCCGAGTCGCACTATACATCCGATTGAGCAGTAATGGATGCTGCTGCTACTATGGATGGATAGAAAGCAATGCAAAGAGATCTTTATCCTGGTCGCACTATACATCCAATTGAGCAGTAATGGATGTTGCTGCTACTATGGATGGATAGAAAGCAATGCAAAGAGATCTTTATCCGAGTCGCACTATACATCCGATTAAGCAGTAATGGATGCTGCTGCTACTATGGGTGGATAGAAAGCAATGCAAAGAGATCTTTATCCGAGTCACACTATACATCCGATGGAGCAGTAATGGATGCTGCTGCTACTATGGATGGATAGAAAGCAATGCAAAGAGATCTTTATCCGGGTCACACTATACATCCGATTGAGCAGTAATGGATGCTGCTACTACTATGGATGGATAGAAAGAACTACAAAGAGATCTTTATCTGAGTCGCACTATACATTCGATTGAGCAGTAATGGATGCTGCTACTACTATGGATGGATAGAAAGCAATGCAAAGAGATTTTTATCCGAGTCGCACTATACATCCGATTGAGCAGTAATTGATGCTGCTGCTACTATGGATGGATAGAAAGCAATGCAAAGAGATCTTTATCCGAGTCGCACTATACATCCGATTGATCAGTAATGGATGTTGCTGCTACTATGGATGGATAGAAAGAAATGCAAAGAGATCTTTAGCCGAGTCGCACTATACATCCGATTGAGCAGTAATGGATGCTGCTGCTACTATGGATGGATAGAAAGCAATGCAAAGAGATCTTTATCCGGGTTGCACTATACATCCGATTGAGCAGTAATGGATGCTGCTGCTACTATGGATGGATAGAAAGTAATGCAAAGAGATATTTATCCGGATCGCACTATACATCCGATTGAGCAGTAATGGATGCTGCTGCTACTATGGACGGATAGAAAGCAATGCAAAGAGATCTGTATCCGAGTCATACTATACATCCGATTGAGCAGTAATGGATGTTGTTGCTACTATGGATGGATAGAAAGCAATGCAAAGAGATCTTTATCCGGATTTCACTATACATCCGATTGAGCAGTAAGGAATGTTGCTACTACAACGGATGGACAGAAAACGATGCAAAGAGATCTTTATCCGGATCGAACTATACATCCGATTGAGCAGTAATGGATGCTGCTACTACAACGGATGGACAGACGAGGGCTTTTTCAACAGGGTCGCGGTTATATCCTTCCAAGAGTTGAGAGAGGACCAATGGTGTTGTGGATTTGGTTGGGAGGGCAAATCCCCTGCAATTGGTTTCTGGTATAAGGAGGACACGCCAGCGTACTTTATATGCTGGGACAGCTGGGGATGCACTACTCCTGCATCCTTTTCACTGGTGAAAGATACGTTATATCTCCACACCCGATGGTGAAAAATTGGGGGTTGAAGGTAAAATAAATATTTTTTTTAACTAGAATCCCTTCTGTGTCAACAACTATACCCGAAAGACTTGCTGATATACCTCAAGCTTGTGGAGTACAAACATTAGTTGATAGCACTAAAACTTCTACCCAACAGAGAGGTTAAGATTATTGTTGATGGTGATTGGGTAGGAAGTTGCAAAGAATCTGCTTCATTCACAGCGGGGCTGGGCGAAATAGGCACAGAGAAGAAGTACCTCAAATGGTGGAAATAAAAGAACATACAAGAATAAAGAAGTGCGCATCTTGCGGGATGCTGCAAAAAGGGTCATGAATCCACTATTAATGGTTCAAAATTTGCACAAATTTTGACTTCTAAGTAAAGGAAGTCATTCCTTCCAAGGTTTGGTGGATGATGGTATTGTCAAACTAATTGGACCTGAAGAGGGAAAAAGGTTTGTCCATAAGCATGGGGCATTCAACATATCTTTACGAGGGATGTCGAACGCAACCCTAAAAAATACACCCATTGTGAGTTGGACTTGTCTTCTAGGTTTAGGGTTGCCTACCTCGTCACTTGGGGAGGAACAGGTTAGGAAAAACAGGACATCCGTTTTACCAAATATTTTAGGGCTTTGGTGCTAGAGATGACACTAAGTCTAGTGTTGATTATGTCAGGGTTACCATCCCCTCGTATAATCAAGGTTTCATCTCCCCAAGGTATACGAGCCAGTTTTTGATCGCATATGATAACTACATGATACTTTGCTAGCCAATTCATGCCAATAATGACATCAAAGCTACCACGACTTACCGGAATCAGATCAATATTAAACGGGTGATTGGAAAGGTTTAAGGTACACCCTCGAATGATGGTGTCGAACGTCACAACTTTTCCGTCGGCTAGTTCTATAGTATAGTAAGGGTCTAAAACTGATGGAGTGACTTCCAATATTTTACTAAATTCAGTAGATATAAAGCTTCGGTCTGCCCCGGTGTCAAACAAGACAGATGCATATCGTTGATTTAGTAGAAATGTACCGGTGACGATGTTGGAATCCGGATTGGCTTGGGCATTGCCAACCATGTACACTTGTGATGAAGTTCCCTTGTTGTCCTTTTTCTGGTTGGCCAACTTGGGACAGTCAGGTCTCACGTGTCCAGGGGTTCCACATTCGTAACACACTACGGTTCTCTTTGGTCCACTGTTGCTTCCACCTGTGGGGTTTCGGTTTCCCTGTTGCCCACTTCCGCTTACACGAGCATTGGACTTGACCTTGTTGCTGTTTCCGGGGTTGTTATTGGGTCGAACCGAGGTAACAACATTTTCTTGACATTCACGAGCAAAATGGCCTTGTTGGCCGCACTTGTAGCATCCCTGGCATTGACCTCCAACAACATGGTGATAGTTGCACTTTGGACACTTAGGCTTGGATCCTGAGTAGTTCTTTGTGCGGGTTGTGGGAGTAGTATCATAGGTTTTCCCAACGTCTTGTCTTTGGGGAGGCTACTGGTGTTGGTTACAGGAGCTTTCATCCGACTTTCTCTTGTTCTCTGTTTGCCTTTCAGACAAATTGCGTGCTTGTTTGTTGATCAGCTCAGATGCGAATTCCCTATCACTTTCGACGGTAGTGGGTTGTGATGCTAGCACACTTTCATTAATGTTGTCAGGGAGTCCGCTGACATATTTCTTAATCTTGTCGCTTCTTTGAGGAAACATTCTGGTACACATCAAGCTTAACTCTTGAAATCTTTGGTTGTACTAAAGGATGTCATTGTTTTTGCATTTTAGATCCCACATTTCGATTTCCATCTTCTTCATTTCTCCTCTAGGACAGTACTTCTCAGTCATCCTCTCCTTAAGGTTGGCCCAGGTGAGAGTATAAGCAGTGTCGTATCTAAGGGTAGCGACAACAGAGTTCCACCAGGTAAGGGAACTCTCGAGTAGTGTGCAGGTGGCGAACTTGACTTTGTTCTCGTCAGCACAACCGCTGATGCGGAAAACTGTCTCTAGTCTTTCAAACCATTGCATCAGTTCAACAACTCCTTCCTTTCCTCGGTAGTATGAGAGTTTGCACTTCAAGAAGTCAGGGTAAGAACAACCCCTATTAGCGTTGTTTCTGCGCATATTGAGGTTTAGATTATTGTTCACATTTAGATCAGCTTCTCTGGCTGCCATAGCTGCTGTGATGCCCTCATTGACCATTTCCCTGAGTTGAGCAGCAGTGACATTTTGAGTAGCTTCAGGAAGTTCGGTATTAGCGGCATTTGAAGTGGTTGCATTATTGGGATTTGATCGTCTAACACCCCACCAGAAATGCTATGCGCAGCGGAACTACAACATTTGGGTGCTAGGCAGTTATCATCGCACACAAGATATATCAAACGACTCAAAGAGACGTAAAAGTTTTAACTTAAATTACGCATTGTTAAAAACATACATGTCTACGGTTTTCCAAACCCAAAATGATACAACACAGAGTTAGCGTTTCGGTCCCCACGAATCTCAACCCCAAAAGATACAATTTTTAACAACATGACATAAAGTTTAAAATATTCAAGTTAAGTATGGGTGGAAAAACAAGTAGACACCAAGCCACACACAACTCCTATCCAATGCATGCTCCATGCTACACTTCATCGGTTACCTGAAACACATGCTAAATTAGGTCAACAAATAATTTTGAGTGGAATTCATAGGTTTTATAATCTCATTTTGAACATATGTGTTATAAAAATCATTCACGATCATTCATAGACTTGTCGATCAAACAATCTATTTTCAAGGTTATGACAATTGTGTTTAAGCTCATGACACTAATCCGTTAACTCAATCACCCGCGTAATAATTACCGGCGTGATTAAGATGAAACCATTGCCCCTTCTAAAGGCATCAGTTGCAATTATACCATATCTCTTATCACAAGTTATCCGTCCGCAGGGGGTACTCAACGTACTAGCCCTCGTCTCGGATAGGGTCGTCAACCCCATAGTACTATCAATTGTATAAGCGGCTATTTTCAATCCACGCTAGGATTAAACAATAGTTAATAGTTCATGAATATAGGGCCTTTTGCAACTAGGTACTCAACACAATTTTAAGGCAACATTCGGGTCCAACAATCATTCATGACATATGTTCATTTTAGAAAACTAGCATGCATTTCCCTCGCGGGTAAAATAATTTAAAACAATAGTAAGCGAGGCTATAAATTCACACCTTATATATATAGAGTAGTCGACGATTCGAGTGACGATCACTGACGATGATGAGGATGCCCGGGGAAATCAACACCTAACAAACAATAACGCGTAATGAGTAATCTCATTTATAAACCTTAAGTACTGTATATATTACATACATATTAGTCAATTGTGATAATTACAACTCACGCCAAAACCAAACAATTAAGTGTTACTCGTTCTATACTATTCGTCCACGTTATTAACGTTATTACCCTTTTCACGTTTTTCTCCGATACTTACCAAAAGTATGGGCTGTTTTACTAGACTTAAACCTTTCATAAAATTTAGGAAAATTCACAAAAATACCGTAAGACCTGTAGAAAACACAATTTTAATCCCATTAAAAGTTTCCACTTTTACGACCCGTTACTCAACACATTTCTAAACCTACGTTTTTCGGACTGATTTTGCACATTGACCAAGTCGGACTCATTTGACCCATTTGAAATATACCATTTACCCATTTAACACCTAAGTCTAATAATAGACTCACAAATGCAGGTTTGAGACCAAAAATCAACCTTTAACCATTTACCAAACTATATCTATGGTCCCCGGGATTTGACCCAAAACCAAACATAATTTCGGATTATGTAGGTTCTCATCTCCCGATACACGTATTTTCAAAACATCATAACTTTTGGCTCGTTAGGAGTCGTAAGCTCTATCTTATACCAAATCGAAGCTAAGAAGATGCTCTACAACTATATACTAGTCTCATGACCTGTTTACAAAATAAAGTTTATGAAAACATCCCAAACATTCTGCCTAAAATTACCTATCTCAAACTCAATCCAACACTCGTTTCCAAACCAATTTATCGACACTTAACCTCAACTTAATCACTCCTAATCACGTCTAACCATCCTAATCAGTCCTTAACCCCATAAATATCAAATCCATCTCAAAACCCAAAAACCAAATCAAACATGCAATGGGGTTTACCCACTCAAATACATCTAAAAACAAGGATTAAACACATAAACCATAAGCAAAACATCAATCACCAAGATCCACCAAACATCCCCTTATAGCCGTGGGGTGTGGGTGATCAAAACCCCCCAACCAAATTGATTTTGGTTGGTTTGTTGAGTGATTATACATCCCCTACACTTGAATTAAACATGCATACACTTAATTAACATCAAAACAATTTTTGAAAAAATCCATTTGATTCTTGAAAATTTTTTATGGATGCATGTTGGATTAAAGTACATGAAAACACTAGTAAAGATGAAACTAGAAGTGGTCTAACCTTAGTTTTAATTAAAACAAGCTAAAAAAAATATATGGTGGTGGTTTGGTTTGGCCGTCGGCCTAAAGAGAGAAAAGAGAGAAGGTGAGAAATTTTTTTTTTTGGTGAAGTTATGTTGTGTGTGTTTACCTTCCCATTTTGTAATTTTTGGAGCCCTTGTTGTGCAATAATAGCTTTCTTTTGGCCTTAAGTGAAAACGACCTCAAAAGTTTACGGGAATGACTCACTAGTCACTTTGGAAAAATTTACGGGAGTCGGGGATCATCCCGAACACTCCAAAATACTTTTAGGGCAATTTAAATGTACCCGGAAAGCAATAAAAACTCACCCGACTCAACTTAACACGAACCGAAAGTAAAATTCTCGAAAAAATTATAATATCGATAAAACGACAATAAACATAGAAATTTGGGCATCCATCAGGATCGTAGTCGTCATCGTTCTTCTTAAATCGTCAATCGTCAAAATTATGACCTCAAATATCGGTTTCAACCAAAATGATAAAATATATAGCAAATAAAATTTCTTAAAAATTTCAAAAATAAGCGCAATTTAGGGTAAGGTAAGTGACCTCGGCTCTAGGTATTACAGATCGAGTAATCACCATTTGTCTATAATCATACACAAAATGAGATTATTAGTTCAAGTGTTAGTACAGTTTTTATATTATTTGCACGGGGAAAATTCATGCATTGATTTCATAACAAATTGGATAACCTGTCAAGATTTCATAATATAATACATTGCATAACAGATATAACATAAGAAAATGATTACATCCAAATTTCCGTAAGGAATTAAACATTCATCGAGCATAGCAAATCCGAGACAAAGGCTTAACTGGCCTTGTCCTGGGTAGTGGTACACATTGTCTTAAGTACATCATATCCAAAAACACATGTTCGAAAAGAAAGGTACAATACAAAGATGGATCACGACAGCTGCAAAATAAAAGTACACAAAGTCCTATACCATGATAGCTGGGATGCAACCCATAAGCTTATCATGATGTACAAGAAGTCTAGTACATCTACTCTACTACTGCCTAGCTGGTCTGCTGGATGAGGCTGGTGCTGGTGGGGCTGGTGAAGCTGCAGATGCTCTCCTGGTACTCCATAGTGTCCAAACTATCACTCGGGTCTCCTTAAGCACACATAATGCTGTCAACAGTTGGGTCTGAAGTCTGTCGACGGCTCCTCGGAGATAAGCCATCTTTGTAGTAACCCCATCGTGTCGAACGGTGGAAAGGTCAAAGAAAATAGACAACGACTGCTCCTGAGCAGATAGAGCAGCATGGGTCTGATGCTGAAGACCCTCCATGACCTGAATACGCTGATGGAGACGGTAGTTCTCTTCCCATAGCCACTATAATGCCTCGTCAGTCCTAGCCTGAACACCTCTGGCTGCCTGGGCTTCTCTCCTCATAGTGTGAGTGAGGGAGTTGATACGCTCATGGATGGCAGTGTAGCCCAATTGGCCTGCTGTCAATAGGCCTCGAAGGTCTTATATATCTCGCTCATGGCGTACGGCCTGTGCGGCGATCTGGGCTTGGACAGAATCGACATGTCCCGCCCTGGAGCCCTCCCCGATCTCGAAAGTGGAGTCAGGTATAGCCTCATACCTCCTCTATCGAGAAAGTGGAGACTCGAGAAAATAGCCCGGTGGTAATGATGAAGGTACAGAAAATGGTAGGTCAGGAGATACCCGGTCCTCCTCCACAGTGGTGGGGACTAGCATAGCTGATGCTGGAGCAGAAAAAGGGTCATCGGGAAGTACAACTTTGATAGTCTGGTCATCCTCTGAATCCGAGGCTGATAACCATCCACACTGTACTGATCGTAGTGATGAAGGGATAGCTGGAACAGGGGCTACCACTGGTAGGAGAGTCGGAGGTACAGTAGGTGGAGTCATGATACTCTGAAAATAATATTATTTTAAATTTGAAGTAAGTATAAGCTTACAAACAAAAGAAAAATTATTATTTTTGGTTACAAGTTTTATGAAGTATACCCCTTTTAAACAATCATCACAATGTTTTAAGGTTATAGATATTAATATATATATATATATATATATATATATATATATATATATATATATATATATATATATATATATATATATATATATATATATATATATATATATATATATATATATATATATATATATATATATATATATATATATATATATATATATATAAAATTATTTACCAAACCAAAAGAAATATCAATGCACACTTAGTTCACGTAACATACATACATGCCCTACGATCTATATGCTTGACTATTACGGTCCCAAAAAAAAAATCCCAAAAGATTTTATAAAGTTATAGTCCAGTTTTAAATAAAAGAAAAATTACTTTATTTTTATTTTATTTAAAAATTTATCTGGTTCTCTATAACTAATGCTCCGATACCATTCTATGTGACACCCCGGGGTAGGGTCAAAATATGCGGAATTATCAACGGAGATGTCACAAGGGTGGATCGATAGCATATAGTTCATAGAGCATAAGATAAGAGATTATTCAAAACATATTACATGGTTATCGTACAAATTCATAAAATTGTCTTCAACATGATAAAAGTAGATTGTTTATTTCCCCAAATAGAATCCTTGACGAGTCCTACAATGCAGATTACAATGAAGCTTGAGTCCATGCACACACCACGTATTAACTTCATTTTCCTGAGAAAAACATGCTTAGAGGGTCAACATAAAGTTGGTGAATTTACAGGTTTAGTAATAATTAGTTTGGACATACATCAATCATAGAAGTAACAATGCACAAAGCACTTTTACTAAAAGGTAGATTATATTTTCTATTACTCGAATTGAAGCTTAACCTTCCATTGTCCTCAACAGATGAGAACTTGGTGTCCTACAAAAAGACACCCAAATCCAGTTCCAACATGGTATACATCTGTTGTCCCGGCCAAGGAACAGTGAGCATGACTCACCCAGATGGGGATGGTCAATCCTAAATAGATCTATTTATAACATTCGGGCAATTACAATATTTTAACAGTTTCTATAATAGTCAATCTTAGTCAAGTTTATACAATTCTGTTATGTCCAATAAAATAGTTGCATGTTTTATCCCTCGTAGAGGAAAAGTTTATCAATAGTTTATATGGGGCTGTAAACTCACCTGGGAGTTGGCAATAGATGTATAATACAAATATCCAAATAATGCTCACGCCACAAGCTATGCCTAATCAAATAGTACAGTCTTAATAGATAATACAAGGAACGTATGTGTATGCTTATACAGATTTTTAATCCAGTTTGTTAATGCTACAGTGTTTATTTAAATAACTGTAGTACAAATATTAGTACTATCCATTTAAACTTGTATTTAAGTTTCATATTTAAGTAAACATAAAATGTTTTACTTATAATATTAGTTTACGTCCGTAGTACATGTATTAATAATAACAATTTAAACTTGCAATTAAGTTTCATATTTAAGTAAACGTAAAATGTCTTACTTATAATACTAGTATATAAGTACATGTATTAATTATACACATCCATATGGTTTATACATTTTATTGTATAAGTGAGAATATATATATTTTATTTTTGTAAAGTAAAATATAAATATTTCATTTATCTCTAGAGTTCCCAATAATTATTTAGCATTGACTAAATAATTTATAATTTACATGTTTAAGAATTTATAACTTAAGTCCTTATAGTTTAGGTTTTATTCAAGTTTTACTAAATTAAAATAGAATAAGAGTTAGGGTTTGTTAAAGTTTCGGAATATGGCAAAACTAGTCCCTCCATATTTTAAGTAAAGTAGAACTCTCGAATTTTACACATTTAGTACCTTGGGTTTGTTATACTTTCGGGTTATGGTAGTTTTAGTCCTCTTACTTATAACTAGGTTTTATAACTTTCATAAAATGGCAAAAACAGTCCCTAGGGCTTCTTTATGTTTCGGATTATTACAAAAGTGGTCCTTAGGGTTATGAAATGACAAAATAACTTGTAGGAACTTTCAAAAATGGTCCCTAGGGTTTAATATGCCACAGATGGTATTTATTAAGCCCTAGACTTTCGGATAATTACATTTTTGGTCCTTGTGTTTAATAGTTTATCAAAACAAGTTTCAAATGTTACGGTTATAGTCCTTAAGTTTCATAAATTGTCATTTTAGTCCAAAAGTCTTCATAAGTTATATTTTATTATAAAATTTTTTATTTAAATATCCAAAACATTAAACGGGCTCATTAAATGGTCCAAAAGACTATTGGGCTATTTAATGGGCCTAAATATATTCTTAAGTCCATTAAGGTATTAAGATTAGTTAAATGGGCTTATTGGGCTCATTTAGTCTTGGCTAATGTTGCATGGGCTTGATTAGTCCATCAATACTACTTTTTCATTTTATGTAAGTAATAGTCTAGGTTTTCTCATAAGCTTATTATTAGCTTATCCAAATTTAGTTATAAACCCTAATAAAAGAATAAAACTCAAGGTTTGTTTTATTTGGTGTATCAAATGAGATCTAGAAGTGTTTCATGTTTGCATGTAGGTTATAAACCCTAATGTGAGCTTATGACTCACGGCTATTTTATATTTTAGCTTATTAAGATAAGTCAAGACTTGTTTTAAGGTTGAATGTAATCATAAGAGTCCCAAAATAAGATCTAAACTATGTTTAAACCTAAAAATCAATCACAAGTCCATGTATACACATATATAGCCCACGACTATGAATTTAATCTTGGTGTTTCCAAGATAAGATTTTTAGCTAGTTTTGTGTTTTATAATTATTTATAAAGTCCAACATGTTTATTTAGTTTTGTTACATGTTCCCAAGGTTATCATGAATCCAAGAAAAACAACATATAGCCCACGGCTATATTGTTTTTCCCCAAATGTTCCCATAAAATCTTTATGCTTGTTTTATGTTTATTAGGTTAAGTAAAGTTCTTAACACTAGATCTAGGTTTTACATAGACATGCATGTACATTTAAAATCCCTCCAAGGAAATATATATATATATATATATATATATATATATATATATATATATATATATATATATATATATATATATATCCCACGGCTATGTTTATACACATAAAGTGTTTTAGTGATTTCTAGTAGTCCATTATACATGTATAAATACATATTCCATTGTTTAAAAATTAGTACATAAATCATAGATGCCCATTTATTTATGCCGTGACCTTTAAGGTCATGGTTTTTCATGGTTTTGAGTTACACAAGTTTACTTATGAGATTTGTGATTATTAGTTAACCAAAATCCCCAAAAGTGAGGTTTGTAACGCACGGCTACATTTAAATACATAAAATGAGTTATATGATTTTTAATCAAGTTTAAACATAGAGTACTAGTCATAGGTTACTTTATCAAAAGTTCTTAACCATGACTAATGGTATTCCAAAATATGTCGTGACCTTAGATGGCCATGGTTTTATCAAATCTTGATTTTTAACAAGTTTGTTACATGTGTTTATAGGTGGATGTTAATGCATGCAAGTAAAAATGAAGAAAGTATAAAGAGTAATACCTTCTTGCTAAAGTTACCAAGGGAGATCTAAAGAACAAGGGAGATTAGGGATCTAATCTTGATGAAAATGAAAACCCTAACTATAACCAAGCCGTGACCCTTATGGATTCGGCTAGGGCTTGCTATAATGATTCCAAAATCGGGAGATACTACTAAATGATTAGTAGTAAAGATGAAGACAAAGATATAGTGAAGTTAATGTATGGTTCTTAGATGTATATGGCTTAAGCCGTATGATTTGAGAGAGAAAAGAGATGAGAGCAATGAGATTTGATTTGCATGTGTGATAATGAAGAGTGTGTGTGTTTTCGGCTTAAAGAAGAGAGAGAAGGGCAAGGCAAAAAGGCATGATAGCCTTAGTAAGAACTCTTATGCCAAGTGTAGGCTCTTGCATTTCCAAAGCAGCTCTTCTTCTTCCACATAGTGGATGTGTGTGTCGTGTATGGCTAACCAAAAGAAAAGGTGGGCTTGTTGTGGGCTTGTGTTGGGCTAGAACACAAAGGGAAAGGATCTTGGGCTAGTCCAAGATATGTAGTATGCATATGATGTACACATATGCATACACGGCTATGTATGCATGATGCGACATTGTTCTCAAATTTTGTTAAATGTTATGTATACATAATTAGTTATACATTTCATTACTTGTTCTTCTAGTTTTAAGTACATGATTTAAGTTATGTAACTTATTACATTAGAGATGGTTTGCAAAAGTACAAGTACTCAATAAACAAGTTCACACACATCTTAAAGAAATAAAACATATGAGAGAGTGTTCTAGGATTATTGGGTGAAACTTTGTTACATTCAATCATGGTAAAATCATGGATTTTGCATTGGTTCCCACTCTTTTGATTGAAAGATTAGCTGAGTGAAGTGTGAAAGATTAACTGAGGAAGCATAAGCATGGAATGGGATGGTAGCGTCTTATGGTTGAAATATATTCTTGTTAGGAATTTCAAATTTATAGTTTTCGTCCTTGCTCTTAAAGAGTCTTCATAGTATAAACAACATCAGCATCTTGTAGAATCTCCAAAGTATCAGCATCATCAGCATTTATGAGGTCTCCAAAGTATTAGCAGCATCAGTATTTGGTAAAATCTTTAACTCACGAGCAGCATCAGCATCTAGTAGAATATCGAAAAGTGAAAACGCCTGAGATGATTGAGGATTAATTTTAATACACATGAAGTAAGGTACATGGAGTACACCTAGAATACTGTACATTAAGTACACCTGAAGTACTGTACATGATACTGATGGAAAATTTTATAAGATAACTGGTACTGGTGTCAATTGTCTGACATGATCAATAGAAATAAATTAATTTAAACGATAACAAACTGGAGTAAAACGAGTTACATGATAGCCTGGCGATTCCTGCGTAGACCTAATGCTGGTTGTATAAAGAGCTCAAAATATGATTAAACGGAGTTTCATCAATAGCCAGCCTGAAGACACGATTGATGAAGACTAAACAAGATTTATCATGAAAACAGGATTTTACTGAAATCCTTTTGTGTCTTAGCATGAAAACATTATCACTCTGATGAACATAAAACCCTCGTAAGGAGACATGAGACTGAATCAGCGTGAAACGACATCAACTTGAGATTGTGAGAACTGGATTGGTACAAAGACTATAAGAGTATGATCAACTGAGGTTTTACAACAACTGGTGTGGATGGCTGCGGTTAAATCCACCGAATTCGAATGAGAAGACATGTGACTAAGTATGGACGATTCTGGTTCCATCCATACTTTTCAAACTTAAATGCAACATCGTGCTATGAACAACGGTGAACGCTTTTGGGTCAGTTCACAAACAACTATCGTCTGAAAACATGAACTTTGACCTGAACAATGGTGAACGTCTATGGCCGGTTCACCAAGTAATATTCAACTGAAAACATGAATTTGCCATGAGTAAGGATGAACGCCTATTGGTCGGTTCACCAATACAAAATCTGAACGGGCAAGGGTGAACGCCTATGGGTCAATTCACCAAAACAAAATTCGCAGAAAAGCACATGCGATTAAATATGGCCAATCCTATACCAACCTTTTACTTAGTAAAAAACTTTAAGAAAAATGATTGATAAATAAAGAAAACTGACTGATAAATGCACGAGAAACATGAAAGATAACAACGCCAAAAATCTGGGAAGTTCCTGGTGACTACCGACTAGTCACAGGTCACGTTTCAGAGCCTATAGGTCGAACCTGTAGCTCTGATACCATAATTGTAACACCCCACTTGGATAAGTGAACCGTTACGTGTATTTATGACGTGTCATCAAAGCATCTAAGGTAAATGTCCTAAAACAAAAACTGATACCGGAATCAAACATCGGTAATCCAACATAAATTCAAAACCTAAAAAGTAAATACTAAAAGAAAGGACTGAACAATGTCCAAACAGGCACATAAATGTATGATGTGCATAAAGTAAGAAGTCTGGATAGCTTCCATCCAATGCACGTACTCTCAGAAACCTAAGAGCGTCCCGATGTACCTGCCGTTAGAACATGAAAAGAACTACGGCTGAGCATAACGCCCAGTGAACGGTTATAAAACATGATAAGAAATACTGACATGAAGTAGATGATAAAACACTGAAGCTGTAAGACTGATAAGTAAATTGGAGCGGAAAACTGTGATGAAAGGTCTAGTTTATAAATAGTAAATCTGAACTATAATTGCTAAGTCTAAAAACATACTTTTATTGTATTTTAATTGCCAAGAGCTTATATAGGTCATGTGCTATAACAACTGCTGCATGAATAAATAGAGGGATGACCTCGTCATGCTGTAGAGGGGTGACCTCTAAATAATGTGCTGGGTGGAGGGATCAACTCCAATGTGAAGGATGTAGAGCACACACCGCATTCACCTGATAAGCTATAAACTGATAACCTAGGATGCATCCTTACGCCCCGCTGATAATACTGATAAAATGGCCAAGCTTAATAAATGGGACGCTGCGAGAAATCACTCCCCCGAAGAGGAGTCATGACACTGGTGCCTCAAGTGTCACGGTTAGGGTACCTCCGTAACTAGTACATAACTGATCATGCTTGTATATAAAGCTCATGCAAATTTAACTTAGTTATTATATGATTACTGATAAAACTTAGAACATATACTGGGGAAAGCATTTGGCTGAAGACGGAAAATCCTAATCATGCATAGAAAGGAAAGTCCTCACTGAAAGACGGGAAATCCGTACCTCGTGTCCAGTAAAGAGATAAGGATAAAAGCTGAAAGATCTACTCCGACTTCACAGTTACTACATAAATAAGGGCCGTGAATGAGTTGTCTGACTACTGTTTATCGTTACTGATTTTTATTGTTCTTAACTTGGTTTATTAAGTTCTTGTATTATTGTACTGTTCTGCATAAAATCTGGTAACTCCGGCTGTCTTTAAATATTTACTGATTTGTGTATATCTTGTATTTTCTGATTACTGTATATTATACTGTATTCTAATGTTTATGATGATACTGTAAGTTGTAGCCTGCTAAAAATAGAAAGTTTTCTCGAATTTAGAAAGTTCCCTAAAATAGAAAGGTTTCCAAATTAGTTTTTCTGTAAAATTAAATCATAAATAAATCACATGTTTTTAAGTGGTTAACCGGATAAAATAAAATAACTTTAATTTTACTAATTAAATCAATAAAATAAAACCACTTAATTAATTTATTTATAAAACTAATTTTACAAAAATGATTTAACCATAGTTAACATAAACCCCGTATTATTTATTTTCCGTGACCCCGAAACCCATGCTAAATTCTTCCCCGAGACACCCATGTCCCGGGCTAACCAAACCGGGCCCACGTCGTGGTCACTTGCTGCTGATGTCACCCAACAGTGGTTCCCACTGTTTGTCAAACGATTACCACTGTTATGCAGTGGTTCCTACTACTTTGGCTATTTTTCCCACTGCTTATGTTTCTGGCCCCACTGTTTATATACCATTCCCACTGTTTTTGCCAAACATGCCCTGTGACTAATCCCAAACACCCCTTGTTAATGTTTTTGGGTTGCGGTTGATCAAACAAGGCACCACCGAGACATTTAAGTCTCGACAGTACACCAAAACCCCACCGACCAGAAACCCGACACCCTCTGTTCATGAACCAAACACCCCTTTATGGCTCGACTCCCCTGTTTGGGGCTTTTGGGGCTGCGGCTGTATAAACCAAGCACCATGCCGCCCCTGTATGGGTCACGGCTGGCCAACAGCCACCACAACGACACCTAGTGTCTCGGTATTCGTGCATTAAACAAAAACACGACGCCCCTTTTTTTGTTAATTCAAGATCACCCATTTGTTTTTGTTTGTATAAGTCTTAATTAACATAAAATCGTGATATAAACTTTATTAAAGAACGAGGGTAATACCTTTACAAAGATTAAGGGTGAAAGATGATAAGACACGAATCAAGGATGAAGAATCAAACCCGAAACCCTTGTTCTTGATCTCATTAACTGGCGGCAGATTTTTGTTTTAACCCTAGCCGTTCCCCTTTTTTATACATGATTAGACAATGAGCAGTAGTGTATATTTTGTTCCATGTTATTTTGTGTTTCAAAACGGGCCGGGCTCAAAGCCCACTTTTCTTTGTTTATTAGTCCATACCGCCACCCCTTTTTGTGTAAATGTTCTCGTTTGATTTTTCGACACTTGTGAAATATCACGTAAACGTATTTATATTTCTCGTGTTTTAATTTTTCTGAAACGTAATATTCTTTTCTGTATAATGAATAATACATACATACTATTTTCTGAAACTTAATAATTATTTTATGAATAGTTATTTATTTGTAATATTTAAATAAAACTGAGACTGCGTAATTACTATTAACGTTTAATTATATTCTGTATAAAAAATAATACATACGTAATATTTTATGAAACTTAATAATTATTTTCTGAATAACTATTTTATTGTAGTATTTAAATAAACTGAGACTGCGTATTTACTGTTTACGTTTAATTAAAGTTAAAGCTGAGACTACGCGTATTTAATATTCGAGGATTTTAAATACAGGTTTTACAATTCTTCCCCTCTAAAAAAAAATAATTCGTCCTCGAATGAAGGATACGATTATGCTGCGGTTTTACATCTTCACCCTTCCAAGTAATGCAAGGCTGAGATCTTTATTCACCAGACACTTATCTCCCAACACTAAGTCAGGACACGGATGCCTATTCTTCATAGCATATGGTTTCCCTCCATTCACAGCACCCAAATACGATTTATTACCAACAAAATTCACAAATGCCTCAGTATTCACATTGGGAGTCGGGACAAATTTACTCTTAACAACGTATCCTCCATTATGTTTGACAGATAAGACGATTTACCCTGCGATCTTTGAAAGTGAGCAATATTCGCTTGAATCTTATGCCGACCAATCCAAACGGTGCACATCAACCAGCCTCTCTTTGCTAAACACATTAATGAACTTAACAAAGCCAAATCTTTTACCATTCTTGTGTCTCTTAAACGGAATGAAAGAATCCACCACGTGACCATATTGTTTGCAAGCATGAAAATTATCCTTAGCGGATATCGAATCCGGAATATTAGAGATATAAATGGACGTGGAGATCCTAACCACATCATCCTCCTTTGTATTAAATCGAACCATGCTGAAATAAAAAATCAACAAAAAAACATAATTTTGGATTGAAGGGAGATCGATTAAAGGTAAAACAATTGAAAAGAAAACACCCTAATAAACCCAATACGAACAATAAACAATTGAATCTGAAGTTTTCGTCGAGTCGATTAAAAATAAATAACGGACGATCTCGCGTTGAGATCCACGTTACCGATCGTTAATCAATGAATGGATCCTTCAAAATTGAATTGAAAATAGAACGTATGGATCTACCAATGAAAGGGTTTTTTTCACCCGCCATAGAAATGTCTTGATAACTATGATTAACTACCAAAACCCAAGATGAACCCTACAATCAGAGTACCTTCATTCCACCACGGGTTGATTAATGAACAATTAACATACCAAAATAATGTAACGCCACACGAGATAAACGATCACAAGGACAATAGGGAGATCGAGATCGTAGCCTATTGCCTATCACAGATTATTTAATGTGATGAAACAGAATCTTAATGATTAATCAAACCTTAAACAACACGGCGAACTGATTAATGAGAAATTAACACACCAAAATAATGTAACGCCACATGAGATAATCGATCACAAGGATAATAGGGAGATCGAGATCTAAGCCTATTACCTACCAAAAATTATTTGATGTGAAGAAAACAGAATCTTAATGATTAATCAAACGTTAAATAATGAAATGGAAATACCAGAATTGATCATAGAAGTCAGATGGTGGGATCTTGGAAATCGCCCATAGTGCGGGTTGTGATACGTTGGAAAATTCGACTCACTAAGACACATATTCTCCATCCCTCCATTTTTCACAAACAGGGATGTGTTCCACTAAGAGGTGTGTAGTGGGTTGCTATGTGTTGGAAGTTCGACTGACTAAGATACATACCCTTCATTTTTCACAAACAAGGACGTTTCCCCCTAAAGGGGTGTGTAGTGGGTTGCGCCGTGTTAGGAAGTTCGACTGACTGACATACATACCCTCCATTTTTCTCAAACAGGGAGGTGTCCCCCTAAGGTGTGTGTAGTGGGTTGCGATGCATCTGGAAATTCGACTGACCGAGTGGTCGATCGGCAAGATAGATAAGAACATCAAAAAAGTTGAGACTAAAGTCTTATAAAACTAGAAATATGACGCACATAACTTGTATAAAGAGAAGTAGAGAAAAGTGACATGATGAAAAGAAGTTTTTTTGCAACATTGTAGATACTTGCATGTTAAGGGACCATTAGAGATGTTAGTTGTATGATGGTATCTAAATTATAGTTGTAAAATATGTTTTATTTTGCATCATTTTAAATAACTACTTGCTAAAGGACTAACCGTAGTCGTTCATTAATTTAAATAACTACACGGAGGGGCACTATAGTCAAAATATTCCAAAATTGTAAAAATGAACGAAGGGGATAAAAGTGTAAATATTACAAAATATCTAGTGATATAACATGGAAAAAGAATGATCTCTTAGTGTTTTTTTCCTAATGTAATATCACTAGTGATAACTCTTTTTTTTTATTTTATCTATAGTGATAAAACAGGGGAAAAACACACGGATGGACATTTTTTTCCATGTTATATCACTGGATATATTTTTTTTTATCTCTAGTGATAAACAAGTATTCTGTTATATTTACAACATTAGTTCTTCCGTCGAATTTTATCTTCTGTACATTTTGGCAATCATGGTCCTCCGAGTTTTTCTTATAAAGTACAGTAACCAATACTCAGGATTAACCCTTTGGCATGTAAGTTTGTTTATGAGATCTAAAAGTCCTTAAAAACGATATATTATACGTAAGGGAAATTCTAACATAAGCCCTTACAGCTGTCGATAATAACAATATTTCGCAAAATATGCTATAATCAAAACATGCTAATATAACCAACAAGAAGTTGAATGGAATTTGTGCGTGAGAAATTATAGAAAGTTGTTAGTGATTTTGAATGAATTTAAATGATTTTATTTGAACATGGTACATTGTCTCGACCCCAGGGCTGCTACGTAATTATGGGTGTTTGAAAGGATATATACACAAACAATTCCTGCTTATAAATATTGAACACCCAATAACGCTTCTAAAGTCGAAATTAGGGTTTAGTTTTACGAACTAGTTTAGTTTTACGAACTAGGGTTTAGTTTTAGGGTGTTTCCATGGAGACACCTTTCTGTTGGGAGGTAGTTATTGTTGGCAATAATCGTAGAGCATCCAAAAAGCGGATCACAGATGATACAAGTAACCATGAACTCCCTGCATCCGTAATTACAGTTATGTCCGATGATAAGCTATTGATCGAAATTTTATAGCGTTTCCCCGTAACCTCACTTATTTTATTCAAACTGGTATCCAAACACTGGTCGTCTCTCATTACATGCCATAATTTTATCATGCGTCGGAGCCAAATCCCGAACCTTGATCCTCCTTCCGGTTTCTTTCTCCGGAAACCTAAAGACATGCCAGCGCGTTTCTATCAAGAGTTTGACTATGAGTTTGTGTCGTTTGATGACCGAATTCCCTATAAATAAGCCTTTCTCAAAATTTGGGTTCGTGGATGGTGGTAGTGTATAGATTTTTCAGTCTTGTAGTGGCTTGTTACTCTATCGTATCTGTCGTGCCCGTCCTGAAATGTATTACGTACTCAATCCATCCAATGATAATAGAGTCCCTGGGGCGATTTATCTCAAAGGAGTGGAAGAGACCACTATTGGTATGAGAATGGCTTTTGATCCTACTAAATCACCTCAATACAAACTCATTCACGCTTTTGTAAGTGATGATTTGGTTTTCTATGGAGATGATTCCGTTAAGATAAGAACGTTTTCTTCTGAATCGCGCAATTGGAGTGCTACTGGTGATCGCTTTCCCCGAAAAAGTATTCGAGGTTTTCAACAAGGAGTATATTGGAAAGATGCGACTCACTTGCTAAATGATACGGATGAACACCCTTTGCATTACAAGTTAGATATTGTAGACGATCCAGTTTTAACAGCCGCACGACTCCGTGTATCATTTAATGCAAAGGTAGCTTCTGATTGCAAGTTGTTAGAATCACGTGGTTGTTTGCTTCTTCTTTGTAGGGATGACTATCATTCCAAAAAGTTGAATATTTACGAGATGGGGAACGGGTGCTTTGTATGGTTATTGAAGTATGTTGAGAACATGCTTCAGTCAGGTGGAAGGTTGAAGGTTTATGTCATAAGTGTTGATTAATAATAAGCTTATTATGAGTAATGAATAAGCTGGAATTCATAGCACAATTGGGTGTTTTTTAGTATATTTCAGTTACTTGTGTAGTCTATATAAAAGGGGAATTTGCTATTCAATAAAATAAATTCCTCAACAAATAAACATCATTCTCTCAGTTTCAATATTTCACTCTTACTTGTTCAATAAAATAACAACAAATTGGTATCAAGAGCATTTTTTTTCTTAAGGGATCTGTGAGCAACCATGAATTTAGAAAGTTTTTCTCGTGCTGCCCCACTACCATTCGACGGAGAAAACTACCGGCATTGGGCTATTAAGATGGAAACCTATCTTCAAGCTTTGGATCTATGGGAAGCTATTGAAGAAGATTACGAAATCACTCCGTTGCCTAAAAATGCAACTATAGCTCATATAAAAATTCAGAAGGACAAGAAGACCAAAAAATTAAAAGCCACAGCATTATACACTGGTGTCTCAACAACATCTTCACCAAAATTATGAATCTTACGGCTAAAGATATTTGGGATTATCTCAAGGATGAGTATGAAGGAGATGAGAGAATACGAGGTATGAAAGCTATAAATCTCATTAGGGAATTTGAGCTGCAAAGGATGAAGGAGTCTGAGACAATCAAAGAATACTCAGAAAGATTGATTGGCCTTGCTAACAAGGTAAGGCTTCTTGGAACTAAACTTGAAGATTCAAGAATAGTCGAAAAAATTCTTGTTACAGTTCCTGAGAAATATGAAGCCTCGATAACCACTTTAGAGAATACAAAAGATCTTTCTACGATCACCTTGGCAGAATTATTAAGTGCTTTGCAGGCTCAAGAACAAAGGAGGATTATGAGACAAGAGTCCATTGTGGAAGGGGCCTTGTTTGTCAAACACCAAAATTTTCAAAATAAGTTCAAGAATAGAAGTTCCAGAAGCAGTTCAAGTAGCCCTATGCAAAATAAGAGCGATAACTCGAAAAGAAACTATCCTCCTTGAAAGCATTGTAAGAAAACAGGTCATGCGCCGTTTAAGTGTTGGTGGAGGCCTGATGCAAAGTGAAAAAAATGTAATAAGGTTGGACATGAGCCTGTGGTTTACAAGAAGTCAGAAGAAACCCGTATAGCGGACGAAGATGAAGAAGAAGAAGATAAGATGTTTGTAGCAAAGTGTTATTCCACAATAGTCACATCTAAAAGTTGGCTTATTAACAGTGGTTGTACAAACCACATGACACACGATCAAACTCTTTTCAAAGACTTCAAACCTACGACAATGACAAAAGTCAGAATAGGAAATGGTGATCATATAGGGCAAAAGGAAGAGGAACATTATCAATAACAACTTCCTCAGGTACAAAAACTATTTCTGATGTTCTTTATGTACCTGAAAATCATCTAAGTGTTGGTCAGTTAGTCGAAAAAGGATTTAAGTTATACTTTGAAGATATGCGTTTTCGTATTTTTGATGATACTAGAAAAGAGATATTGTGTGTAAAAATGAAGGCTAAAACCTTCACATTTGAACCTATGGAGGAGGAGCACGCAACATTCTCGACAAAGATCAATGTAACTGAATTATGGCACAAAAGGCTTGGGCATTGTCATCTTCAACGAATGCTCAAAAAGAAAAGTAATGAAGTGGCTAATGGTTTACCCGTTCTTGTTGATCACTTGCCAAATTGCCATGCTTGTCAATTTGTTAAACAAAGAAGAAAATCATTTCTGAAACCATCATGGAGAGCTTCTCAAAAGTTACAACTTGTTCACACAGATGTTTGAGGACCTCAAAAAACACCATCAGTTCAAGGTAGCCGATATTACTTCCTTTTCATTGATGATTTTTCAAGAATGTGTTGGATTTTTTTCTTAAAGTTTAAATCTGAAGTTGCTGGAGTTTTTTAGAAGTTTAAGAAAATGGTAGAAAACCAAAGTGGCGTCAAAATTCAGACCTTGAGGTCTGACAATGGAACGGAGTACACTTGTGACAGATTTAACTCTTTTTTTGATGAAGCTGGTATTGAACATCAGTTCACTACACCTTATACGCCAGAACGAAATGGTGTGAGCGAAAGACGAAATATATATGTAATGGAGATGGCTAGATGCATGTTGCATGAGAAAGATTTGCCTAAATTTCTTTAGGCAGAGGCACCAAACACAACAATATATCTGCAAAATCGGCTTCCAAGTGTTCCATTAAAAGAGATAACTCCTTTTGAAGCTTGGTACGGGAATAAGCCCTCACTAAGTTTCCTTAAAATATTTGGATGTTTGTGTTTTGTACATGTTCCACAGGTTAAAAGGGACAAACTTGATAAAAAGGCGATTCCTGGTATCTTTGTTGGCTATAGCACAGTTTCGAAAGCTTATAAAGTATATCACCCACAAACTAGAAAAATGGTGGTTACTAGAGATGTTCATTTCAATGAGGATGACCAATGGAATTGAAAATAGGAACAAGAAATCACAAGACCTTTGGATTAAATAAGAAACATTCACTCTGATGATGAGGAGGAGGATGAAGTAATAGTTGAATTTGAAAGTGAAATAGTTGATCATGCACTAGTTAGAGGAACACGGTCACTTACAAACATCTATCAAAGATACAATGTAGCTTTAAGTGAACCTGCTGGTCTTGAAGAAGCTATTAAAGACACGAAATGGAAGAAAGCTATGGAGGAAGAGATGTTAATGATCACTAAAAACAAAACTTGGGAACTCGTCAACAAACCACAAGGCAGAAAAATCATTGGTGTTAAATGGGTGTACCGCACTAAGCTAAATGCTGATAACATGATTAACAAACATAAAGCAAGGCTTGTCGTCAAGGGGTATGCTCAAATTTTTGGTGTTGATTATTCTAAAACGTTTGCTCATGTACCTCGACTAGACACTATCAGGTTGTTACTAGCTATATCAGCTCAAAAAGGATGGAAAGTGTTACACTTAGATGTAAAATCAACCTTTCTAAATGGTGTTCTAGATGAAGAAATATACGTTGAACAGCCCGAAGGTTTTATTGTGAAAGGAGAAGAGGATAAGGTCTATCGGCTAAAAAAAGCTCTATACGGCTTGAAGCAAGCTCCAAAGGCTTGGTACCGCAAAACAGATGAACACTTGTCGAGGGTTGGATTCATAAGAAGCTTGTCTGAAGCTACCCTTTATGTCAAGAAAAAGAATGAAAATGTTGTTATTGTATCTCTTTATGTCGATGATCTTTTTGTGAGAGGAGATAAAGAACAAATGGTCGAGGAATTCAAAAAGGAAATGATGCAGGTTTTTGAAATGACTGATCTTGGTCTTATGTCTTACTTTCTTGGAATCGAGGTCCAGCAAAATAAAAATGAAGTATATATTTCTCAGAAGAAATATGCAAAAGAAATTTTGAAGAAATTCCAAATGGAGGAGTGCAAAGCTGTAAGTACACCGATCTATCAAAAAGAAAAGTTGAGCAAGGAAGAGGGTACTGACAAAGTTGATAAAGGAACATATCGAAGCTAGATCGGTTGTTTAATGTACTTGACTGCAACACGACCTGATCTTTTGTATGCAGTAAGCCTATTATCTCGGTTTATGCATTGTCCAAGTGAAGTGCACTTAAGAGCAGCAAAAAGGGTACTAAGGTTTATTAAGGGAGCTATTAATTGCAATGTCAAGTTTGAGAAAAGTCAAAATTTCAATTTGATTGGTTTTTCAGATAGTGATTGGGGCGGTTCTATTGATGATATGAAAAGTACTTCAGGGTAGTGTTTCACTTTCGGTTCTGGAATATTTTCATGGAGTTCAAAGAAGCAAGAGACGGTATCTCAATCGACTGCGGAAGCAGAGTTTATTGCAGCAAATGAGGCAACTAACCAAGCTTTATGGTTGAGAAAAATTGTTTCTGATTTGCAGATAGTCCAAAAGAAAAGCACTGATATCTTTGTTGACAACGAGGCTGCAATCGCTATTTCAAAAAATGCAGTCTTTCACGGGAAAACAAAACATTTCAAGATCAAGCTTTACCATTTGAGAGAAGTGCAACAAGCTGGGGAAGTAACACTTGTTCATTGCAAGTCTGAAGATCAACTAGCAGACTTATTCACAAAACCGCTTCCTGTTGCAAAGTTTGAAGTGTTGAGAAAAAGGGATGGAGTTTGCACTGCCTGAAGCAAGGAGGAGTGTTGAGTGCTTCAATCAGGTGGAAGGTTGAAGGTTTATGTCATAAGTGTTGATTAATAATAAGCTCATTATGAGTAATGAATAAGCTGGAATTCATAGCACAATTGGGTGTCTTTTAGTATATTTCAGTTACTTGTGTAGCCTATATAAAGGGGCATTTGATATTCAATAAAATATATTCCTCAACAAATAATCATTATTCTCTCAATTTCAATATTTCACTCTTACTTGTTCAACAAAATAACAACAAAGTACCATGTGAGCCTTGATGACATTATGATGCCATTTTCCTAAACCTGGAGAATACGTTTAATGGTTTGGTGTAATGTTTTGGGACAAAGAGAAGAGGATTCTTTTATGGTGATAGAATTAAATGGAAAGGTTTTACAATACAAACTCGCGTTAAAGACTGTCGAAACAGTAATTGATTTGGGAGCAGTTAACCCGCGTGAAAGCTTTCTGTTTATTGCATCTTTGCTTTCACTAAGATACTTTGTGATGGAGGAGGTATGTATAGTCTTGTATTTGCTGGTATTCTTTTCTGCATAAGTTATCTGCTAATTTTTATTTTTTATTTTTTTGACACAATGGGTACTGATACTCTAAATACTTATATTATGCTCAGTTTTTCATACCGTTCATGCTCACCGAAGAAATTTAATAAATCACCTTAAAATCATGGTTCTAAGTTTGTAGTTGTAGCGTATTACTAAGATGTTATTATACTTTAATGAACGATTTGGATCACAATCCCCACTCTATTAAACATGTACATACATGAAAATTGTAATTGTCAAAAATGTTTTTGGTTCAGTCGTACTAGAAACTGACCTGTTTTGAGCTGTGGCACATGTGTTAGGAGGTAAGAAACGTGGACATGTATCTGACACGAGTACAAAGATAGCGAATAAGAGCTTAGGATCAAACATGCATTCGCAAAGCCATATGTCATCCTCGGAGCAGAATTTGATGATATGACGAAAAGAATTCAAAAGGCGGAGGAAGATGCTAAGCAAGCTAGAGAGATAGCTGATGCAACACAAGCAACACTCAACCAACTTATAACTTACTTAAACAATCACCCGGATTCTGATGTATCATCGTTTTATTCTCCCCCGGTCGTGAATGGCGGGAATCATGACAATGATAATACTGGGTAGGGATTATATTTATTTAGGATTGTGAGTATGGATGAATGGTTCGAAATGAGTTTGTTTGTGTGTTTTGGATAAATTTCTGGATCGTTTTAGGTATATTTTTTTTTGTAAGTTTTTGAGGAAAAAATCTGGTATGGGCAGCAGATGAACATGAACTTTTAAAAAGTGCAGGTGCCGTTAGAGACGAGTGACGACACATTCATCTTTAAATAGCCCAGGTGCCATAAGTTGTTACTGCTGCTAATAAAAAAGTTGTGCTTAGAGAGGGCCTTTAGCTACAATGTTGTCATGCTTGAAGCTCAAAGAACGGATGAAGTTTAAGTTGACGCCATTAATGTAAGCAGGGTTCAAGGCTCTGAGTTGTTAATTTGAAAGAGATGGACGTGTGATCGAATATCCATTCAATGGATTTAATGAGCTGTCGTTACTAAAGCATTTTTGATCAAAAATGTAAGTGAAGTTTCAGAATCCTCTTTGTATGGTTTAAATAAGTTGCAAGAACAAGTTCTTACAAGCATGTTAAGTAAACAAAACATCACTGTAAGTAGTGTTCATGAAGGAACAAAAACGATGAGCAAGATTATGCGCGGGAGAAAGGTTCTTATTGTTATAGATGATGTTGATAATAGGGAACAACTTGGGGCGTTAGCAGGTGAGCCTAAGTGGTTTAAATTTAGAAGCCGAGTTATCATTACCACACGAGATAAGCAAGTTCTGTTAGCCCACCGAGTGAAGTTCATTAATGACGTCAACCTGTTATCGCACGCATAAGCGATTTCTCCTTTTCGTAAGTATGCATTCATAGGGGATTCTGATTGAAGGGTATGAAGAGCTTTCCAAAGGAAGTTGTAGAGTACCCTGATGGTCTTCCATTAACGATCAAAGTTTTGGGTTCACTTCTTTGTGGTCAAAATGTGCCTCAATACTTGGGAGAGTGGCTCACTTGGTGAATTGTCATAAACACGTTCAAAATTACGTGACACAACCCAGGTTCGATCCACCTTGGAGAACGTTTTCCAGCCCCCTTTACCCAAAAAAGAAATGTGCCTTAATTGAAAATTTTCATTAAAGGCAACTATGGAAAAACTGGAACTCAGCTATCATCGTCACTACTATTTGAATTACAGGGTACCGAAGCAACAAAATGTATAACACTTGATGCATTTGGATTCAATTTTGAAATTTTAATGAAAGATCTCGCAAATATGAATGAACTTTGATTTCTTCACGTGTATCGGAAACATGTA
Source organism: Glebionis coronaria (assembly GCA_025667525.1). Lineage (NCBI taxonomy): Eukaryota > Viridiplantae > Streptophyta > Magnoliopsida > Asterales > Asteraceae > Glebionis > Glebionis coronaria. The sequence continues at coordinate 83,325,381 of CM046878.1, forward strand.
AGTGAAGCCGAAGTTAGCAACTGGAGCTTTGATGAAGTTAGTCTACACATTCCAAAAGCCTTAGAGCATTTGGAACGGTCACGCCATTCGTTGGCCCCGCGCCATGACGCCAAAAGAAGAACGGCGCAAGAGTTCGTGTATTGACGCCAAAGTCCTCGCGCCGTGGCTACCAGCCCACGCCGTTGGTTTTTGTTTTTTTTCCTTTTTTTAATCTAAGGGTATATACCAATGTTTTTATAACCGGGTCAACCTGTTAACCCGGTTCGGGCCAAAAACGGGTCATATTAACCCGTGTTTCACATTTTCGAAACCCGGCTACACCCGCCGGGTTTGGGCTACGTAACCCGGGTGAACCTAATTCTCAAGACCCGACCGGGTTTCGAATTTTTCGGGTTTAAAAAAAAAGAGTTTTGCTAAACACCACCCTATCGGTGTTTTTTTACCTTTCCGTAATTAAGTTTATTTCCAAATATAAACTCATCATTTCCCTAAATACATAATTTCAGCATATATAATTAGTGTAACTTTATTTACAGAACCCAACTTGCAGAACTCTTATTTTTTAAGGCAAACATGTATGTCTAAAGGAGTACATGTATGTTTTTAGATAATGTTTGTATTCGCGAAGCATATTTGAAGTTCTTTTTGTCAAAATTAAATAAAATTAATAAAAAGATATCAAAAAACATACATGTTTAAGGGCGTGCATAAATGTATGTGCACACATTAAAAAACATACATTTTTGAAAGTGCGCATGCATGTATGTGCACCGATCTAGAAGCATACATGTACGCTTTCAAAAACATACATGTCCTTCAGACATACATGTTTTCCTTAAAAAACAGGAGTTCTGCAAGTTGTGTCACTAAGATGGGTTCTGTAAATAAAGTCCCCTATATAATTAGGATAAGTTAGTTTTTAATAAGGTATGCATTAATATCAAGTAAGTTCATATTTGGAAATGTTTTTAATTACGGAAAGACAAAAAAGCACCCTATGGATGGTGGTTAGCAAAACCCTAAAAAAATATGTAAATTTTACGTATTTACGATGAAATTTTATTTTTACATATTTGTAAAAATTTATATATTTAATATATGAGAGTTTTTATGGTTTTTATTTATTATTTTTGTTAATTATTAAAAATATTAATTTTTTTTTTTAGAAAGTCGGGTTACCCGGGTCGACGTGGACCCGGTGACTCGATCAGGTCGATTTGAAAACTGGGTTCCAAAACATTGGTATATACATGACACAAAAAATACCCCAATGACATAAAAAATTCACCACTCCCCCTATGTCAACCGTCTTTCTTTAGGTAGGTTAACCTTTGAAGTGTACACCCATTGGCCGCGAAACAACCACATTTAGAAACTATGATTCTGTAGTATGTTCGCTGTTTTAAAATTTTGTGATAAAAACTATCATTTTGTAATATGTTGTTGGTCGAAGTTTTGTGATATAAATTGTCATCAATTTGTGGATTATTGGCCTCATTAATTTTCTTCTCGTGCATCCTAAACTCTGTTAACACATAAAACTTGTGGCATTCACAAAAGTAAATACAGAGTAAGTTTGTGTACAATTGACATGATGTTAAATGAACGAACGGCCTTGGACAAGTACAAATAATACTAATACATACTGTAGCCATTGTGTCACGACTCTAAAATATGGAGCATCGACTCTAAAATTGGCTGAATACTTTTAATGCTCCATAGTTTGGCAGTATTTAGCCAAAATATAGAGCATCGAAATAGCTTAAGATGGGTAAACGCGTCCTAGTTGGCTGAATATTTTTAACGCTCCATATTTTGAACAAACTAGCTAGTAGTTTCACGACTCTAAAATTTCATAACGTAACCATATATTAAAGCAAAACTAGACATCATATACATTCATATTTCTTGTAAGTCTGGGCTATATACGGATCGAATCAAATCAATATACCGAAACTAAACTTTGTATTAATCGTATAATTACAAATGTATCATCAATCATCATCTTTACATTGAATGAATCCTAATCTATATATACTTGTCGAACGGGTATGTCGACTAATGGTCACAAAGGTTTAATAAAAGTAAACGTTGTGATGTTTCCTTTGTAACCGTTTCTATATGTCTGAATCTAAACAGCGGGTAGGATTATCTAGGCCCATGGGTCGTGTCTTTTAATACTTTGGGTCGGGCCTAATATTCTCCCCTCTAATCGTAAACGCTGTGGTGTAGATTCTTGAGTCCAATGAGTTCTCTCAAGACTAGAAACTTGATCTTTGGTAGTGCCTTCGTGAGTATGTCAGCTTTCTGGTATTCTCCACATACAAATTCTACTTGGATGTCGTTTCTTTCAACGCATTCTCTGATGAAGTGGTACTTCGTGTCTATGTGCTTGCTCCTTCCATGAAAAACTGGGTTCTTCATTAGCGAAATGCTGATTTGTTGTCTACCATGATCGTGATCTTTTCTTCTTCTTTGTGTGTAAGTCTGCTTAAGAGTCTTTTGAGCCATAACGCTTGAGTTGCTGCTACTGTTGCTGCAATGAATTCAGATTCACATGATGATAGTGCCACGGTTGCTTGCTTTTGAGTGCTCCAGCTAATTGGTGAGTCACCAAAATAGAATATGATGCCTGTTGTGCCTTTGCCTTCTTGTGTATTAACTCCGTAGCTATTGTCACTATATCCATGAATCTTGTTGTTTTCGTTATGCTTGTAGATTATTCCATAATCCTTGGTTACTTTCACATAACGTAGTACTTGCTTTATAGCTTTCATATGTTGCTCTTTAGGTTCTTGCATGAAACGACCAAGTAATCCAACGGAATAACTTAAGTCGGGTCTTGTGTGAAGCAGATATCTTAAACATCCAATTAAGCTTCGATATTCAGTTGTGTTGACCATTGTTCCTTCGGTATTCTTTGTTAATCTTGTACCTGGGTCCATAGGTATAACTGTCTCGTTGCTTTCTAACATTTCAGCTTCTTTTAAGATCTTGGTTGCGTATGCTGACTGCTTGATTGATATGTCACCATTTGATTGAGTGACTTCAATTCCGAGATAGTAAGCTAATAAGCCTAAGTTGCTCATTTCGAATTTTTCTTCCATTTGAGCTTTAAATCTGTCTATCTATTTCTTTGGCGTTCCAGTGATGATAAGATCATCTACATAAATTCCTACGAGTAATAGTGAGTCCTTTGATGCCTTTGTGTAGATAGCTTGTTCCAGTGCACATTTCTTGAATTCCAATGACTTCAAGGTGTTGTCTAGCTTGATATTCCATGCACGTGGTGCTTGTCTTAATCCGTATAAGGCCTTTATAAGTCTGTAGACTTTTCCATCATTTCCTTTCTTTGTAAATCCTTCGGGTTGTGCTACATACACTTCTTCTTTTAAATCTCCATGTAGAAAAGCAGATTTTACGTCCAAGTGATGTACTTCCCATTTGTTGTTGGCGGCGATGGCTAATAATAGACGGATAGTTTCCATCCTTGCAACTGGTGCAAATACTTCTTCGAAGTCTATGCCATGCTCTTGTATGTATCCTTTTGCTACTAATCGAGCTTTATGCTTGATTATGTTTCCATTTGCATCTTTCTTCGTCTTGAATACCCATTTCAAGCCGATTGCTTTGTGACCTTTTGGGAGAGTAGTGAGTTCCCATGTGTTATTCTTGTTTATGGAATCTAATTCAGCTTTCATTGCCTCTATCCATTTTTGGTCGTGTGATGCTTCTTTGTAGTTCTTGGGTTCATCTTCAGCTAAGTGTAATTCCTCATTATGTTCGTATAAGTCATCAAAGGTTCTAAAACCTCTTATTGGTGTATGATCAAAGTTTGGATGTGTGATTGATGTTGTAGAAGATTCAACATCACTTTGATAGAATGACTGAGATGAATTGTTGGGTGTGACTTCAGAATTTACTTGAGATGACCATGTAGATCGTGTGTTCGGTGTTAGAGAGTGATTGGGTAAGTCTGGTGGTGGCGAATCGTATCCATTTTCATTGTTGAATGGAAAATCATTGTCGTCATTTGGTTGATCTTCTTGATTATGTTGATCACGGTTTCCAAATTGAAATTCTGTCCATTCTGGGTCGTCATTGTTATAATCTTCTAAGTATTTGCTCCAATCCCATGTCTCATCTTCTTTAAACTTTACATCTCTACTAACACATATTCTTCGTGTTATTGGATCAAATAATCTGAAGGCTTTTGATCCATATTCGTTTCCTAGGTAAACCAATTTTGAGCTTCTATCATCCAACTTCGTTAGGTGTTGAGATGGTACTTTTTCATATGCTATGCATCCAAAAACTTTTAAGTTTTCTAGGTTTGGTTTCCTTTTCTTGATTGCTTCGTATGGAGTGATGTCTTCAAGTGCCTCTGTAGGAACACTGTTTAAGATGTATATGGCGTGTCTAACAGCTTCAGCCCAAAAGTTCCGAGGTACCTTTGTTGCTTTCATCATACATCTTGTAGCAGACATAATTGTCCTATTACGTCTTTCTACTACTCCATTTTGTTGTGGTGAGTAAGGAGCGGTGAGTTGTCGTGCTATGCCATTTTCTTTACAGTATTGTGTGAATTCGTTTGATGTGAATTCACCTCCACGATCCGTTCTTAACATCTTTAATGTCGTCCTTAACTCATTTTCTATTCTGTTCTTGTATTCCTTGAAAGTATCAAAAGCTTAATCTTTTGTACTTAAGAAATATACCCACATGTATCTTGAGTAATCGTCTACTAATAGGAATATGTATTTCTTTCCAGAAGGTGTTGGAGGAGTGATTGGTCCACATAAGTCTCCATATACTAAATCCAGTGGTGAGGTTGATCTAGTTTTCGCCTTCTTAGGAAATGGCATTCTACTTTGTTTTCCCATTAAACATACATCACATACTTATTTTGTATGCTTAACTGCAGGTATTCCATGGACTAAATCCTTTTGAGTCATAGTTTTAAGTGACTCAAAGTTGAGATGTCCCAATCTTGCATGCCATAGCCAGGTAGTGTCATTTAGGTTTGCTAGTAGGCAGACAGGTGTGCCTATTTTGAGAATAGCTTTGTAGAGTCGGTTTTGTTGTCTTGTGACCTTCATAAAGATTCTATTATCCATGTCATAAAGTCGTAGTTCATCGTCTTCCATTACAACTTTACAACCGATTTCTGTGAATTGTCCAAGGCTCAATAGGTTGCTTTGTAGGCTTGGTATGTAATAAACGTGTGATATGATTCTTTGCTTTTCGTCATCACATTCCAATATGATTGAACCTTTTCCTTTGATCTCGATGTATGAACCGTCTCCAAATTTTACTTTTCCACTAACCTTTTCGTCTAATTCCTTAAAATGTTCTCTTACTCCAGTCATATGATTACTTGCACCATTGTCCAAGTACCATAGGCTATCCTTACTTGTCTCTTTATATCCTACATCTTCTTCGTGTAGCGAGACCTTTTGTTCTTCAACTTCTATTACTTCGTTTCTTTGAACTTGTCCATCTAATATCGCCATAAGTAGAGTTGGTTCAAAGTCTTCTTCAACCAGGTTGGATTGTTCGTGACCCTTGGGTTTTTGTCGGCATTCTCTTGACATATGTCCTAATTTGCCACAATTATAGCATTCTATTTTGCTTAGATCACGGTTTGGTTTTTTGAAGTTGTTGTAATTGTTGAAGTTTTTGTGTGAGGTTTCTCCATTCTTCTTTTCGTCTCGAGGTTTCTCATGGTTATTGTCACGTGAGAAATTTGATCTTCAATGCCCACGTCCTCTAAAATTCTTTCTACGATTATCATGTCGTGTGAACATCAGTTTGTCTTGATTGTCCACTTGTTTACCCTTCTTCTGCCGAATTCTTTCTTCGTAGGTTTTGAGCCTACCTATTGCTTCTTCTAGGGTCATTTTGTCTAAGTCAGATTATTGTTCGATGGATGCGACGATTTGAAGGAATTTGTTAGGTACATTATTGAGTAATTTTCGAACTAGTGTTGAATCCTCAAATGCGTGTCCTAAACTAGCGGCTTTGTTTGACAAGGTTGTCAATTTGCTGGTAAAGGTGTCTATAGATTCGTCTTCCTTCATTTGTAATAAATCAAATTCAGATTTGAGTGTTTGTAGTCTCGCTTGTTGAACTCTGTCTTCGCCCATATGTTTGGTTTTCAAAGCATCCCAAGTTGTCTTCGCAGTTTTGTGCTTTGTTATTTGAAGCAATTGATCTTCGGATAAGGATTGATAAAGAAATGCGATTGCAGTCTTATCTTTCCTGTTGTCGGGTTGGGTTGTAGCCGACGGTTCTATCATTTCCCACAAGCCGTTGGCTTCGAGAATGATTTGCATTCGAATTGCCCACAGTGAGTAATTCGACGGTTTTAGCATAGGACATTGGAAATTTGGTGTACCGTTGGTACTGGCTTCCTTCTTGGAAGCATCTCCGCCATCATTTGTCATATCGCGAGGGATATCAAAATAAAATCTCTAAATAAAATTTTCAACACTTATTGTGTCTAAAAATTTCTTTTTCGGTGAGTACTCAAAACAATATGCCTTATAGGCTATATCAAAAACGCGAAATATTATTATACGTAAATAACTATTCCTAGAGATTTTCTAAAAAACTAACAGAATAACCTAAGGTTAATTACTCCTTAAAATTATTCTATATAATAAGCAGCGTATTCGCTAGGTTATTATATGTCGTATTAAAATTTTATAACAAACAAATAATTTTAAAAACTTATAGTTTAAAGAAAAATTTTGTTTTTATAAAAGTAATAATACCCTTATATCTAAAAATTAATTTTGTAAAAAAAATTTACTAGATATAAATTTTAACTAGACAAATGGAAGTGGGGAAAAGTTAATAAAACCTGACTCAGCTTTTGGCCCGTAGACAGTATAAGCCCAAAATTGTATTTGTGGGCTTGCCTTTTACCCCTAGTCCTTGCTTTAATATAACCGGCCCCTTTCTTCGTTTGTGTTTAGATAACACACAACGGTTCCTTTTTGTGGCCGTTCCTTTCTTCTTCCTCGATGATATCGAAGGTTTCTATGGTGGTTCTGGTCACCAATCGATGCTGCCTGTATCCAATCTTCTGTTCTACGATTTCTTTTCGTAGCAACCTTAATCCTCCTGTGCGAATCCTTCGTTGTTTTCGATGTGATCTGGGATTTATAGCATCGAATGATTTGGGGCTTTTAGATATGTGGAAAATCACATGGTGATTTTCAGGCTAGGGATGATTCAGTGGAATCTACAAACAGGTGTGTTTGTTCCCTTTCGATGATCTTTATTTTCTGTCATTGACTTTTTTTGGGTTTCGATTCTGGGTTTGTTCTAAACCTATATCTGGGTTTCTTTTTCTTGGGTTAATTTGTTCTTCCCCTTTTTCAAAGAAATATGAAACGGAAGAAAAAAAATCTTGCAAAATGATTTTGTGGGTAAAAACCCTTTCGTTGCCGATATTAGTATATCCTGGTAACGAGAGTAGGAACCCTCAATCAAAACACGGACGAATTAAAATGATTCGGATGAATTTGTGTTTTTGTGTTTTTGCGTAATTTGGGAAAGAAAAAAAACTGGGTCGAAACCTTGACAGAAAAACTGGTATATGATGTAAAGGCTTTGATTTTGATTAAACAAAGCTCTGATGCCAATTGTTGGAGAAACAAGCACAGATCGAATCAAATCAGTATACCGAAACTAAACTTTGTATTAATCGTATAATTACAAATGTATCATCAATCATCATCTTTACATTGAATGAATCCTAATCTATATATACTTGTCGAACGGGTATGTCGACTAATGGTCACAACGGTTTAATAAAAGTAAACGTTGTGATGTTTCCTTTGTAACCGTTTCTATATGTCTGAATCTAAACAGCGGGTAGGATTATCTAGGCCCATGGGTCGTGTCTTTCAATACTTTGGGTCGGGCCTAATATATATGTGCTCCTGCTGATGACAAGGCGCTTCAGCCTTCATGTTTCATAAGGTGATACCAGGTTAAATCATGGCTTCATTTGCGTGTTACGAGAAGGCTAAAGACTTATTCCAAGTCTTCCAGGATACATGGATTCATGGCTTCATTTGTGTGTTACGAGATGGTGCTCAGGTGCGACAAGGTCATGGACTAAAGAGGAGTCGAATCACATTACCAAAGCCAAAAGGCACCAAGGTCTCGGTACTGTAAGATATGAGTATAGCTAGAGCTTTTATTTCACAGACGTAAAAAGACTTGACATTACCATCTACCTAGCTACTCCTCATTTACTTTCCTTGTAAATGAAGAAGATATGAGTATAGCTAGAGCTTTTGCTTTCACTAAGATACTTTGTGATGGAGGAGGTATGTATAGTCTTGTATGTGCTGGTGTTCTTTTCTGTATAAGTTATCTGCTAATTTTTTTTTTGACACAATGGGTACTGATACTCTAAATACTTATATATTATGCTCAGTTTTTCGTACCGTTCATGCTCACCGAACAAATTTAATAAATCACCTTAAAATCATGGTTCTAAGTTTATAGTTGTAGCGTATTACTAAGATGTTATTATACTTTAATGAACGATTTGGATCACAATCCCCACTCTATTAAACATTTACATACAGGAAAATTGCAAGTGTCAAAAATGTTTTTCGTTCAGTCGTACTAGAAACTGGCCCTTTTGAGCTGTGGCACATGTGTTAGGAGGTAAGAAACGTGAACATGTATCCGACACGAGTACAAAGATAGCGAATAAGAGCTTAGGATCAAACATGCATTCACAAAGCCATATGTCATCGTCAGAGCAGGAATGTGATGATATGATGAAAAGAATTCAAAAGGCGGAGGAAGATGCTAAGCAAGCTAGAGATACAGCTGATGCAGCACAAGCAACACTCAAGCAACTTATGACTTACTTGAACAATCACCCAGATTTTGATGTATCATCGTTTTATTCTCCCCTGGGCGTGAATGGCGGGAATCATGACAATGATAATACCGGGTATGGATTATAACTTTAAACTTTTGGCATTTATTTGTATGGACCTTTTATGATTTGTCTCGTTATTTAGGATTGTGAGTATGGATGAATGGTTCGAAATGAGTTTGTTTGTGTGTTTTGGATAAATTTCTGGATCGTTTTAGGTATATTTTTTTTGGGATGTTTTTGTGGAAAAAATATGGTATGGCAGCAGATGAACATGAACTTTTAAAAAGTGCAGGTGCCGTTAGAGACGAGTGACAACACATTCATCTCTAAACAGCGCAGGTACCGTAAGTTGTTACTGATGCTAATAAATAAGTTGTGTTTAGAAAGGGCCTTTAGCTACAATGTTGTCATGCTTGAAGCTCAAAGAACGTATGAAGTTTAAGTTGACGCCATTAATGTTGTTAATTTGAAAAAGATGGACATGTGATCGAATATCCATTCAATGGATTTAATGAGCCGTCGTTACTAAAGCATTTTTGATCGAAAATGTAAGTGAAGTTTCAGAATCCTCTTTGTACGGTTTAAATAAGTTGCAACAACAAGTTCTTACAAGCATGTTAAGTAAACAAAACATCACTGTAAGTAGTGTTCATGAAGGAACAAACACGATGAGAAAGATTATGCACGGGAGAAAGGTTCTTATTGTTATAGATGATGTTGATAATAGAGAACAACTTGAGGCGTTAGCAGGTGAGCCTAAGTGGTTTAAATTTGGAAGCAGAGTTATCATTACCACAAGAGATAAGCAAGTTCTGTTAGCCCACCGAGTGAAGTTCATTAATGACGTCAACCTGTTATCGCACGCAGAAGCGATTTCTCCCTTTCGTAAGTATGCATTATAGGGGATTCTGATTGAAGGGTATGAAGAGCTTTCAAAAGAAGTTGTAGAGTACCCTGATGGTTGTTGGTGATTTTAGTGTCATCAACTATTTTAGTTAATCAGGATTTACTAGAGATCAATGAGATTTCATATTCGGTTCTTACGCGAGTTAGGGGAAGTGCGGAGTACACACTCGTTGAGCTAATATGTTATCGCTCACGACGAAAATGCAGGGGTCAAGGGGGCTGCGCCCCCTTGCGGGGTCAAGGGGCAGCGCCCCTCGCGGGGTTTGGGGCAGCGCCCCAAAACCTAAACGATTTTTACGAATCGGCATTAAGGAGTTTCCTTATTTTCCCGCTAAAACCCAACAGTTGTGACCCTTGGAATTAACTGTATTCCAAGCGTTGTTAACTGCATGCAACTGTCAATTTCTGTCTGTTCATTAACAGACATTGATCTCATATGAATATAACGGAAAACCATAATATTCTCAGTTCCTGCTTTGATCTCTTGTGCCTAGAATCAAAGTGTTTCTACTTGAATTATCCCGATAAGGATTTCGTGTAACCCAGGCACCATAGGATCGAAATACTTTATACGGAAAGTGAACCAAACACGATTCAAGTTAGATATCCAAGATTATCACACCCGTCGTACAGACACCCTAATTCTTACAATGGTCTTCCATTAACAATCAAAGTTTTGGGTTCACCTCTCTGTGGTCAAAGTGTGCCTCAATACCTGGGAGAGTGGCTCACTTGGCGAATTACCATAAACACGTTCAAAATTACGTGACACAACCCAGGTTCGATCCACCTTGGAGAACGTTTTCCAGTTTTGAAGTCCCCTTTACCAAAAAATAAAAAATGTGCCTCAATGGAAAATTTTCATTAAAGGCCACTATGGAAAAATTGGAACTCAGCTATCATCGTCACTACTATTTGAATTACAGGGCACCGAAGCAACAAAATGTATAACACTTGATGCATTTGGATTCAATTTTGAAATTTTAATGAACGATCTCGCAAATATGAAGGAACTTTGATTTTCTCACGTGTATCAGAAACATGTAAGTGAAGCCGAAGTTAGAAACCGGAGCTTTGATGAAGTTAGTCTACACATTCCAAAAGCCTTAGAGCATATGGAATGGTCACGCCATTCGTTGGCTCCGCGCCATGACGCCAAAAGAAGAACGGCGCAAGAGTTCGTGTATTGACGCCAAAGTCCTCGCGCCGTGGCTACCAGCCCACGCCGTTGGTTTTTTTTTTTTTTTTTTTAATCTAAGGGGTATATACCAACGTTTTTATAACCGGGTAAACCGGTTAACCTGGTTCTGGCCGAAAAACGGGTCATATTGACCCGGGTTTCACATTTTCGAAACCCGTCTAGACTCGTCGGGTTTGGGGTGACCCGGGTCAACCCAATTCTCAAGACCCGACCGGGTTTCGAATTTTTCGGGGTTTTTTTTAAAAGTATGTAAATTTTACGTATTTACGAAGAAATTTTATTTTTAAATATCTGCAAAAAATTTATATCTTTGATATATGGGAGTTTTTATGGTTTTTATTTATTATTTTTGTTAATTATCAAAAATATCTAGAAAATTATTTTTTAGAAAATCGGGTTACCCGGGTCGACCTGGACCCGGTGACTCGATCGGGTCGATTTGAAACTGGGTTTCAAAACATTGGTATATACATGACACAAAAAATACCCCAATGACATAAAAAATTCACCACTCCCCCTATGTCAACCGTGTATACCCATTGGCCGCGAAACAACAATATTTAGAAACTATGATTCTGTAGTATGTTCGCTGTTTTAAATTTTTGTGATAAAAACTACTACCTCCGTCCCAAAATAATTGTCCACGTTTGACTTTTGAAGTCTTATTTGTGCAACTTTGACCCTAATTATATTTGGGTGTGTTATATAGTACTTGATGCAAAATATATGAATGGATAGAGTTTTAAATGTATTTTCATTTGGTATAAATTTTATCAAGTATTATGTAATACAAATAAATATCTTTACGGTCAAAGTTTTAGAAAAAAGACCAAAAAAGTCAAACATGGACAATTATTTTGGGACGGAGGGAGTATCATTTTGGAATATGTTGTTGGTCGAAGTTTTGTGATAGAAATTGTCATTCAATTTAAGGATTATTGGTCTCATTAATTTTCTTCTCGTGCATCCTAAACTCTGTTAACACATAAAACTTTTGGCATTCACATAAGTAAATACGGAGTAAGTTTGTGTACAATTGACATGATGTTAAATGAACGAACGGCCTTGGCCAAATACAAACAATACTAATACATACTGTAGCCATTGTGTCACGACTCTAAAATATGGAGCATCGACTCTAAAATTGGCTGAATACTTTTAATGCTCCATAGTTTGGCATTAAAAGTATTTAGCCAAAATATGGAGCATCGAAATACCCTAAGATGGGTAAACGCGTCCTAGTTGGCTGAAGACTTTTAATGCTCTATATTTTGAACAAACTAGTTTCATGACTCTAAAATTGCATAACGTAACCATATATTAAAGCAAAACTAGACATCATATACATTCATATTTTTTGTAAGCCTCGGCTATATATGTGCTCCTGCTCATGACGAGGCGCTTCAGCCTTCATGTTTCATAAGGTGATACCAGGTTAAATCATGGCTTCATTTGTGTGTTACGAGAAGGCTAAAGACTTATTCCAAGTCCTCCACGATACATGGATTCATGGCTTCATTTGTGTGTTACGAGAAGGTGCTCAGGTGCGGCAAGGTCTTGGACTAAAGAGGAGTCGAATCAAATTACCAAAGCCAAAAGGCACCAATTAAGGTCTCGGTACTGTAATATATGAGTATAGAGCTTTTATTTCACAGACGTAAAAAGACTTGACATTACCATCTACCTATAGCTACTCCTCATTTAATTCCATTGTGAAGTAGGCAGGTTACTTTCCTGGCAAATGAAGAAGCTGTAATTATTTCACACAACAAAAAGGAAACCGTGTAGAGTTATACAATGCTTTCTTCTGTATTTCGGTTTGCAGCAATAAATGGTTGACACAGCGAGTTAGGTTAAGTTTTGCCATGTGCTCATAAATTTCTCACCTATCTTTCTCTTTATAATCTCTTCAATTTTCACCAACAATCTCATCTCATTTAAACACACATATGATCAAGTTTATCACTAACCTATCTCTAGTATCAAGAGATACGACCTGCTATTAAAACGACTATACACAATTAAGTAGCCTGTTATATATTGTCGAAATCTACAGTTCAATTAAAAAGAAATGCAACTTTCATATATAGTTATTTATATATACGAGCTCACACGAGACAATTTATAGTAGTATGAAGTATGTACTACCTAGCTGCAAAGAACATATATCAAATTAATGTGTTACGTCGCTGGTGTTTCGAAATAGCCCCTAAGATGGGTAAACGCGTCCAAGTTGGTTGAATACGTACTACATCAACTTTACACACAATAGTGTTGTTTCCTTTTGAACTAATTTTTTCCCTTCGAGCTTTACCTATTAAGCTCATTATGTAACCTAACTTTTATGCTGCTCACAATAGCCAATTAGGTTTTAATTGCTTGACCAATGCTTATCAATGTAAGTTACTCATCTCACTTTTTACGTCTTTGTTGGTTAGATTCAGAGACGAGGGCAAGGTAAAGATAAAACGATGCATTAGTCGATCAACTTAAGTAGCTGATCGACTGAGAATGATATGATTTTGGAACTATTAATTATAGTTTTTTTAATTTTAATTACATGGAATAAATAAATCACCTCTAAAATTGCATTAACGTAACCCTATATTAAAGCAAAACTAGACATATATGTGCTCCTGCTCATGAACACAGATACTATTGGGCCATACCCAACCCAATGGACTAATCTTACCCGCTGTAACTTATTTGACAGTTACAAACGGTTACTATGGCAGTTACAAAGGCAACAGACACAACGGTTCAATGACATGAACCATCGCGACCTTTCAAACACGCCTATTAGATTTCTATAAATAGGAAAGATTATGTAACTTACAATTTAAGTTCTATCATCAAATTGTAAGTTACATAATCTTTCCTATTTATAGAAATCTAATAGGCGTGTTTGAAAGGTCGCGATGGTTCATGTCATTGAACCGTTGTGTCTGTTGCCTTTGTAACTGCCATAGTAACCGTTTGTAACTGTCAAATAAGTTACAGCGGGTAAGATTAGTCCATTGGGTTGGGTATGGCCCAATATTCTCCCCTCTAATCGCAAACGCTGTGACGCTTGATCTTTAAGTCCAAGAAATGTGGGGTTTCTTCATGAGTTGCTTAGTGATCATCCTTATATCCAGGCTGATAGCTATGATCTTCCTTAAGTCCAGGTTGATAATTGTGATCTTCCTTATGTCCAGGTTGATAGTTGTGATCTTCCTTATGTCCAGGTTGATAGTTGTGATCTTCCTTAAGTCCAGTCTGATCATTGGTTTCTGGTTATTTCCACCATGTTGTTGTGATCTTTCATAAATCCTGATCGAACACTTTGTCTTCTAATTAGAGTTGTTGCAGTGTAAATATCTTCCTTGATTCCAGGTTGATTCATGCTTTCAGTTATTTCCACCTTCCAAGCTTTCACTGTCAACTCGTTCAATTTTTGATATAGTTAAGTTGAAGTTGAATGGAATTTTCTTCCATTCTTGAACCATTCTTGTTCTTCTTCAATAGTTGCCATGAGTAATTGTGGCTCTAAGTCTTCTTCAGTAAAGTTGGATTGTTCTTCCTTCTTTGATGAACATCTGTTTGCGAAGTGCCCATACTCCTTGCATTTGAAACACATCACCTTACTCTTATCATGAGTAAGTTGGTTTGAGTTGTTCTGTGATGATTCCAAATTCTTCTTTTCTGATCGAAACCTGTTATTTCCTTGGTCACGTGATTGGTTAAGTCCACCATGACCACGTTTTCTGATTTCTGCGTATGTGATCAAACCCGCCTCGCTGTCGATAGTCAAATCCGCCTAGCAAATAATTGTCACGTCTGCTTCCCGCTAATGACAACTATGTCTGCTTCACCGCTATTGACAATCAAACCCGCTTCTCCCCGCTGTTGATCTCATGCTTTCTGTTCCTCTAGTATTTATCTTCCACAACAACGTTCCCTCTAGTTCTTGATTAAACCTGCCTCGCTGTTGAAAGTCAAACTCTCCTCGCCAATGATTATCAATCCCGCCTTCTGCTAATGACAATCAATCCTGCTTCTTTGTTTCCGACAATCAAACCTGCTTCCCGCTGAACTTAAATTATTGTAAAGACAAAGATTATTGCAATACAATTCTTTTGGTATATTTGATTCTGGTTTGAAACATCGATCCGGGAGTTTTCCTCCAACAGATACGACAAATGGCAGCACAAGTTTATTGACAAGGTGCAAGGTGATACCAGGTTAAATCATGGCTTCATTTGTGTCTGCGTTACGAGAAGGCTAAAGACGTGTATTCCTAGTCCTCCACGATACATGGCTTCATTTGTGTATTACGAGAAGGTGCTCAGGTGCGGTAATGTCGTGGACTATAGAGGATTTAAATCAAATTACCAAGGTCTTGGTACTGAAATAATATAAGTATAGAGCTTTTATTTCACAGACGTAAAAAGACTTGACATTACAATCTACCTAGCTACTCTTCATTTAATTCCATTGAGTAGTCAATCGTCTGAATCACACAGCAAATGGAAACCGTGTAGAGTTACACAATGTTTTAATTTCTTCTGTATTTCGGTTTGCAGCAATAAATGGTTGACACAACGAGTTAGGTTAAGTTTTGTCATGTGCTCATAAATTTCTCACCTAAATAATACGGAGTACGTAGTTACTTTGGTAGGTACACCACTTCTTCTTTATATTCACTCGGTTCATCATCCATTCAATTCATTCTATCCATACTAAACTTTGTTTTTTTCTAACTGTCTATATCTGTTCTTAATCTAGTAATGTTGATCAAAGTTGGGGTTCTATTCCTTTTGGTTGATGCATTCTTAGAGATTACCATGTTACATCTTTTCTTCCAAGCCACGATTTCTCTGTTTAATAGGTATGAGTATAGCTCTAATTATCTCTTTTTCTAAAATGCTTCATTCTGAGATCTCATTATCTCTTATTATCCTTCTAAAGATCCAAGTTTACAACCTTTTACACGAATTTCAGATCTTGTATACTTATTTTATATAAGCAAATGAGATATCAACGTTTACAATAAAATGGTGGGCAAACGGGCAACAAGCTGCGCCGCGATCCCTTTTTGGATGGCAAAACCAATCCTACTAAAAATAAAGTTTTGTGCCTTAGAGTTGGAAACATTACTTTGCACAACCCGTTGAACCCTACTCAAAAACTCCATCGCTTATGTATATATTTTTTGAGATCTTGTATAATGGGTTTGAGTATAGATCAAAGTAGTTTAAAACAAATCTGTTCTTTTCTTTCTATCTTGTTCATATTTTTTTAGATCTATTAAATTTAAAACAGGTCTATTTTATATTTGTTAGTTATATGATTAATTATTAGTTTATGCTGGAAAAAGAAGACAAGATTATGTGATACAAGAAAAAGAGATAAATGTTGTAAATTAATAAGGAAAATGATAAATTTCAAAAAAAGATAAATTTTAACGTATAATATATTTTCTAATGACAGATATTCAACTATCCAGACTCGCAATTTGTACCAAAATTACACTTTGAGAGCGTTTTCTATCAAACGCTTTTAGAGTTTAGCGAATGAGTTTGTATTCATGCTATGTTTCTTGGAATCAATATTAGATTAATATTCTGTAATGTGAGAGGCTGGATTTTAAACTTTAATCAATGCTGCGAGTGAGTGAATGGTGGAGTTTTTAGTTTTAGGTTTATGTCTGGGAAGTCGTTGGTGTTGTTGTTTATTGTTTAAACCAGAAAAAAAGGGATACATATGTTCTGTACTGTTCACCTAATCTGAAAAAACGTAGTTATTTGGTACTGAATTATGGAAGGGTTTAGACTCTTTCTCAACAATTGTGCAGGTTCTGCTCAATGCTCGAAACCTTGTGACAACAACAAAAAAAGCAAGGTTATGCAAGGGGCAAAAAGATACAAATAGATAGGAAGAATGATGCAAAAGAAGTTGCTAAGGAAGCAGAAAGAAAAAAAAAACACTTCTTACCAAGGAAGAGCTAAGAAAACGCAGGAAGGAGGAGAATGGTCCTGTAAGTAATCTTTGCAGTATCTGATTGTACATATTTATGATTAACTTGCGAAGTCATTAAATAACTTTTGTGTGTAATTGTTTGTAGAGAGGCAGGTGAACTTGTTGCTGATAATGTGGTGGAACAAGAAGAGGGAGAGAGAGTCGGATAACAACTAAGCCATGAAGAGTTTGTTTGACTTGAGTTAGTTTTAATGATCTTGCATATTACTTTTAGAAATCTTGTAAATCTAAACTCGGATTGGATGGTTTGAAGTCTTTGTTTCACTTTGACTTAGGTTTTATGGTGTTATGATTTTTGTTTATGACTTGTGTAATTAACAAAATTGTTCTCAGTAATTTTGTTAATAATATAAGTCATAAACACAAAATCAAAGTGAAACAAAGACTTCAAACCACCCAATCCGAGTTAAGATATTTTTAGAGTTTAGCGAATGAGTTGGCGATGTCTTTGTGATATTGCATTTGCGGATTGTGCTTAGTTTTTAGCATTGCTGGCAAGTTTGTATCATGCTATGTTTCTTTGAATCAATATTAGACTCATATTTTGTAATGTGAGAGACTGGATTTTGAACCTTAAGCAATACTGCTACTTTGTTTGTGTCTATTTATAAAAAGAGTGAATGCCTTTTACTCCCATAGATGTTACATCTGCTAGTAATTTTATTGGTTAATATAAATAGATTTTGGTGGATTGTATATTTTGATATTTCTGTATTTTCGATTCCATTTTTTTGAATACCTACATGGTTCACTTAAGTGCGTCATGTAGGAGTATGAACACTTCTAACTCATGCTACTATGCCTCTTGGCGTTGTTACTGATGTCGCATGGTATTAATCTAAAAGGTGTCAAAATGGGCAATGGGGTGGATTATTAACCAAAACAGGTCCAGTTTTTTAGAAAGTTGGGACTGGTACTATTTTCACCTTATCGGTATATTTGACTCTTTAGGGATAAACAATAATACCCAACTGGACTCTTTCACAAGTAATTCATTCAAAATTGTTACCTCTGCTAATTCAGTTTTTTAGAGTGGGAGTGGGGTGTTTGATTTGTATTGCAAATTTAGGGAGATGGTGAGGCGATTTAGAAATGGTCAAAGGTCACAAGTCTCTGCAACTACTGATATAGTCGAACTTCGTATGCCCGCTGAATGTCCAAAGGTCATAAACCTCAACCTCATTAATCTAAAGTTGACGACCCTTCACCTCAGGATTACTCCAAATCTTGAGACACTAAGCCGGCCTCTTGGACTGTACTGATATGGTCGAACTTCGTATGCCTGCTGAATGTCCACCTCGACCTAGGTAATTTAAGTTGATGACCCTTCACCTAGGGATTGCTCCGAATCTTGAGAACCTAAGACTCAAGAACTGTACTAATATGGTGGAATTTCATATGCCCGCTGAATGTTCAAAGATCGTAATCTCGACCGTCGTAACTAAAGCTGAGGACCCTTCACCTCGGGATTACTCCAAATCATGAGACGCTAAGCCTCGAGAAGTGTACACGTATGGTCGAGAACTTCGTATGCCTGCTGAATGTCCAAAGCTCATTAATCTCGACCTCCATAATTTAAAGTTGAGGAACTTTCACCTCGGGATGACTTCGAATCTTGAGACCCTAAGACTCAGGGATACTGATATGGTGGAACTTCGTATGCCCGCTGAATGTCCTAAGCTCGTTAATCTTGACCTGCGTAAATCAAAGCTGAGGGCCCTTCTCCTCAGGATTACTCCGAATCTCAAGGCGGTAAGTCTCAAAGATTGTCGTGATTTGGTCGAACTTCAGATTCCTGCCGAATGTTGAAACCTCGTGACTCTCGACCTCCTTTAATTAAAGCTCCTTTTGGATGTCTAAAAACATTTCACTACGTAGAATTAAAGCTCCTGTATGGCCATTGCACTCTGAAAATAATTCGCCCAAGTCATGGCTTGCATCTTTTTGTATTCAACATCCAGCAGGCCGGAATCTTGTGAAACTCATTTCTGTACGCAACCTTGAGATTTCTACAGTAACCATTTCTGATTTTGAATGTTTAAGAAATCTTACTCTGAAAGGCGGTATTCCAGAGGTTCCTGAGTTCGTTGTCCAGTTAGAAGGTCTACAGGAGCTGATTTTGCTGTCTGCATAGATAAAACATCTCCCTGAAGGCATTTGTATGTTGAAATATCTTAAAAATCTCAGAACTTAAATTTTTCTGGCTACTAGAGAAGTTCCCCGAGAATCTTGGTCAATTACAATCTATAGAGAAGCTAATCCTAACAGAATGTGTCTTTTTACGAGATATTCCAAACAGCATACGTGAGATGAAATGTCTCAAATATTTCCATCTTGTTGTTTTCAAGTTGTGGAATTGCCTAAGGAAATTGGAGTTGGGATGTTTAGTTGGATACTGGAACAGGCATTAGTCGTCTTCCACAGAGTATATCTAGGGTGAAAGGTCTGCGTATTATTGGCTTTAGATGGCTTCTTGAGCCATTTGGTTTTATATCGGAGATAAAAACCTCTGATGATGAAACTTACTGCTACTTACAAAGCCGATAATAGCACAAACACCGAAAGCAGAAGGCTGGTCTACCGTGCTCGAGTGATGATTTTGAAGAAGCTAACATATAAATCGACATTACTTCTTGTTCGACATAGCACTAGGGGTAAAATGGTGCACATAAACAGTCACAATGATATACATGTCTCGCTCTATATTGATAAAAGTTGGGTCTTAATCTAATATTTAAGATTTAACTGTTTAATGGTGCAAGAGTAAATACAAACTGCAGTCACAAATTTTCAATCCAATCTTAGATCATCACAAATGACAATACCAACAAACCAAACTTCAGTAGAAACAAAATGAGAACACTCTAGCTTCGACACCTAGACGATAGGACTCGCGTTGTAAACGTTAGGCAATCGTTCTGGTAAACCATGCCCAATTTCAGCAACACTTTTCGAAAACGATATAAGACACTCTTATAAATAAAGCAATTGAGAACATTTGATGCCACAAATGAATCTTTGATGCGTGATGCACCATTCTAGTATGAAGATTCTTTCCATCCTCCATGGTGATGTCCATGTCGATGTACATTGTCTCGACCCTAAGGGCTGCTACGTAATTATTCTTTAAAGGGTGTTTGGGATTGAATTTTGGGGATATTATCTGATTATTATGTTTGCAAACTGCATATAATCAGAAAATAGTGTTTGGCATGAATAAAAATTTATTATCTGATTTTTTTTAGAGAGAAAACGCAACTTTTGAAAACAAAATTGAGGCTAATACATGCTTATATAAAAACATTTTACAAACACATAAGGTGGTTTTAGAAAGCAATCCCAAACACCCGTTTAAGATCCATATGTCTGAGATTTAAAAACCAATTCTAAATCAGCAATTATAACATAACCCAAATGATCCATTTGTCTATAAATGGTTTAAGCATAAATTCTCAAGATATCAAATCTAACCACTGAATATGCTTGAATCTAAACAATGAAAGATTGCAATAGTATTTAAAGCAGAGAAATAGATAGACAACTTATTATCTGCCCGTCAAATAGCATCTTAAGTTATGTTAAACTCTAGCCCATTACTAACAACTCTATGTGCTAGTTTGCTGGTTTTACTTGTCGATGTTGTCCCAACGTTTTCTGGATCGATGTTATATCGTTACTGAGTTGCAAAGTTTATGTGAATAAGTAATATATTAATCCAACCTTGTAATGTTTTACATACGTTTGTTTATATAGACATCGAATGGGTACGACTCCAAACGACGTGTCTGTTCATATCACAACCGAAATAACTGTCATTCGGTTATTAACTTTCTACTTGACACTATTGGTCCTTATAGTTTTAACTAACTATATACATGAAGCAATAAACTAGATTATCGGTTCACATTCTCCTCCTTAATCTTGATTGTTGCTTCGTCCTAAATCTTGAACTCCGAGCATTTGTCGCATTGTCATGAACTTCAATCTTGGTAGAGCCTTCGTTAAGATATCTGCTCTTTGTAGTTCTCCACTGACGTGCTCCACATTGATGTGCCCATTCTCTACACATTCTCGAATGAAATGGTAGCGAATATCGATGTGCTTACTCCTTCCGTGAAAGACTGGGTTCCTTACGAGTGCTATTGCTGAAACGTTATCGACCTTCAACGTTATCCTCTTCTCTGCCCATCCTGTTAATTCACTGAGTAATCTTTTTAACCATAAGGCTTGACATGCTGCTCCAGTAGCCGCCATGAATTCTGATTCACATGATGAGAGCGCCACTGTTGGTTGTT
This sequence comes from Glebionis coronaria, assembly GCA_025667525.1. Classification (NCBI taxonomy): domain Eukaryota; kingdom Viridiplantae; phylum Streptophyta; class Magnoliopsida; order Asterales; family Asteraceae; genus Glebionis; species Glebionis coronaria. The sequence goes on from CM046878.1 coordinate 83,346,718, forward strand.
TCTGAGTACACCAAGTAATAGGTGCCTCTCCGAAGTAGAATACTATACCAGTAGTTCCTCTTCCTTGATCAGTGATAATACCATAACTGTTGTCGCTATAACCTGTAATCTTGCAACCGCCTTCTTTCTTGTATATTATGCCATGCTCCTTTGTTCCTTTGATGTATCGAATCACTTGTTTTACCGCCTTTAGGTGATGATCCTTTGGGTCTTGCATGAATCTGCTAAGTAATCCGACTGGATAACTAAGATCTGGTCTTGTATGTAGCAAATACCTGAGACTTCCAATTAAACTTCTGTAATAAGTTGCATCAACTGAGTTTCCATCTTCCGCCTTGACCAACTTAGTACCGGGATCCATAGGGATCTTTGTTTCGTTGCTATCCATCATACTTGTCTCTTTTAAGATCTTGTTAATGTACCCTGTTTGTTTGATTGTGATCTCTCCTCCTGTCTGTGTAACTTCTATCCCAAGGTAGTACGCTAATAAGCCTAAGTCGCTCATTTCAAACTTGTCATTCATTTGGGATTTAAACATGTCTACTTCCTTCCTTGGAGTGCCTGTGATTATCAAATCATCTACATAAACTCCAATTATCAGTGTAGAAGTCTTGCTTCTCTTTGTGTAGACTGCTTGTTCGAGATTGCACTTCTTAAAATCTAGTGATTTTAAGGTTTGATCAAGCTTTACATTCCAAGCTCTTGGTGCTTGCCTTAACCCATATAATGCCTTAATGAGTTTGTAAACTTTTCCTGAGTTCCCTTGCTGTATGAAACCTTCAGGTTGTGTAACATAGACTTCTTCCTTCAAATGTCCATGTAAAAATGCCGATTTTACATCTAAGTGGTGTACTTGCCAACCATGATATGCTGCTAAGGCCAATATCAAACGAACTGTCTCTATTCGTGCTACCGGTGAAAATACTTCATCAAAGTCTATTCCTTGTTCTTGTACATAACCTTTTGCTACTAATCTTGCCTTGTATTTGATGATCTTCCCTTCTGCATCCTTCTTGGTCTTATAAACCCACTTGAGTCCTATTGCCTTTTGATCTGGTGGCAATGTGGTGAGGGTCCATGTGTTATTTTTATTGATTGAGTCCAACTCAATCTCCATGGCCTCAATCCACTTCTCATCTGTTGATGATTCCTTGTAATTACGAGGTTCTTCTTCCATAAGTAGTAAATTCTGAATTTCTACTTCTTCTGTGTTTTCATATAAGTTATTTAGACTTCTAAAACCTCTTTTGGGTGTATGATCAAATCTATTTCCCAAGTCTTCTGTCGATCTAATAGTAGACTCTTCTTCCTCTTCTGTAGGTTGGTTGTAGGTGTGGTTAGGTGTGATTGGTGAGTTAGGATCATCATTTGGATCCTCTTCATGATGTAAATTCTTGTCATTGTCAACTCCTTCTTCCACAAAACTAGCCCAAAATGTGTCTTGTGTACTTGTATCTTCTCCATCCTCATTCCAATCCCATGGTTTCATTTCCATAAACTTCACATCCCTACTAACATGTTTTCTCTTTGCTATTGGATCATATAACCTACATGCTTTTGATCCTTCCTCTACTCCTAAGTAAACTAGTGGTATGCTTCTGTCATCCAGCTTTTTCAGGTGAGGTTTTGTTATCTTTGCATAAGCTATGCATCAAATATCCTTAGGTTTTCCAAGTTTGGTTTTATGCCATAGAGTGCCTCAAATGGCGTTTTATTTTCCAGGGCTCTTGTAGGTACCCTATTGAGTATGTATATGGCGTGTCTAACCGCTTCCGCCCAAAAAGTTAAAGGTAACTTCATTGCTTTCATCATACTCCTCGTAGTTGATAACACTGTCCTATTTCTCCTTTCCACTACTCCATTCTGTTGTGGTGAGTAAGGTGCTGTCAACTGTCGTGCTATCCCATTTTCTTTACAATATCTTGTGAATTCATTTGATGTGAATTCACCTCCTCTATCAGTTCTTAGCATTCTCAGCTTTAATCCCAACTTCATTTCTATCTGTTGCCTAAATTCCTTAAAAGTACTAAATGCCTCATCTTTCGATGTTAGAAAGTAAGCCCACATAAAACGTGTACAATCATCCACTAACAAGAATATGAGATTGTTGCCAGAGTGTGTAGGTGGACTTATAGGACCACACAAGTCTCCATATACTAAGTCCAACGGGTTTTCTGATATGAATTTAGCTTGATTTGGGAAAGGTGCTCTACTTTGTTTTCCTAACACACATGCATCACAAATCTGTCCAACATGGTTTATCCTTGGTACTCCTTCCACTAGATTCTTCCTAGTCATCTTGTTGATATCATCAAAATTTAGATGACCTAATCTAGCATGCCATAACCATGCCTGCTCATCTATTCTTGCTAAGAGACATATAGGGGCTTGTACTTGTAATCTAATACTGTAAAGCCGATTCTTTGATCTTTCTACCTTCATCAACAACTTCTCATGCTTATCATATACTGCCAATATATTTCCTTCCATAATGACCTTGCAACCTATTTCTGTAAGTTGTCCTAAACTTAGTATGTTGCTCTTCAGGTCTGGTATATAGTATATGTCTGATACTATCTTTTGTTCCTGGTTTCTACAACCTAAAAGAATAGATCCTTTCCCCTTTATTTGTACATATGACCCATATCCAAAACGTACTTTCCCTGACACGTTTTCATCAATATCTCTAAAATGGCCTTTGTTACCCGTCATATGGTTACTTGCTCCATTATCCAAGTACCACATATTTGTATCTCCTGAGGTGTATTTTCCTTGTTGAATTTGTTTCTCATTCAACAATACTTCCTCATGTGTAGCCATTAGTAGTGATGGTTCGTCATCTTCTAAGATAAGGTTTGATTGTTCCTGAGTTGTTGACTTTCCTCTACAATCTCTTTTATAGTGTCCAAATTTCTGACACTTATAACATTGTACCTTACTCAAATCTCTTTCACTCTTACTCTTGTCTGAGTTTCCTTTGTGATTTGAGTTTCCTTCTCGTGAGTTACTTCTGTTTTTATTATTCTGCCAGTTTTTATGTGAAAACTTTCTACCTCCACGTTTCCCAAAACGTCTATCTTTTCCCGAGTGTTCGCCTTGTGCGAATAATAAGTTTTCCTGGCTTTCCACTTGTCCTCCCTTTCGGAGTTTTATCCTTTCCTCAAATGCCTTGAGTTTTCCAGTGATCTCATCTAAAGTGATGTCGTCCAGATCACTTGTTTGTTCTATGGATGCTACTATCTGAATAAATCTATCAGGTGTAGAATCTAGCAATTTTCGTACTAGAAGAGATTTATCCAAAGCTTTCCCTAATTCTTTTGCCTTCGTGGCATAGCCGTTTATCTTGGCCATAAATGCATCCACCGTGTCTTCATCTTTCATCTGAAGCGCATTGAATCCAATCATCAATGATTGTAGTCGTGCTTTCTGCACCTTTTCATCTCCAACGTGTTGCTTCTTCAACGAATCCCATAATTCCTTAGCCGTTTCACAACTTGCTACTTGTAAAATCACGTCTTCCGTCAACGCTTGATATAAGAAGGCTATCGTCGCCTTGTCCTTCTTATTGTCTACATCCGTATCATCTTTGGGCTCTATCGTCTCCCACAGACCGTGTGCCTCTAATATAACCTTAATTTGTATAGCCCAAACCGTGTAGTTTGTGCCTTTTAATTTAGGGCATTGGTAGTGTCTCGTGGGTGCTTCGTTTTTAGATGATTTTGAGGTATCTTCGTCAACCATCTTGAAAGTTTTTAATATCTTCACTTTCGTTTAGGAATTATGTGTGCTAGTGTGGTACTTTCTAATAAGGGATTATATATAGGTATCGGGAATCCTAATATATCTAAAGTAATAATTATATATTACTTTTAATTATTCTAAAGATCGAGTATGAAACTTGTGACCTTGGTGTTGTGATTTGCACACAACTTTGTTCCCTTCGTTAAACCACGCTACGTTCTTTCTCCCTTTTTTTTTCTCACGTTGCTATTTTCCCTTTTTGCCTTATCCGACAAAAAATCAAACGCTGTCCGATATCCTTTATCTCCTTTCTGTCCGATATCCTTTTTCTGCTTTCTGTCCGATATCCTTTTTCTTCTTTCTGTCCGATATCCTTTATTTCCTTTCTGTCTTGTCCGACAAACCTTCCAGCGTTCTACCCGATTTGATTTTGTTAGAATATTAGGAGTAATATTAAACATAGGTTAGGGACTTAAGTGTACTTTGTAATATAGATTAGGAATAAACTTGTATTAGGAAGGTGCCTTCCCCCTCATCTCTATAAATAGGGATGAGGGGATCCTAGTTCATTGAATTCTTCTTCCCAATGTAATCTTTATTAGGATTATTAATAAAGGGGTAGTTGGGGGTATTCCGTGTGCATATACTATTGTCGGTTCTTTGTAGTCTCTCGTGTCGCTACTTGTGCTCGATACAACTCGCGATCTAGCAGTTCCGCGTTATCGAACTTCGGGTTTGTTGTCGGTTTCGTACAACAAGTGGTATCAGAGCTTGGGTCTCAAGGTCTCCGAAGATCGAGTGCTAGGTCGGGTCCGAGTTTATCCGTAGTATCGAGGTTCAATTTTCGTTTTGGAATCGGTTTTTAAAAGTGCGATTGGTGGCCGATCGTTTTTGAGTAGCGATTGAATATAGGTAGTAAATTAATTACGTTGTTTACTTTGCATGAATACATATTTAATCACGTGAAGGTGATAATTTGAATTTGTTTTCATTGGTTCACAAAGTCAACGTTGTGGTTTTTATTATCTAAAGATCGACATTCTCTTATCGTCTTTTGGTTTTCGTCTTGGTTTTAAAAGACGAAAAGGACGAAGGTTATTGTTGTTGCGGGGTTATTTTTACTTCTTGTGGTTTAAGTTTAGATCGTGGTTCCCTTAGGTTCTAAGCTAGCGATCGGGTTGACTTATTCAAAATCGAGGGTTTAGGGTTTTCTAATAAATTCGATTTGCAAGAAGGGTACTTTCTTGTGGTTCAAGTTGATCGTGGTTTGCTTGGGGTTTTCAAGTTAGCGGTCGGGTTTGCTTGTTCGGAATCGAGGGTTTAGGGTTCTCTAATAAATTCGATTTGCAAGAAGGGTTTTTCTTGTGGTTCAAGTTTGATCGTGGTTCGCTTGGGTATTCAAGTTTACGATCGGGTTGCTTGTTCGTGATCGAGGGTTTTAGAGGTTTTCTAATAAATTCGATTTGCAAGAAAAGGTTTTAGCAACAATGGGTATATTGCACATGGCTTGTGAGGCTTGTCGGTAAAGTTGGTTAAGAAACAACTTGACAAGGTTTGTAGCAAGGTTAAAGAAGACTCAAGACTTGTCGAGGTTGCAAGATTTCTTAGGATATTAGAAATCGGTTTTGCAAAATTAAAAGTACGACAAGGGTTACTTCAAAAGAAGTCGGGTACTTTCTTGATTCAAGGGTTGTCGATTTGTTGGATAGGTTAATTTCCAAGGCTTAATCGATATTTGAGTAAGAAAGGGTGTTCTTTTGAAGGGTTACTTGGTTTGATCGATTTCTAAGAAGGTTTGTCTTAGGGTTATATCGATAAAGCAAGGGTTTTTCTTTATAAACGGGGACTTCGTATTCGTGATTGTGAGGTTTAATATATCACAAGGTTTAGCGAATCATCGAAGGGACTTTGTCGGTTTGTGATTGTGAGGTTATTCACAAGGTTTAGCAAACAACAAAGGGATAAAGAAAAATGGCTAGTTCTATAACTAGGTTTAACATCGAGAAATTCGATGGGTTTAATGTACATAAGCATGGAGGTTCAAAACAAGTTGGGTTCAAACAACTTAGTCCTGGTGTTCAAACTGGAGTCCATGGAGTACATGTTCATAAACGTGTTTGGTTTGAGGTGGAACTGCAGGGAGCTCAGGGGGATCGTGAAACTGAGGTTTTTCAGGTTAGTAACAATCATGGTGTAGTGGCTCAAAGATGGTTTGAGGTAGAACTGCAGGGAGCTCAAGGGGATCGTGAAGCTGAGGTTTTTCAGGTGAGTAACGATCATGCTGCAGTGGCTCAAAGATGGTTGAAGGACAAACAACCTGAAGAAAAGTCAAACACGTGTTGCTTGGTAAATGAGCAAGAAAAGGTACACCTTGGTATAAAGGTGGGGGCAAACATTAAGGTAACCGGAGTACCTGGTCAAGAGGGTGCGGAGGGTAATGTTGCTGAGAAGAAGAACGTGAAGGAGTTTATGGAAGCTAATCTAGGTAAATTATAGAAGTACAATGCCTGGTCGACAAGGTGGTTCCCCGTTCGAGGTTCCAACACCGGTAAAGGGTGTTGAGTATCGGTTATGTTTAAGTGTTACTCCTAAGGTGGAAATTGTTAGAATATTAGGAGTAATATTAAACATAGGTTAGGGACTTAAGTGTACTTTGTAATATAGATTAGGAATAAACTTGTATTAGGAAGGTGCCTTCCCCCTCATCTCTATAAATAGGGATGAGGGGATCCTAGTTCATTGAATTCTTCTTCCCAATGTAATCTTTATTAGGATTATTAATAAAGGGGTAGTTGGGGGTATTCCGTGTGCATATACTATTGTCGGTTCTTTGTAGTCTCTCGTGTCGCTACTTGTGCTCGATACAACTCGCGATCTAGCAGTTCCGCGTTATCGAACTTCGGGTTTGTTGTCGGTTTCGTACAACAGATTTTTCTTCACCAAATCTGTTTTTCTTTCTCAAACACGTATCCTGTTTGTTCCCGCTCTTATCCTTGTGGTTCCCCTTGTGTTACACGACACTCTATTCTGATTCTATATCACTTCGTGATATAAATCCTTCCACAAAAAGCGTTCCACGCGATATGGTCCTCGCGTTTTTTCTGACTTTGTTTGTTGTTGTATCCGGATTCAAACAAAGTTTCCCACTCGTTTTTTTTTACCCAAACGAAGTATATCCTTCTTGTTTATCTGTGTTGCAATACCCCCAACACAACGACAAGAAATCCCAAGGGTTGTCCCCTTCCTCTCGTTTCTTCGAAGCAAACGAGGCGTTCTTCCTTTCCCTTCGCTGTTTCAACGAAGTTTTATCCCACCGTATCGTGGTGTTCACGTCTGCAACCCTACGCACAAAGTGGTCGTGCACTACCCTTTTCTGCGTTCTCCTTATTCACACGCTGTCTCTCTTGGAAGTATCGAGAAACACGCTTTCCTGGTCTTCTCGTTCTTGAGAATCAAACGATGTTAACACTTGCTCTTGATGCCAAATGTTGTCCCAACGTTTTCTGGATCGATGTTATATCGTTACTGAGTTGCAAAGTTTATGTGAATAAGTAATATATTAATCCAACCTTGTAATGTTTTACATACGTTTGTTTATATAGACATCGAATGGGTACGACTCCAAACAACGTGTCTGTTCATATCACAACCGAAATAACTGTCATTCGGTTATTAACTTTCTACTTGACACTATTGGTCCTTATAGTTTTAACTAACTATATACATGAAGTAATAAACTAGATTATCGGTTCACAGTCGATTATTTATACGAAAATCTAAGTTCAAATTTGAGTAACAAAGAGCAAAGAAAGCATTTTAAGTATCAAAATAGTTAACACTCACATGGATAAGATATTATCCTCATGTAAGTATTCCATTCTTAAGCATCCGTGCGTGGACTGCTTGAAATGCTGCAAAATGAAGAATCGGTCTCAATCATTTACAATAACGAATCAGAATATTAAAGAAAAAAATTGTACCACACGAACTCTTAAATTTTGGAATATCTCAGCAACATGGCCTTAAGGATCAGCTACCACTTTGGACATTCCATTAAGCACAGAAGCAGGCAGCTGTTAAAATGCAAAAGAACTAGATGATGAGAAGATGGACATTTGAGCAGCTGTATTTAATGAAACCGTGACACATCATTAAATAATGAAACTGTAATAGAAGAAAGAGGTTTAAATCATACATGTGACTGGAGTTTCACGACGTTTGGGTTGTAACTTAAAGGATGTACCCGGGCAAAATATGTCGTCTAAGGTGTGAAACTATCAACCCCCACAAACACGCGTCCTAATTTCAATTTAGAAAGGTACAACAAACACCATCAGGCACCTACTAAACTATAGATTATTTGAGTATTGTGTTAAGCGTCGTGATTTCAGTATCTAGAAATATGTGTTATGTTGCAATTGCACATGACTAAGAGCAGGACATACATCCACCGGAATAAGAAGCACTGGATATGCAAACATAAACCCTTAACATTTGTCTCCATATGGTCAGATATCCTTTACCTTTTTTACATTGCATTCCAATCATTTATCCAATTACTGCATGTTACTCTCCGTCACGATTTTTCTTTCTTTTCTATAAAAGATTCAGGTATAATAGTAATCACTTTAGAAGGTTGTAGGCAATAAAATTAGCGTTGGTCGTTGGACTTAATTATTTCACTCATACCCCTTATTGCATCTTTTGCTTTCACTAAGATACTTTGTGATGGAGGAGGTATGTATAGTCTTGTATGTGCTGGTGTTCTTTTTATCTACTAATTTTTATTTTATTTTTTCTGACACAATGGGTACTGATACTCTAAATACTTATATGTTATGCTCAGTTTTTCGTACCGTTCATGCTCACCGAACAAATTAAATAAATCAATCATGGTTCTAAGTTTGTAGTTGTAGCGTATTACTAAGATGTTATTATACTTCAATGAACGATTTGGATCACAATCTCCACTCTATTAAACATGTACATACAGGAAAATTGCAAGTGTCAAAAATGTTTTTGGTTCAGTCGACTAGAAACTGACCCGTTTTGAGCTGTGGCACATGTGTTAGGAGGTAAGAAACGTGGACATGTATCCGAAACGAGTACAAAGATAGCGAATAAGAGCTTAGGATCAAACATGCATTCACAAAGCCATATGTTATCGTCAGAGCAGGAATGTGATGATATGACGAAAAGAATTCAAAAGGCGGAGGAAGATGCTAAGTAAGCTAGAGAGACAGCTGATGCAGCACAAGCAACACTCAAGCAACTTATGACTTACTTGAACAATCACCCAGATTTTGATGTATCATCGTTTTATTCTCCCCCGGGCGTGAATGGCGGGAATCATGACAATGATAATACCGGGTATGGATTATAACTTTAAACTTTTGGCATTTATTTGTATGGACCTTTTATGATTTGTCTCGTTATTTAGGATTGTGAGTATGGATGAATGGTTTGAAATGAGTTTGTTTGTGTGTTTTGGATAAATTTCTGGATCGTTTTAGGTATATTTTTTTTGGGAAGTTTTTGTGGAAAAAATCTGGTATGGCAGCAGATGAACAGGAACTTTTAAAAAGTGCAGGTGCCGTTAGAGACGAGTGACAACACATTCATCTCTAAATAGCGCAGGTACCGTAAGTTGTTACTGATGCTAATAAATAAGTTGTGTTTAGAGAGGGCCTTTAGCTACAATGTTGTCATGCTTGAAGCTCAAAGAACGGATGAAGTTTAAGTTGACGCCATTAATGTTGTTAATTTGAAAGAGATGGACATGTGATCGAATATCCATTCAATGGATTTAATGAGTTGTCGTTACTAAAGCATTTTTATCGAAAATGTAAGTGAAGTTTCAGAATCCTCTTTGTACGGTTTAAATAAGTTGCAACAACAAGTTCTTACAAGCATGTTAAGTAAACAAAACATCACTGTAAGTAGTGTTCATGAAGGAACAAACACGATGAGAAAGATTATGCGCGGGAGAAAGGTTCTTATTGTTATAGATGATGTTGATAATAGAGAACAACTTGAGGCGTTAGCAGGTGAGCCTAAGTGGTTTAAATTTGGAAGCAGAGTTATCATTACCACAAGATATAAGCAAGTTCTGTTAGCCCACCGAGTTAAGTTCATTAATGACGTCAACCTGTTATCGCACGCAGAAGCGATTTCTCCCTTTCGTAAGTATGCATTATAGGGATTCCGATTGAAGGGTATGAAGAGCTTTCAAAAGAAGTTGTAGAGTACCCTGATGATCTTCCATTAACAGTCAAAGTTTTGGGTTCACCTCTCTGTGGTCAAAATGTGCCTCAATACCTGGGAGAGTGGCTCAATTGGCGAATTACCATAAACACGTTCAAAATTACGTGACACAACCCAGGTTCGATCCACCTTGGAGAACGTTTTCCAGTTTTGAAGTCCCCTTTACCAAAAAAATAAAAAATGTGCCTCAATGGAAAATTTTCATTAAAGGCAACTATGGAAAAATTGGAACTCAGCTATCATCGTCACTACTATTTGAATTACAGGGCACCGAAGCAACAAAATGCATAACACTTGATGCATTTGGATTCAATTTTGAAATTTTAATGAACGATCTCGCAAATATGAAGGAACTTTGATTTTCTCACGTGTATTAGAAACATGTAAGTGAAGCCGAAGTTAGCAACCGGAGCTTTGATGAAGTTAGTCTACACATTCCAAAAGCCTTAGAGCATATGGAATGGTCACGCCATTCGTTGGCTCCGCGCCATGACGCCAAAAGAAGAACGGCGCAAGAGTTCGTGTATTGACGCCAAAGTCCTCGCGCCGTGGCTACCAGCCTACGCCGTTGTTTTTTTTTTTCTTTTTTTGAATCTAAGGGGTATATACCAACGTTTTTATAACCGGGTAAACCGGTTAACCTGGTTCTGGCCAAAAAACGGGTCATATTGACCCGAGTTTCACATTTTCGAAACCCGGCTAGACTCGTCGGGTTTGGGGTGACCCGGGTCAACCCAATTCTCAAGACCCGACCGGGTTTCGAATTTTTCGGGGTTTTTTTTTTAAATATGTAAATTTTACTTATTTACGATAAAATTTTATTTTTAAATATCTGTAAAAAATTTATGTCTTTGATATATGGGAGTTTTTATGGTTTTTATTTATTATTTTTGTTAATTATTAAAAATATTTAGAAAATTATTTTTTAGAAAATCGGGTTACCCGGGTCGACCTGGACCCGGTGACTCGATCGGGTCGATTTGAAACTGGGTTTCAAAACATTGGTATATACATGACACAAAAAATACCCCAATGACATAAAAAATTCACCACTCCCCCTATGTCAACCGTGTATACCCATTGGCCGTGAAACAACCATATTTAGAAACTATGATTCTGTAGTATGTTCGCTGTTTTAAATTTTTGTGATAAAAACTATCATTTTGGAATATGTTGTTGGTCGAAGTTTTGTGATAGAAATTGTCATTCAATTTGAGGATTATTGGTCTCATTAATTTTCTTCTCGTGCATACTAAACTCTGTTAACACATAAAACTTGTGGCATTCACAAAAGTAAATACGGAGTAAGTTTGTGTACAATTGACATGATGTTAAATGAACGAACGGCCTTGGCCAAGTACAAACAATACTAATACATACTGTAGCCATTGTGTCACGACTCTAAAATATGGAGCATGGACTCTACAATTGGCTGAATACTTTTAATGCTCCATAGTTTGGCATTAAAAGTATTTAGCCAAAATATGGAGCATCGAAATACCCTAAGATTGGTAAACGCGTCCTAGTTGGCTGAAGACTTTTAATGCTCTATATTTTGAACAAACTAGTTTCATGACTCTAAAATTGCATAACGTAACCATATATTAAAGCAAAACTAGACATCATATACATTCATATTTTTTGTAAGCCTCGGCTATATATGTGCTCCTGCTCATGACGAGGCGCTTCAGCCTTCATGTTTCATAAGGTGATACCAGGTTAAATCATGGCTTCATTTGTGTGTTACGAGAAGGCTAAAGACTTATTCCAAGTCCTCCACGATACATGGATTCATTTGTGTTTTACGAGAAGGTGCTCAGGTGCGTTAAGGCCGTGGACTAAAGAGGAGTCCATCAAACTACCAAAGCCAAAAGGCACCAATTAAGGTCTCGGTACTGTAATATATGAGTATAGAGCTTTTATTTCACAGACGTAAAAAGACTTGACATTACCATCTACCTATAGCTACTCCTCATTTAATTCCATTGTGAAGTAGGCAGGTTACTTTCCTGGCAAATGAAGAAGCTGTAATTATTTCACACAACAAAAAGGAAACCGTGTAGAGTTATACAATGCTTTCTTCTGTATTTCGGTTTGCAGCAATAAATGGTTGACACAACGAGTTAGGTTAAGTTTTGTCATGTGCTCATAAATTTCTCACCTAAATAATACGGAGTACGTACTTACTTTGGTAGGTACACCACTTCTTCTTTATATTCACTCGGTTCATCATCCATTCAATTCATTCTATCCATACTAAACTTTGTTTTTTTCTAACTGTCTATATCTGTTCTTAATCTAGTAATGTTGATCAAAGTTGGGTTTCTATTCCTTTTGGTTGATGCATTCTTAGAGATTACCATGTTACATCTTTTCTTCCAAGCCACGATTTCTCTGTTTAATAGGTATGAGTATAGCTCTAATTATCTCTTTTTCTAAAATGCTTCATTCTGAGATCTCATTATCTCTTATTATCCTTCTAAAGATCCAAGTTTACAACCTTTTACACGAATTTCAGATTTTGTATACTTATGTATATATTTTTTGAGATCTTGTATAATGGGTTTGAGTATAGATCAAAGTAGTTTAAAACAAATCTGTTCTTTTCTTTCTATCTTGTTCATATTTTTTTAGATCTATTAAATATAAAACAGGTCTATTTTATATTTGTTAGTTATATGATTAATTATTAGTTTATGCTGGAAAAAGAAGACAAGATTATGTGATACAAGAAAAAGAGATAAATGTTTTAAATTAATAAGGAAAGTGATAAATTTCAAAAAAAGATAAATTTTAACGTATAATATATTTTCTAATGACAGATATTCAACTATCCAGACTCGCAATTTGTACCAAAATTACACTTTGAGAGCGTTTTCTATCAAACGCTTTTAGAGTTTAGCGAATGAGTTTGTATTCATGCTATGTTTCTTGGAATCAATATTAGATTAATATTCTGTAATGTGAGAGGCTGGATTTTAGACTTTAATCAATGCTGCGAGTGAGTGAATGGTGGAGTTTTTAGTTTTAGGTTTATGTTTGGGAAGTCGTTGGTGTTGTTGTTTATTGTTTAAACCAGAAAAAAAGGGATACATATGTTCTGTACTGTTCACCTAATCTGAAAAAAGGTAGTTATTTGGTACTGAATTATGGAAGGGTTTAGACTCTTTCTCAAAAATTGTGCAGGTTCTGCTCAATGCTAGAAATATGGTGACAACAACAAAAAAAACAAGATTATGCAAGGGGCAAAAAGATACAAATAGATAGGAAGAATGATGCAAAAGAAGTTGCTAAGGAAGCAGAAAGAAAAAAAAACACTTCTTACCAAGGAAGAGCTAAGAAAACACAGGAAGGAGGAGAATGGTCCTGTAAGTAATCTTTGCAGTATCTGATTGTACATATTTATGATTAACTTGCGAAGTCATTAAATAACTTTTGTGTGTAATTGTTTGTAGAGAGGCAGGTGAACTTGTTGCTGATAATGTGGTGAACAAGAAGAGGGAGAGAGAGTCGTGGATAACAACTAAGCCATGAAGAGTTTGTTTGACTTGAGTTAGTTTTAATGATCTTGTATATTACTTTTAGAAACCTTGTAAATCTAAACTCGGATTGGATGGTTTGAAGTCTTTGTTTCACTTTGACTTAGGTTTTATGGTGTTATGATTTTGTGTTTATGACTTGTGTAATTAACAAAATTGTTCTCAGTAATTTTGTTAATAATACAAGTCATAAACACAAAATCAAAGTGAAACAAAGACTTCAAACCACCCAATCCGAGTTAAGATATTTTTAGAGTTTAGCGAATGAGTTGGCGATGTCTTTGTGATATTGCATTTGCGGATTGTGCTTAGTTTTTAGCATTGCTGGCAAGTTTGTATCATGCTATGTTTCTTTGAATCAATATTAGACTCATATTTTGTAATGTGAGAGACTGGATTTTGAACCTTAAGCAATACTGCTACTTTGTTTGTGTCTATTTATAAAAAGAGTGAATGCCTTTTACTCCCATAGATGTTACATCTGCTAGTAATTTTATTGGTTAATATAAATAGATTTTGGTGGATTGTATATTTTGATATTTCTGTATTTTCGATTCCATTTTTTTGAATACCTACATGGTTCACTTAAGTGCGTCATGTAGGAGTATGAACACTTCTAACTCATGCTACTATGCCTCTTGGCGTTGTCACTGATGTCACATGGTATTAATCTAAAGGGTGTCAAAATGGGCAACGGGGTGGATTCTTAATCAAAACAGGTCCAGTTTTTTAGAAAGTTGGGACTGGTACTATTTTCACCTTATCGGTATATTTGACTCTTTAGGGATAAACAATAATACCCAACTGGACTCTTTCACAAGTAATTCATTCAAAATTGTTACCTCTGCTAATTCAGTTTTTTAGAGTGGGAGTGGGGTGTTTGATTTGTATTGCAAATTTAGGGAGATGGTGAGGCGATTTAGAAATGGTCAAAGGTCACAAGTCTCTGCAACTACTGATATAGTCGAACTTCGTATGCCCGTTGAATGTCCAAAGGTCATAAACCTCAACCTCATTAATCTAAAGTTGACGACCCTTCACCTCAGGATTACTCCAAATCTTGAGACACTAAGCCGGCCTCTTGGACTGTACTGATATGGTCGAACTTCGTATGCCTGCTGAATGTCCACCTCGACCTAGGTAATTTAAGTTGATGACCCTTCACCTAGGGATTGCTCCGAATCTTGAGAACCTAAGACTCAAGAACTGTACTAATATGGTGGAATTTCATATGCCCGCTGAATGTTCAAAGATCGTAATCTCGACCGTCGTAACTAAAGCTGAGGACCCTTCACCTCGGGATTACTCCAAATCATGAGACGCTAAGCCTCGAGAAGTGTACACGTATGGTCGAGAACTTTGTATGCCTGCTGAATGTCCAAAGCTCATTAATCTCGACCTCCATAATTTAAAGTTGAGGAACTTTCACCTCGGGATGACTTCGAATCTTGAGACCCTACACTACAAGAAATATGGCATTTCCTGACAGATAAAAAGTGTCAGGATATGCATAAAAAAGTGTCAGGATCGGTAAAATAGCTTCTCCTTCACCTATAATAAGTGTCAGCAGAAGTTCCGACGGTAAAGGTGTATAGTGACAGACCTATCCTGACACTTAATGTATCAATAAAGGCTGAAATCTTTGTCTACACAAAGTTTGTGTCAGCAATACATGAAAACAAAAATATAAAAAAATTATAAACACAATCCAAAAAGTATCAAATGCATATATTCTTATCCAGAAAAGTCAAATTCGTACAGAAATATCAATAGAATTTCATAATTCATCATAACATAAATATTTTGTTCGCACCAGGAACTCTAGACCACTTAACATCTTTGAGATACTGTAAAGCCCCTTCATCAGATTCAGAAATCTAATATAACAGAAAGACAGTAATTAGTAACTACACGTGAGATTTCAATAAAAAGTTTTGAAACTACAAAAGCTGGACACTTATTACCTCGTCAGCCACACAATATCATCAACTAATATGTCCACAAAAATTCACTCACCCCAATTATAATAGAATGTTGGGACACAAGACAGTCAATTTACTAGTAGTTGAACTCGAGGCAGAGGAGTATTTACTGCAACATGAAGGAGATGCATCTTAATAACAAGTAACTTTATATCGCATAATTATCAATCATAACTTACAGCTTCGAACTTAAACCTACAAGTGAACTTTTGTGGCAATATGTCACCTGGAGTATATAATTACAAGTTATGTACCATTTTGGAAACTAGCCAATTATATTAACTAAATTAATCATGAAACAAAAGAATATGCGCGCTAACAAGAGTAGCCTAGAAATTGACCATTACCTTTCCTGCTTTTGAGAAGAACTCATAAACATGAAACTCAGTTGCTTTCAGCGGCATCTGCAAGTATAATACGCTTAATATTACTATACGTAAAAGGGATAATCAAATAACATCGCAATGAAGTCAATCCGTCTTACCTCAGAGCACGCCTTTATCTGTTTGTATCATTAGCGACTTCATGCTTAGATATCTATCACAAATTAAAGAAAAAAAACTGTGTTGAAAAAAAGATACCTCCTGTTGACTATTTCATATCTCTGTGAGTAAGGGAATGAAGCTAATTATCAACCAAAAAAGCAACCACCACCATGGACCAAAAAGAGCTACATTTGACTTTGGGCAGCCATATGGGGCTCGTTTCTGGGTTCAAATTTACATGGATTTTCTAAATTGGTTAAACTTTGTTACGCTAACAGCAAAACGTGTCCAGATAAAAAAATCAATAAACATTGGTTATATTCAAATTTGTGACTGTTATGTAACTGATGCCATGTCTATAGGTAGACCCTTTTAACGGTTATAAAGTCATACCTGAACCCAAATAAAGATACCTTAAGCATACATCGGCTCATAAAGCTTCAATACTTTGCTGTGTGAATACAATTTGTATATTGATTTTTGGAATTACTTAATTAACAAAGAAGAAACTTGTGAAAGAAAGACTGTAATATTCTTCATATATCAAAAAAAAAATCCTATATTTTCTAATATCTTGGATCAATTTCTCACTCATACCAAACATTAGAATTAATTTGAATCTCTCGACCAATTTCATTTCCTTTTAATTCTATTCTCACCACACAAGTGGACAACCCTCGCATTACAGCTCTATTTCTCAATGCACAGGATAACATGATTTTCAACATGTCCAAGGACTACCCATCTGATTTTATACTTTCATATACATTAAAACAAGTGCCCCGTTTCTATATAATCGTTATCACTCAATATATTGCTCGAACAGAGCACCAAAATGGGATTACTAATATGCAACATTCACATAACTAGGTCTGAAAACAAGCCAAATAATTCAGCAAAATAAACACTAAAACAAATAACAAAAAAGTTGATACCTGATGATCCTTAAGGGTTAAGAACACCAACACGATGCGTAACATTTGCCGAGAGCGTATCCAATAAATCCGGGTATTTTCCAGTCAAATTATTAAGCTTACTCTCTGTGCAAGAAATAACAAAACAATGCATCAATAAACATAAATTTGGGATCCTGTAGCTAAGGTTTACTCATTCACATCTACAGGTGGATGTTTGTTTAAGCTTATTTGACTCAGCTCATACTTCTTAGGCTCATTGTTTCGGCTTATTTTTTGCTTATGAGCTTATTATGACTTAAAGATGGAAAATAAGCTCAAAAGCTGAAAATTAAAATATAACTCGAGTCAAATTAGCTCAAGCAAACACCCTAAATATGCTAAACAAGTGTTACAGAGTGCAATAAATGCTACATAATGTAACATAGTAAAATCAATGCACAACTTGTCACAAATATTCATAACCTTAGCAAATACACTAAACAAAAGTTTCATTGTGTGATCGACTAAACAGAAAACATGTGTTTCTCGCAACTACTTGGTTCTTGACATAATTACTAATCACATCTACACAAACAAAATTAAGCCTTAAATTAAACAACATAAACAGATAAATACACTAAGTAAACATAAGGATTGCTGAATCGATGGAGAAACTCTGCATAAGCTATACCGAATCACAATGTGTGCTAATACTCGAAACGCAAAATTTCAAAACCAAAACCATAACTTATCAAACTTGCTACAAACGTTCATGAAAAAGCATAAGTTATAGAATCCATAGACTGCTCAAACTATGAATAAGCTATACTGAATCACACTTGCAACGAACTTTCACAACAAACCAATAACGATTGTAGAATCGATGGAGAAACTATGCATAATCAATACCGAATATGCTAAACAAACATAACATTTAACAAGTAATGCATAATTTGGATAAATCCACTACTTAACTAAGTAAAGACGTCCTTTTCGCAACTACTTATCTCATGATTCAATCACACAACTAAAACCTAATAAAGATGTAGAGCAATAATATCAATCATTTACCCTTTTACCAACAAAAACAACTATTTGAAGTTTTCGACTCTATGATGACACACTATCACCCTTACTGCTTTACATTGGTCGTTGTAAGCAACCCAAAGGGTTATTGTAATATTAACGACATCCTAATTTGTTTTACCTTTACAATATGAAATGATTATAGTAATAGCTTATAATGTTTAAAAATGCTTGTGTCAATCCGAACTGTAACTAACAAAATTCATGTATTAAACTTCCATTGGCCTTAATTTCTCAAACGTCCAAACCTAACAAAAATTTCATACATCCATTCTACACGAAGTCCTAAAAAACTACAGACTCTAAGGAGCAGATCTATACATATGAATATGAAAAAATTACAAACAGTATAAGTTGTTGTATTATACCTAATTCGATGGAATGATCTACCACGGTGACGGAGATTGACGGCGGATATCAATGACGGTGATTGATGGTGGAGACCGGCGATGGTGATTAACGGTGGAGATCGGTGACGGTGATCGACTACGGAGATCAGCGATGGTGATTATCGGCGGAGATCGGTGACAGCCATCGAAGACGGAGATCATTGATGGTGACTACCGGCGGAGATCA
Source organism: Glebionis coronaria (assembly GCA_025667525.1). Taxonomy (NCBI): domain Eukaryota; kingdom Viridiplantae; phylum Streptophyta; class Magnoliopsida; order Asterales; family Asteraceae; genus Glebionis; species Glebionis coronaria. The sequence goes on from CM046878.1 coordinate 83,365,287, forward strand.
GTGACGGCGATCAACGACGGAGATCATCGATGATTAGGTGACGGAGTGTGTGTGATTAGGCGATGGAAGCAGTGAAAGTAGTTAACCTTTAACTTATCTATCTTTTTTTTTTATAACTTTTATTAGTATGTGAAAGTAGTTTTTATTATGTGAAGGTGTTGCTCGCAGTTTCTAAACCGGACCGGACCGGACCGAATCAAAACCAAACTTGTCTCCAATGCAAGATCGAGTGTAAGTCCTAAAAAGTCGGGTCATTTCGATACTACTAAGCATAATCGCATGTTTTTTAAAGGTCGAACCGGACCAAAATAAACTAATCGGATCGAATGCCGAATGTAACGAAAAACATGGACCGATTATCGATCGGTTTTCTAGCCCGATCCAAGGTCAAGTTTGTTCAATCCTATTGAAAACAGGGATGAACGACTTAATAAGAATGAGGTAAAACGTGACATACGTTATCACTTTAATATGTTAAATTTTATCTTTTACGATTTGAATTATATATTTAAACCAAGTATATATATTCTTAAAGCTAACTTAGGATTAGTTTTGCTCATACTTCACGGCTCGGTTTGAGTTGAATCGGTTCACCTCAATTTGGGTCGGATCGAATAGGATTAGTTTTGCACATACTTATAAAAAAACGTAAACAAAACACTATACTTTTGCTTACACTTATAAAAAGTGTAAGCCAAACACTAGACTTTTGCTCACACTTATAAAAATTGTAAATAATACACCAGTTTTTTTGCTTACACTTATAAAAAGTGTAAGCAAAACAATAGACTTTTGCTTACACTTATAAAAAATGCGAGCATAGCTTAAGTTTTATCTACATATTTTGAAAAGTGCAAGTAAAAGTGTAAGTTATACTTATAGATTGTAATAAGTGTAAGCAAAACACTTGACTTTTGCTCACACTTTACAACAAGTGTAAGTAAAACTTCATGTATCCTTACACTTTTTACAATATATAAGCAAAACTTATACTTTTGATTACACTTTTCAAAATGTGCTGATAAAACTTAAGCTATGCTCACATTTTTTCTATAAGTGTTAGGATATGTGGACTTTTGCTTACACATTCTATATGTGTCATTAAAACAAGTGTCATTAAAACACCTTTTTGTTGTAGTGCTAAGACTCAGGGATACTGATATGGTGGAACTTCGTATGCCCGCTGAATGTCCTAAGCTCGTTAATCTTGACCTGCGTAAATCAAAGCTGAGGGCCCTTCTCCTCAGGATTACTCCGAATCTCAAGACGGTAAGTCTCAAAGATTGTCGTGATTTGGTCGAACTTCAGATTCCTGCCGAATGTTGAAACCTCGTGACTCTCGACCTCCTTTAATTAAAGCTCCTTTTGGATGTCTAAAAACATTTCACTACGTAGAATTAAAGCTCCTGTATGGCCATTGCACTCTGAAAATAATTCGCCCAAGTCATGGCTTGCATCTTTTTGTATTCAACATCCAGCAGGCCGGAATCTTGTGAAACTCATTTCTGTACGCAACCTTGAGATTTCTACAGTAACCATTTCTGATTTTGAATGTTTAAGAAATCTTACTCTGAAAGGCGGTATTCCAGAGGTTCCTGAGTTCGTTGTCCAGTTAGAAGGTCTACAGGAGCTGATTTTGCTGTCTGCATAGATAAAACATCTCCCTGAAGGCATTTGTATGTTGAAATATCTTAAAAATCTCAGAACTTAAATTTTTCTGGCTACTAGAGAAGTTCCCCGAGAATCTTGGTCAATTACAATCTATAGAGAAGCTAATCCTAACAGAATGTGTCTTTTTACGAGATATTCCAAACAGCATACGTGAGATGAAATGTCTCAAATATTTCCATCTTGTTGTTTTCAAGTTGTGGAATTGCCTAAGGAAATTGGAGTTGGGATGTTTAGTTGGATACTGGAACAGGCATTAGTCGTCTTCCACAGAGTATATCTAGGGTTAAAGGTCTGCGTATTATTGGCTTTAGATGGCTTCTTGAGCCATTTGGTTTTATATCGGAGATAAAAACCTCTGATGATGAAACTTACTGCTACTTACAAAGCCGATAATAGCACAAACACCGAAAGCAGAAGGCTGGTCTACCGTGCTCGAGTGATGATTTCGAAGAAGCTAACATATAAATCGACATTACTTCTTGTTCGACATAGCACTAGGGGTAAAATGGTGCACATAAACAGTCACAATGATATACATGTCTCGCTCTATATTGATAAAAGTTGGGTCTTGATCTAATATTTAAGATTTAACTGTTTAATGGTGCAAGAGTAAATACAAACTGCAGTCACAAATTTTCAATCCAATCTTAGATCATCACAAATGACAATACCAACAAACCAAACTTCAGTAGAAACAAAATGAGAACACTCTAGCTTCGACACCTAGACGATAGGACTCGCGTTGTAAACGTTAGGCAATCGTTCTGGTAAACCATGCCCAATTTCAGCAACACTTTTCGAAAACGATATAAGACACTTCTTATAAATAAAGCAATTGAGAACATTTGATGCCACAAATGAATCTTTGATGCGTGATGCACCATTCTAGTATGAAGATTCTTTCCATCCTCCATGGTGATGTCCATGTCGATGTACATTGTCTCGACCCTAAGGGCTGCTACGTAATTATTCTTTAAAGGGTGTTTGGGATTGAATTTTGGGGATATTATCTGATTATTATGTTTGCAAACTGCAGATAATCAGAAAATAGTGTTTGGCATGAATACAAATTTATTATCTGATTTTCCTTAGAGAGAAAACGCTATTTTCGAAAAGCAAATTGAGGCTAATACATGCTTATATAAAAACATTTTACAAACGCATAAGGTGGTTTTCGAAAGCAATCCCAAACACGTGTTTATGATCCATATGTCTGAGATTTAAAAACTAATTCTAAATCAGCAATTATAACATAACCCAAATGATCCATTTGTCTATAAATGGTTTAAGCATAAACTCTCAAGATATTAAATCTAACCAGTGAATATGCTTGAATGTTCTTCCAGAGGATTGCAACAGCAAGTCCTGTAAAGCGAGTAGAATCACATAATCTAAACAATGAAAGATTGCAATAGTATTTAAAGCAGAGAAATAGATAGATAACTTATTATCTGCCCGTAAAATAGCATCTAGAGTTATGTTAAACTCTAGCCCATTACTAACTACTCTATGTGCTAGGTTGCTGGTTTTACTTGTCGATTATTTATATGAAAATCTAAGTTCAAATTTGAGTAACAAAGAGCAAAGAAAGCATTTTAAGTATCAAGATAGTTAACACTCACATGGATAAGATATTATCCTCATGTAAGTATTCCATTCTTAAGCATCCGTGCGTGGACTGCTTGAAATGCTGCAAAATGAAGAATCGGTCTCAATCATTTACAATAAAGAATCAGAATATTAAAGAAAAAAAATTGTACCACACGAACTCCTATGTTTTGGAAATCTCAGCAACATGGCCTTAAGGATCAGCTACCACTTTGGGCATTCCATTAACCACAGAAGCAGGCAGCTGTTAAAATGCAAAAGAACTAGATGATGAGAAGATGGACATTTGAGCAGCTGTATTTAATGAAACCGTGACAGATCATTAAATAATGAAACTGTAATAGATGAAAGAGGTTTAAATCATACATGTGACTGGAGTTTCACGACGTTTGGGTTGTAACTTAAAGGATGTACCCGGGCAAAATATGTCGTCTAAGGTGTGAAACTATCAACCCCCACAAACACGCGTCCTAATTTCAATTTAGAAAGGTACAACAAACACCATCAGGCACCTACTAAACTATAGATTATTTTAGTATTGTGTTAAGCGCCGTGATTTCAGTATCTAGAAATATGTGTTATGTTGCAATTGCACAGGACTAAGAGCAGGACATACATCCACCGGAATAAGAAGCACTGGATATGCAAACATAAACCCTTAACATTTGTCTCCATATGGTCAGATATCCTTTACCTTTTTTACATTGCATTCCAATCATTTATCCAATTACTGCATGTTACTCTCCGTCACGATTTTTCTTTCTTTTCTATAAAAGATTCAGGTATAATAGTAATCACTTTAGAAGGTTGTAGGCAATAAAATTAGCGTTGGTCGTTGGACTTAATTATTTCACTCATACCCCTTATTGCATCTTTTGCTTTCACTAAGATACTTTGTGATGGAGGAGGTATGTATAGTCTTGTATGTGCTGGTGTTCTTTTCTGTATAAGTTATCTGCTAATTTTTATTTTTTATTTTTTTTGACACAATGGGTACTGATACTCTAAATACTTATATATTATGCTCAGTTTTTCGTACCGTTCATGCTCACCGAACAAATTTAATAAATCACCTTAAAATCATGGTTCTAAGTTTGTAGTTGTAGCGTATTACTAAGATGTTATTATACTTTAATGAACGATTTGGATCACAATCCCCACTCCATTAAACATGTACATACAGGAAAATTGCAAGTGTCAAAAATGTTTTTGGTTCAGTCGTACTAGAAACTGACCCGTTTTGAGCTGTGGCACATGTGTTAGGAGGTAAGAAACGTGGACATGTATCCGACACGAGTACAAAGATAGCGAATAAGAGCTTAGGATCAAACATGCATTCACAAAGCCATATGTCATCGTCAGAGCAGGAATGTGATGATATGACGAAAAGAATTCAAAAGGCGGAGGAAGATGCTAAGCAAGCTAGAGAGACAGCTGATGCAGCACAAGCAACACTCAAGCAACTTATGACTTACTTGAACAATCACCCAGATTTTGATGTATCATCGTTTTATTCTCCCCCGGGCGTGAATGGCGGGAATCATGACAATGATAATACCGGGTATGGATTATAACTTTAAACTTTTGGCATTTATTTGTATGGACCTTTTATGATTTGTCTCGTTATTTAGGATTGTGAGTCCGATGAATGGTTCGAAATGAGTTTGTTTGTGTGTTTTGGATAAATTTCTGGATCGTTTTAGGTATATTTTTTTTGGGAAGTTTTTGTGGAAAAAATCTGGTATGGCAGCAGATGAACAGGAACTTTTAAAAAGTGCAGGTGCCGTTAGAGACGAGTGACAACACATTCATCTCTAAATAGCGCAAGTACCGTAAGTTGTTACTGATGCTAATAAATAAGTTGTGTTTAGAGAGGGCCTTTAGCTACAATGTTGTCATGCTTGAAGCTCAAAGAACGGATGAAGTTTAAGTTGACGCCATTAATGTTGTTAATTTGAAAGAGATGGACATGTGATCGAATATCCATTCAATGGATTTAATGAGCTGTCGTTACTAAATCATTTTTTATCGAAAATGTAAGTGAAGTTTCAGAATCCTCTTTGTACGGTTTAAATAAGTTGCAACAACAAGTTCTTACAAGCATGTTGAGTAAACAAAACATCACTGTAAGTAGTGTTCATGAAGGAACAAACACGATGAGAAAGATTATGCGCGGGAGAAAGGTTCTTATTGTTATAGATGATGTTGATAATAGAGAACAACTTGAGGCGTTAGCAGGTGAGCCTAAGTGGTTTAAATTTGGAAGCAGAGTTATCATTACCACAAGATATAAGCAAGTTCTGTTAGCCCACCGAGTGAAGTTCATTAATGACGTCAACCTGTTATCGCACGCAGAAGCGATTTCTCCCTTTCGTAAGTATGCATTATAGGGGATTCTGATTGAAGGGTATGAAGAGCTTTCAAAAGAAGTTGTAGAGTACCCTGATGGTCTTCCATTAATAATCAAAGTTTTGGGTTCACCTCTCTGTGGTCAAAATGTGCCTCAATACCTGGGAGAGTGGCTCACTTGGCGAATTACCATAAACACGTTCAAAATTACGTGACACAACCCAGGTTCGATCCACCTTGGAGAACGTTTTCCAGTTTTGAAGTCCCCTTTACCAAAAAAAAAATGTGCCTCAATGGAAAATTTTCATTAAAGGCAACTATGGAAAAATTGGAACTCAGCTATCATCGTCACTACTATTTGAATTACAGGGCACGGAAGCAACAAAATGTATAACACTTGATGCATTTGGATTCAATTTTGAAATTTTAATGAACGATCTCGCAAATATGAAGGAACTTTGATTTTCTCACGTGTATCAGAAACATGTAAGTGAAGCCGAAGTTAGCAACCGGAGCTTTGATGAAGTTAGTCTACACATTCCAAAAGCCTTAGAGCATATGGAATGGTCACACCATTCGTTGGCTCCGCGCCATGACGCCAAAAGAAGAACGGCGCAAGAGTTCGTGTATTGACGCCAAAGTCCTCGCGCCGTGGCTACCAGCCCACGTCGTTGTTTTTTTTGTTTTTTTTTTCTTTCTTTTTTTGAATCTAAGGGGTATATACCAACGTTTTTATAACCGGGTAAACCGGTTAACCTGGTTCTGGCCAAAAAACGGGTCATATTGACCCGAGTTTCACATTTTCGAAACCCGGCTAGACTCGTCGGGTTTGGGGTGACCCGGGTCAACCCAATTCTCAAGACCCGACCGGGTTTCGAATTTTTCGGGGTTTTTTTTAAAAGTATGTAAATTTTACGTATTTACGATAAAATTTTATTTTTAAATATCTGTAAAAAATTTATGTCTTTGATATATGGGAGTTTTTATGGTTTTTATGGTTTTTATTTATTATTTTTGTTAATTATTAAAAATATTTAGAAAATTAATTTTTAGAAAATCGGGTTACCCGGGTCGACCTGGACCCGGTGACTCGATCGGGTCGATTTGAAACTGGGTTTCAAAACATTGGTATATACATGACACAAAAATACCCTATGGCATCAAAAATTCACCACTCCCCCTATGGCAACCGTCTTTCTTTAGGTAGGTTAACCTTTGAAGTGTATACCCATTGGCCGCGAAACAATGTCATCCCCATAATATATAGTTTTGTGAATCAACCTGCGGAATAGAATAGATTGTGAAATATAGCCTTATTTAGAAACTATGATTCTGTAGTATGTTCGCTGTTTTAAAATTTTTTGATAAAAACTATCATTTTGTAATATGTTGTTGGTCGAAGTTTTGTGATAGAAATTGTCATTCAATTTGAGGGTTATTGGTCTCATTAATTTTCTTCTCGTGCATCCTAAACTCTGTTAACACATAAAACTTGTGGCATTCACAAGAGTAAATACGGAGTAAGTTTGTGTACAATTGACATGATGTTAAATGAACGAACGGCCTTGGCCAAGTACAAACAATACTAATACATATTGTAGCCATTGTGTCACGACTCTAAAATATGGAGCATCGACTCTAAAATTGGCTGAATACTTTTAATGCTCCATAGTTTGGCATTAAAAGTATTTAGCCAAAATATGGAGCATCGAAATACCCTAAGATGGGTAAACGCGTCCTAGTTGGCTGAAGACTTTTAATGCTCTATATTTTGAACAAACTAGTTTCATGACTCTAAAATTGCATAACGTAACCATATATTAAAGCAAAACTAGACATCATATACATTCATATTTTTTGTAAGCCTCGGCTATATATGTGCTCCTGCTCATGACGAGGCGCTTCAGCCTTCATGTTTCATAAGGTGATACCAGGTTAAATCATGGCTTCATTTGTGTGTTATGAGAAGGCTAAAGACTTATTCCAAGTCCTCCACGATACATGGATTCATTTGTGTTTTATGAGAAGGTGCTCAGGTGCGTTAAGGCCGTGGACTAAAGAGGAGTCCATCAAACTACCAAAGCCAAAAGGCACCAATTAAGGTCTCGGTACTGTAATATATGAGTATAGAGCTTTTATTTCACAGACGTAAAAAGACTTGACATTACCATCTACCTATAGCTACTCCTCATTTAATTCCATTGTGAAGTAGGCAGGTTACTTTCCTGGCAAATGAAGAAGCTGTAATTATTTCACACAACAAAAAGGAAACCGTGTAGAGTTATACAATGCTTTCTTCTTTATTTCGGTTTGCAGCAATAAATGGTTGACACAGCGAGTTAGGTTAAGTTTTGCCATGTGCTCATAAATTTCTCACCTATCTTTCTCTTTATAATCTCTTCAATTTTCACCAACAATCTCATCTCATTTAAACACACATACACACATATGATCAAGTTGGGTGTAAAAATGTCTAAAGAGCTAGTTAGTGTAAAAATGTCGTCAAAAGTAACTTGTTACCCTCAAATCTATAATAAAAGAAAACTTGATGCATCTGCAAATGGGTGCTTCTTTAAAAACAGTTCCAGTATTTTAGTTGTTGCTACAAGTAAATTATATATTGTCGAAATCTACAGTTCAATTAAAACGAAACACAACTTTCATATATAGTTATTTAAATATACGAGCTCGCACGAGACAATGTATAGTAGTATGAAGTATGAACTAGCTGGCTGCAAAGAACATATTCAAATTACAATTGCAATGTGTTACGTCGCTAGTGTTTAGAAATAGCCTAACATGATATGTTGAACAAATAAATCACCTCTAAAATTGCATAACGTAACCATGTATTAAAGCAAAACTAGACATCATATACATTCATATTTTTTGTAAGCCCCGACTATATATGTGCTCCTGCTCATGAACATAATTACGACAAATGGTAGCACAAGTTTATTGACAAGGCGCTTCAGCCTTCATGTTTAATAAGGTGATACCAGGTTAAATCAGGGATTCATTTGTGTGTTACGAGAAGGTGCTCAGGTGCGGTAAGGTCGTGGACTATAGAGGATTCAAATCAAATTATCAAAGCCAAAAGGCACCAAGGTCTCGGTACTGAAATAATATGAGTATAGACTTGACATTACAATCTACCTAGCTACTCTTCATTTAATTCCATTGAGTAGTCAATTGTCTGAATCACACAGCAAATGGAAACCGTGTAGAGTTATACAATGCTTTAATTTCTTCTGTATTTCGGTTTGCAGCAATAAATGGTTGACACAACGAGTTAGGTTAAGTTTTGTCATGTGCTCATAAATTTCTCACCTATCTTTCTCTTTATAATCTCTTCAATTTTCACCAACAATCTCATCTCATTTAACACTTTGTATTGTAAGACCAGTATATTTCCATGTTCCTCTATTCCCCACCATCACCTAAATAATACGGAGTACATAGTTACTTTGGTATGTACACCACCCTCTGGCCTCAACATTAAACACACTATTCACTTCTTCTTCTTTATATTCAATCGGTTCATCATCCATTCATATCATTCTATCCATACTAAACTTTGTATTTTTTTTCTATCTTCCTAGATATGCTTTTAATTCTGTTATGTTGATCAAAGTTGGGTTTCTATTCCATTTGGTTGATGCATTCTTAGAGATTACCATGTTACATCTTTTCTTCCAAGCCACGATTTATCTGTTTAATAGGTATAGATCTTGCATACCTTACATAAGAAGTGATTGGTTTGGGTTTCGCTTTTACCTTATTTTGTTTCGGGATAGTAGCCGGTCTAAAAGGGGCTGGTGCAGTAACAATCGACACACCTTTGGCTATGATAAGTTTAATAGGGCTATTTACCCATTTCTGCACCTAGGCTGAACGCAGTCTTTGTTTCGTTGGGGCTGGTTCTAATATGATGAGTGTTAGCTTCATGTCAAGGCGGGTTTAGTGGCCTAAAGGCGAGCTAGATCCAAAAGTAGAGATGTTGGTGGACATTGTCACACTTGTTATCATTATGCTTATTTTGAAGGATTCGATAAAGGAGTTTGTTAGATCTGAAGAGTGTGCAGATGTTATGGGTGCTGTTTGTGGGTGGGTGGCGGCTGCTAGTCGTCGATTTGGGATGCATGTTTTTTTTGTGGCTTTAGTTTTGGTTTATTTGGCGGCGCTTGTTATCTACATCGTGCCGATGATGCCAGCATACGATGAATTCTTAGAGATTACCATGTTACATCTTTCTTCCAAGCTACGATTTCTCTGTTTAATAGGTAATATAACATGCTTTCATTCTGAGATCTCATTATCTCTTATTATCCCTTTAAAGTTCGAATTTGAGATCTTGTATAATTATATATATTTTTTGAAATCTTGTATAATGGGTTTGAGTATAGATCAAAGTAGTTTAAAACAGATTTGTTCTTTTCTTTCTATCTTGTTCATATTTTCTTTTAGATCTGTTAATTTTAAAACAGATATGTTTTATAATTTGTTGGTTATATGATTAATTATTCGCTTATGCTGGATTAAACCAAAATTAGATGGTAATGACTTTTTATAAGTTTGTATTCATACTATGTTTCTTTGAATAAATATTAGATTCATATTCTGTAATGTCGGAGGCTGTATTTTGAACTTTAATCAATACCGCTAGTGAATGGTGGAGTTTTTAGTTTTAAGTTTATGTTCGGGAAGTTGTTGTTGTTGTTTACTGTTTAAACCAGAAAAAAAGAGGATACATATGTTTTGTACTGCTCACTGAATCTGAAAAAAAGGTAGTTATTTGTTACTGAATTATGGCAGGGTTTAAACTATTTCTCAATAATTGTGCAGTCAAAATGCTCGAAACCTCGTGAAACACCAACTTAAAAAGGAATCTGGTGCCGAGGAAGCAAAAAGAAAAAAAACACTTCTTACCAAGGAAGAACTAAGAAACCGTAGGAAGCTTTAGAGGAAAAGGGTCACAATATCTGGTGTTCCTAATCATGCACAGGAGGAGAACGAGGAGTTTAGAAATCTTGTAAATCTAAACTCGGATTGGATGGTTTGAAGTCTTTGTTTCACTTTGAGTTAGGTTTTATGGTGTTATGATTTTGTGTTCATGACTTGTGTTATTAACAAAATTACTCTTTGAGGGCGTTTCTATCAAATGTTTTTAGAGTTTAACGAATGAGTTGGCGATGTCTTTGTGATATTGCATTTGCGGATTGTGCTTTATTTTTAGCATTGTTGGCAAGTTTGTATTCATGCTATGTTTCTTTGAATCAATATTAGATTCATATTCTGTAATGTAATGTGAGAGACTGGATTTTGAACTTTAATCAATACTGCTACTTTGTTTGTGTCTCTATTTATAAAAAGAGTGAATGCCTTTTACTCCCATAGATGTTACATCTGCTAGTAATTTTATTGGTTAATATAAATAGATTTTGGTGAATTGTATGTTTTGATATTTCTGTATTTTCGATTCCATTTCTTTCGAATACCTACATGGTTCACTTAAGTGCGTCCTGTAGGAGTATGAACACTTCTAACTCATGCTACTATGCCTCTTGGCGTTGTCACTGATGTCACATGGTATTAATCTAAAAGGTGTCAAAATGGGCAATGGGGTGTATTATTAATCAAAACAGGTCCAGTTTTTTAGAAAGTTAGGACTGGTACTATTTTCACCTTATCGGTATATTTGACTCTTTAGGGATAAACAATAATACCCAACTGGACTCTTTCACAAGTAATTCATTCAAAATTGTTACCTCTGCTAATTCAGTTTTTTAGAGTGGGAGTGGGGTGTTTGATTTGTATTGCAAATTTAGGGAGATGGTGAGGCGATTTAGAAATGGTCAAAGGTCACAAGTCTCTGCAACTACTGATATAGTCGAACTTCGTATGCCCGCTGAATGTCCAGAGGTGATAAACCTTGACCTCATGAATCTAAAGTTGACGACCCTTCACCTTGGGATTACTTTGAATCTTGAGACCCTAAGACTTGAGGACTGTACTCATATGATAGAACTTCATATGCCCGCTGATCCAAAGCTCGCTAATCTCGACCTCCATAAAAGCTGACGGCCCTTCACCTCGGGATCACTCCAAATCTTGAGATGATAAGCTTCGAGGAGTGTACTCGTATGGTCGAACTTCGTATGCCCGCTGAATAACATGAACAGAAACATATCTGACGTACTCATGCCGCCACTCCAAATAAAAATATGACGTATTCAAGGGGGTGTTTGGATTAGCTCATTTAGGGGGCTTATTGGCTTATATAGGGAAAACTTATAGAGGGCTTATTGGCTTACTTGTGTAGAATTCTTGCAATGTGATAACATAATAAACTATGTAATAGCTAAGCTGCTATTGCCCACGGGTAAAATAAACAATACTTTGTACTAATACTAGTATCACTACCTAATTAATTCTTTACCCAATATAATGCAAAACTACTTCCCATCACATACCAATCCAACAAACAAAAACGAAGATATTAACGTAAGTTCGATATAAGACGTTAACTTACAGATGTGTATGGCAATCTTTGGAGATTCCAAATGCATGTTTAACCAGAAAAACAACATAAAGTCTATCTCTACGCATATTGAGGAAACCATAAACTACCAATGAGAAGAACATAAAAGTCATGAGGCGCTTACACACAGAGGTATCATTGATCAGTAGCACTAGATATCAGTATGAGTGGATGACTAAAATAATACAATGGACCATAAGGTGCCAATCACTACAACAATCCAGCCCTTCCCCATCGGGGTTTTCCCCAGCGACATCATGTCGCTGGGGAAACGACGCTAAACGACAAAATCTGTCTGACGTGGCAAACTTTCTCGTAAAAATTTTGACCAAAAAATAAAGAAAAGTTTCTCCAGCGACATGTCGCTGGGGAAACATTGACTGAATTTTGACCAAACTATTTCACAGAAATGCAAGCGGGAGATTAACCCGCCAACTTTTCCCCAGCGACATGTCGCTGGGGAAACTTTCTTCCACGTCTAATCCAAGTGATTAGTGTTAATGCGTTGTTTAATTTATGTCCAAATGTTTCCCCAACGACATGTCGCTGGGGAAACTTTTTAGGATTCCCTCCAAAGGTTTTTCGTTAACGCGCCTATTTAACAAAACAACGAACAAAACTTTCCCCAACGACATGTCGCTGGGAAACGTTGACTTCTATTTGACCACCAATTTTCAAAAATGTGTAATGTTTATATAATATTTTAGTAAATATAATATATATATTAAAAAATATAGTTATTAAAATTTAAAATAGTATATCTCTTTTTATAATAAAAAAAATGAGACAAATGGTTAATTTTCCCGCTAAGGTTTTCCCGCCAATGTTTTCCCGCCAACATTTTGCCCGCCAAAAGTTAACATTCACTGATAATTGTTAACATTCATTGTTAATATTAATTAAAAATCGTTAACATTCATTGAGGCTTACAAACAGCCACGCCTAAACCTAACTTTATTCTACACGGACACTTAAACACGCGCTTAATTAAACATGGATATTAAACCGATAATAGACTCATAAACACGAAAACAGATACATCATAAACTAGTTCAAATGAATGTTCCCCATGTCATCGTAAAGGTCGTGAAGTAGTGCAGCTGAATCCAATGTGTGCCTATCGGAGTTGCGGTACAACTCTATCGTACGCTCAAGTACCATTATCATTCCATTCAAGCGCACACAGTTTGCACACGCTGAAGAGCTTGGAGAAGAAATTGGAATCGTTGAAGGTCTGGTAGAAGAGCTTGGAGGAGAAAAGCTCGTTGAAGGTCTTGAAGAAGAGCTTGGAGGAGAAAAGCTCATTGAACCTACAAGAGAATTGATTAGTAGTTGGACGCGTTCGTCTTTCCATAAAAAAATTTGCATCCATATGAAACTGGAGGTTGAACCCGCGACATGTCGCTGGGGAAACTTTGTAATTAGCTAAAATGTTTAAGTTCAACTTAATTTTTTTGTTTAATAAGGATTTTCCCCAGCGACATGTCGCTGGGGAAAATGTTGCCACCGTGGCAATCTATTCTTCCAGGAAAAGTCTGTGGGGCCCGCATGTCGCTGGGGTAAGTCGCTGGGGATACTTTTAACAACGAGCGTACCCCAGCGAATTTTCCCCAGCGAAATGTCGCTGGGGAAATATTTCCCCAGCGACATGTCGCTCGGGAAACGCCAAAAATATCGCTGGGGTAGGGCGCGAATGTTGTAGTGCAATACCAAAAACGAATGAAATGCAATATACTTCCAAACTCACGAAGTTTTACTAATTCTATTTTATGGTCAATTAGAATGAGGAGAGAAATCAACCAATTTCAATTTTTTAATCGTTTGTATGGCAAGAGTTTTTGGTTGCGGGGAGAAAAGGAATACAAGTATGTGTTATCTTACATCATTGAAATCGCATGTTAGAAACCGTATACACATAAGTTGGCAGGCTATGTTCAGTTGCAGCACTGGTTGCTATCAATATTACCACATTTACATCAAGATTCAAGTACAAAAAATAAAGTAAAAACCGTTCCCTAAAACTTAATTTACTATCAAATGTATGCAGACAGGCAATCAACAAAAGTTATCTCTCATGACCAACAGATTACTCAATAATTCTAAGATAGGTTCAGGATAAAGAACCGTATTAACATTTTGATTGGATTAACTCACTGCTCTAACATCCTGGGTTTTAAAAAGCGTGAAGCGCGCCGAGGCGTTGAGGGTCAAAAAGCCGAGGCGAAAGCGCGCGCATCACGTACCCGAGGTGACAATCTTATAGAAAAATACTTATAAATTATATACAATGCACAAAACATAATAATACCAAATTTCAGATCAAAATATACCATGGAATTTCATAATTTACGATTCCATTCGATAGAATACAAAAATCTTACCAAAATCATCAGAAGTGTCATCATTTATGTGATTTATTTATTATAATTGGTCAAATTGACCCTATTTTAAAAAGAAAAGCTCATAAGAAAAAGCCCAATACATATGAGTAAGACCAAATTCACTTTATAATGCCTAAGTACATGATGCGCAATAAAGCACCGATGCACGCTTTAGCTGATGCGTGCCTGATGCGTGCGCCTCACCACGCATCCCGTAATTGCATTGCCTCAGGGTGTCCGATGCAATAGGGGTGTGCATCAGCCTCAGTCACGCCTCAAGCGTGCCTCAGGCGCGCTTTTTTAAACACAGCTAACATCTGTAACTACCCTAGTCGCCTGGTATCATCATATCAGCTGTAACAGACTATTCATGCACTGTTTGATCTCCAGCATGACGATAGTAATCACCACAGGATCAATCTAGTCTCAGGACTGAAGTAATAATGATTAGTTCTCTAGCCTCTAAGATTAATTTCAGCGTTACACAAATAAGCACATGGTATCAATGTTAAATAATAACAACAGCATCAACGTCATAAAACAAATAACAAGAGTATATTAACAATAACCACGTCATACCTCCGCAGTCTTCTTAGCTGCTTCAACTTTGACCATCTCGTCCTGCGACTCGATAAGCTTCTGTTTGTCAGCCGCAATATCCTCCTGCAATTTTGCCCTCTGTTTCTCCCACGCTAAAAGCTTCTTGAGAAGCTTTTTTTCCCTTTTAGCAATCGCCAAACACATAGTCACAGATTCAGACGCACTTAACCTTGAAGCCTCCATTTCAGATCTTATCTCCGCGTTCTCTGCTTCCAAACGCCTGACCGCTAAATTTGCAAGGTCAACTTGACTACTAGCTTTCTTCAAAGAAGTTTCCATATAAGAAAGCCTGTGCATTGTCGGGTCATCAACATGCAGCTTTTCCTCCTTGTCCTCAGCTCGTTGGTTTTCCTCTTTTTCCATTCTTACAATTTTTATCTCGGTGAGATCATGAGATAACTTACGCGCTGCTTGCATTGCCTTTTGATGGGCCCACTCTTTCCTTTCCTTTACTTGTTTCTCAAGACTAATGATCTCGTGCACTAAACTCAAAAGCTTCGCGTCTTTCGCATCCTTAGGTGTTATTTCCTTATCACCTTCGAGATTCAACCCACCCAATTTCTTCAACACTGAATCTGTCCCTACTTGATTCTTCACACTCAACACTTTCAAACTTTCATCCACACCCGACGAACTCTTACTTGACGTATCAGTGTATCACCAGGACCCACTTCTGACTCGCCTTCTTTCTTCTTCAAATTCGCCCTATATTCCTCCCCAAACTTCGCCACATAACTTTTCATAAGCAAATTCATACTATCACTAACATCCGTTCTCACCGTCTCCACCGTCTCTTTTGACTCCACATCCAAAACCGGCCTCTCGACTTCTAACTCACCCCCCGCACGTTTCCTAAACCCCCACCCACCATGATACTTACACGACTCCAAACTCACCCCAACCATCCCATCCTTACCATCAACATCACCATCCTCCATAAAAACATCCATCACACTCGCCTTCCCAACCTCCAACTCCACACATCAAGAAACACCACATAGCATCACCTCTACTCAATCCAATCCTAACCCGTCTCAACAAACAAACCAAACACGCTAATAAAAACTCCCTCAACTTCTCCAAACTATCAAAACATTGCTTAGTATCATCTAACCAAAAGCCGGTCCCACGACCAATAACCAACTTGTTCAAATAAGGTATAGTAACAATATTGTTTAATGCGGTATCATTGCCATGACAATAGCCTTTTTTGAATATAGCTTTTGCAACTAAATCTTTTTTATAGCCTAGATTAAGTAGCTTTTTTTCGGTAGCTTGTTCGTATCTGTGTTCGAGTTTTTTTAACATAAGCTGTTCTAGTTCTTTGTTCTGTACAATAGCCCCAATTGTTGTCGTCAGTTGGAGGATCCGACTGAACAGTAGTTGGAGGGTCCGATTGAACAGCTTGCTCCCTCGTTATATCCTACAAAAAAAACAAGAGAATTGTTAAGAGCCAGTTTGATTTCTAATTTGTAGCTACAATAATACCATGTCTGCGCGAGAAGAGGTGGGTCTAAAAAATGTGCTTTTGTCATAAAAAGGGGTTTTTAAAAATAAGAAACGGCAATGAGACTCTTTTAAAAATCTTCAAAATTGAATTAGAAAAAGTTCTTTTTACCTCTTATGTCAAAACAAAAACAATAATTTTTAAAACATCTCCCTGTGCCCGCCTGCAGACTTAAGAGGAAAAAACATACGCACTGTTTCATTTTCCTCGTCCCACCCACACACATACGTAACTAGAAAAGACACGAATTTTTCATTTCATCTTCTGCCCACAAATAAACGTGCCAAAAGACTGAAAAGTTTAAGCTTATTTATGGGCTCATGAGCTAGTGTTTCTTGAAGCGTATTTTTGGGCTTATTAGCTTGTGTGGTTTCGGCTTATGTGTTGTGAAATGCCGATAAATGATCTTTAGGCAGAACAGCAGAAACAGAACATATTATTACAACCACCATCGTAAGGTATTCTTGATTTTTAAATTGAAAAAATATTAATACTTAGGTTTTTGGATTAGGCATAAATAAATCGCTCACATAAATGAGCAGATAACACAATTAATTGATATAAGTAATAACACTGGTCCTCAATATTTATTAATCTCATCTTTTACAAACGGAAAAATTTACCATCCAGTGTTGGATATATTTTCTTTTGTTTTTATACATATGAAAATCTTCTAATCTATGATTTTAAACTCAAAGTGTACCAACAATGCTATAGAAAACAAAACATGACTGCTTCTTAAACATTTTGTGATACCGTAGAATAATGCTCAAAGTCTTGCATTATGCAAATCAGAAAGCTTTTCAAACTTAAGGGTAAGAATAACACGACCGCTTGGACACGACACCTAACTTGCATGCCTAAAAAACCACCATAATAATTTTAGGGGCAGCAAATGAGATACCATGTCTAATCGGACATGTTATACTGACTCTCCAGTTTCTCACAGAATATCCATTGCACAAAGTATTCTTGACAAAGACATACAAATTTTAAGAATAAAGACAGACAAAAAGTTTTAACTAAACAGGATGTAAAACAGACTTAAAGTCACTATAATGCAAAACTACTTCCCATCAGATACCAATCCAACAAACAAAACCAAAGATGTTAACATAAGTTCGATATTGAGGCAAACGTTGAATCTCTTTCATCATTAATGCGATACAATTCTTCATTTCGTCTTGCTCCTCGGTGACTCCTTTACCATGTAGTACCCGCCCTTGGTGATGAAACGTTGGCTATCCTGCCCAACTATTCGCCCAACGCAATCATCAATTTCGAAGACCAGCTTCCCCAACGCATTCATCAACAGCACAACAATACATTGTTATAATGAAAACACACAAAAAATGCGCATACAAAAACAATATTTCTACCATGTGAAGTTGATCCAATGTCAGTCTAGGTTTGTGGAGACTGACATTGGATCCAATGCCTAAGACGCCTAATGAGGATCATTTGGATCAGACTGATAGGTTGGTTAGTGAGGCGCAGAAACCAGTTTGGATGCGGTTTTGTAAGCAAGTTAAAGACGAAGTATAGACTCTCAACAGAAGTACTATTAAGATTGAAAGTAAGGTCGATGATGACACCACTTAGCACGAAATTTAGGGTCGAAATTTTCGACCCTAAATTAAGGTGGGGGCCCACACATTTTCAACCCAAAAGAGCCCAAAAAGGCTGGTCAAAAAGCAGGTGGGACCCAAAAAATTTAGGGTCGAAATTTCGACCCTAAATTAAAAGTTTTAAATAATTTTAATTTATTTGTTATATAATTTATTTTTAATAATTAAAAACTATTTTAAAAGAATTAAATTTTAAATTTAATAATTTAGGGTCGAAATTTCGACCCTAAATATAAAATTTAAAATAATTTTAATTTATGTATTATATATTATATTTGTAATAACTAAAAATAATTTTTAAAAAAAATATTTTTAATATTTAAAACTTTAGGGTCGAATTTTCGACCCTAAATTTAAAATTTTAAAAATTTTTCACGAAAAATTTAAAATTTCACACGAAAATTTTTACGAAAAATTTAAAAAATTCGCGGTTTATATTTAGGGTCGAAATTTCGACCCTAAATTATTAAATATATTTTAAAAATTTTTTTTTTTAAGTGTTAATGCTTTTAAAATATTAATATATGTATATATATTTAGATAATGCAGTAATAGCTAAAAATAATTAAGTCTAAGCAGAACTAAAGCTGTGCAAATAACTTAGCAACTACAAGAACATAACAAGTTTATCAATTACAGCACAAATTCAGAAAGATCAAGCTGGTTACCACTATGAAAAACCAACTAGACTACAAATGACTGTACCCATTGTTTTAGTGCTTTCATTAGTCCCACTATTGATGGTACTAGTTTTAGTGCTTTCATTATGTACCCATTGTGAACAGGAAGATGATAATAGATGTATGTGTGCCATCCATTTTGGGTAGTTGTTTTGCTATTTAATGGTTTGTAGTTTGCCTGCAATTATCACTCACCTCAGTTTTCCAATACTAAAAAAAACAACAATAATGGCCTGGTTAGGAAGGTTAGAAGAATTAAAAGAAGTTGCTGGTTCAGATAATTGGACTGATCGAATGGTAGCATATTTTGAACAATCTGCCGAAGCGGACAAACGTTTTGGTCTGAAACTTAAACGTTTACATGAGGTTTTAGATGAAGCTGTTGAAGAAAGACAACAGTTTATCCAGGAATTAGAACGTGCTGGAGATATATATATCTTAAAGAAATGCGCTAAAGTATTGAAAGATACTCAAAAGAAGGATAAGAAAACCTCAAGTCGGTTGGAAGGTTTAATTAAAGATACAGCAGCAAGAATGACTGAGAAGGAGGAATTCGTTAAGAAAATGAAGGATCAATAAATAAGCATTCGTAAATGCTTAGAAGGAGCCTTTATTTATGAGTTTGAGCAAAGTTTGATGAAGGAATTCGTTAAGACTGTGTCTCTTTTAATCTAATTAATAATTGTTGTTCATATAGAATAAGAACCATACTAACACATGTTGTTGTGTATAATGATGCTTCTGCATCTTTTATGGTTTTTGTGTTTGAAATGTACTTGTATGTTTGTATGAATAAAAAAGGCTCCTTTATTTATGAGTTTGAGCAAAATTTGATTGAAGTAAAATGCTTTTGACTGAACTTTTGACTGCAAAACCTAACACAACAGACTTAAACTAAATTTTGTGACTCAAACAAACTAAATTCTCACAATGATTCAAGCTAGAATACTAATTAATCACAGAACCAAACACTCCTAAACATAATTTTATTCGTCACGGACACTTAAACACGCGCTTAATTAAACATTGATATTACAACGATATTAGACTCGTAAACACGGAAAAAAACACATCACAAACTAGTTCAAACTAAGGTTCCCCATGTCATCGTAAAGGTCGTGAAGTAGTGCAGCTGAATCCAATGTGTGCCTATCGGAGTTGCGGTACAACTCTATCATACGCTCAAGTACCATTATCATTCCATTCAAGCGCACACAGTTTGCACACGCTGAAGAGCTTGGAGAAGAAACTGGAATCGTTGAAGGTCTGGGAGAAGAGCTTGGAGTCGAAAAGCTCGTTGAAGGTCTTGAAGAAGAGCTTGGAGGAGAAAAGCTCATTGAACCTCCAAGAGAATTGATTAGTA
The DNA here is from genome assembly GCA_025667525.1 of Glebionis coronaria. Taxonomy (NCBI): domain Eukaryota; kingdom Viridiplantae; phylum Streptophyta; class Magnoliopsida; order Asterales; family Asteraceae; genus Glebionis; species Glebionis coronaria. Next base: position 83,385,615 of record CM046878.1, read on the forward strand.
GTTGGACGCGTTCGTCTTTCCACAAAAAAAATTTGCATCCATATGAAACTGGAGGTTGAACCCGTGAACGTGGACAAGCATAGTACAGTCTACCAAAGTTTTCAGTTGTCCACGATTCTCGAAGAACTACATCTCCATGTCCACACCTGCACGGAAAAGCTTCATGCTTCAACATGTACATAATAACAATTTGTTTATGATGATAAGTGTGTGTGATCTGCTGGTGGTTGTGATGATAAGGAGTGTGTGTGGTTCTCTTTTTATGCTAAAAAAGTGAGGGAAATTGTTAACATTTTCCCTCCAATGTTTTCCCTCCAATGTTTTCCCTCCAATGTTTTCCCTCTAATGCTGGTGGTTGTGATGATAAGGACTCATATCATGTAATACGATACCATATTGACTCATATCATGTAATACGATACCCTATTGGCTCATATCATGTAATACGATACCCTATTGGCTCATATCATGCAATACGATACCCTATTGGCTCATATCATGCAATACGATACCCTATTGGCTCATATCATGTAATACGATACCATATTGGCTCATATCATGTAATACGATACCATATTGGCTCATATCATGTAATACGCTACCCTATTGGCTCATATCATGTAATACGATACCATATTGACTCATATCATGTAATACGATACCCTATTGGCTCATATCATGTAATACGATACCCTATTGGCTCATATCATGCAATACGATACCATATTGGCTCATATCATGCAATACGATACCCTATTGGCTCATATCATGTAATACGATACCCTATTGGCTCATATCATGCAATACGATACCATATTGGCTCATATCATGTAATACGATCCCCTATTGGCTCATATCATGTAATACGATACCCTATTGGCTCATATCATGCAATACGATACCCTATTGGCTCATATCATGTAATACGATACCATATTGGCTCATATCATGTAATACGATACCCTATTGGCTCATATCATGCAATACGATACCCTATTGACTCATATCATGTAATACGATACCATATTGGCTCATATCATGTAATACGATCCCCTATTGGCTCATATCATGCAATACGATACCCTATTGACTCATATCATGTAATACGATCCCCTATTGGCTCATATCATGTAATACGATACCATATTGGCTCATATCATGTAATACGATCCCCTATTGGCTCATATCATGCAATACGATACCATATTGGCTCATATCATGCAATACGATACCCTATTGGCTCATATCATGTAATACGATACCCTATTGGCTCATATCATGCAATACGATACCATATTGGCTCATATCATGTAATACGATCCCCTATTGGCTCATATCATGTAATAAGATACCCTATTGGCTCATATCATGCAATACGATACCCTATTGGCTCATATCATGTAATACGATACCATATTGGCTCATATCATGTAATACGATACCCTATTGGCTCATATCATGCAATATGATACCCTATTGACTCATATCATGTAATACGATACCATATTGGCTCATATCATGTAATACGATCCCCTATTGGCTCATATCATGCAAAAGTGATCAATAAATAATTGATCTAGTAAATCCGAGCCGCAACACTCAAAATATCGTCGGCAGGGGCAGGAAGTTGCCGGGTGGTGGTACCTCATATGGATGCGGGAGTAGTTCTTATAGTGAGGGAGTGACTCGAGAACAACTCTCGGAGGTACTTAGGATTCATGAGCAAGAAAAAGAGCTGCTGAGGAAGCAAACCGAGGAGGCGCAGCAACGGGCTAATTTGGCCCATATGTATGCTAGTATGGCGCAACAAAATGCTGAGGTAAACAACGCCCGCCTAAGTCATTTGATTTCTCATTATACTTCACATGTGGGTCGAGGGTATACCGGACCTCCTAACCCTTTTATACCGCCACCCCAATTCGCTTCTATGCCTGGCATGTCTCAGATCCCTGGTATGCCTCAGTTCCCTGGTATGTCTCAGGTCCCTGTTATGCCCCAGTTCCGTGGTATTCCTCCCCCTCCCGGATTTCCATATAATGCTCCACTCAACCCACTCCAACCTCCAATTACCCAAAATAACAGTTTCAACAACTGTAATCGACCCGTTGTCAACACCACTGGCCCCTCGAGTTCTAACTCTCGGGAAAGTCCCAACTATACCGTCAGCCTAAATCCTCATCAAAATGATACTCGGACCGTCGACGAGTTGGCTCGAGATCTTGAGAATGCCAACAACATGTCCGATAATGAGCTAATTAACTCGGATGCTGATGAGGGAGATGATTCGGGTGATAATGATCAGGCCAGCGGGGACTATTCAGATTAGGAGTTGTTGGTTTTAGACTTTTTATTTTGTGTAATAACTTAAGACTTGTTAAATTGTGAAACATGGATTTATTGTGATGTGTAATAATTTTAGACTTGTTACATTTGTGAAATAAGGATTTGGTGAAATGTATTCTAACGTTTTGGCTATTTAACGTATTGTAAATTAGTAGTATTGTACTGTTTAGTGATTTGTAATATTGTGGATTTGTTGAAATATAGATTTTTTTCCGGAAAAAATGCCGGAAAAAAATCTGGAAAAAACCTGCAAAATGCAGTTTTTTTTTTGCCCAGAAACCATTTAGGGTCGAAATTTCGACCCTAACCATATAGGTAGGGTCGAAATTTCGACCCTAAATTATAGTTAGGGTCGAAATTTTCGACCCTAAGTTTTAGGGTCGAAATTTTCGACCCTAAATTTTGACCCTAAACCCATCCTGCACGAATTATTTCTGGACAAAAAAATAATATAAAATGTTTAGGGTCGAAATTTTCGACCCTAAACTTTAAAGAAATTTTCGACCCTAAATTATTAAATTAAAAAAAAAAACGTTTTCATAATCTTTTTAAAATATACACGTGGATATTAAATAAAAAAAAAAAAAATTCACAAAGATATATAAAATACACGTGGATATTATTTAGGGTCGAAAATTTCGACCCTAAATTAAAAAGAGTTTCGACCCTAATTTTTGGTCAAAATGTTTTCTGAAAAGTGGTGGGCCCCATTTTTTCGACCCTAAATTACAAAGGGTATTTCGACCCTAGTTTTTTAGGGTCCAAATGTTAGGGTCGACCACTTAGGGTCGAATATTTCGACCCTAAATATTAGGGTCGAAAACCCTTTGTATTTAGAGTCGAAAATTTCGACCCTAAACCCCAAAATTGTTGTAGTGTAGCTTGCAAACAATGGAAAAGATTTCATGTTTGCAATTGGGATGCCTTGTTTCATCGGGGCAGTCAACAACATCTTGCACATAAAACTAAAAGTCAGTTGAGCCAAAAATATTCAAAAACTTGTTGCTCAAAGTTATTTATGTTAGAACCTTAAAACCCCATGAATAGGTATTGTATTATTGATGTGTATTTATATTAATACACAGAACATTCTAGAAACCCTAAGCCCACAAGTCGGGCTTGGGCCATTTTATTGTCTAACACTCCCCGCAATCCGAGCGGCGAAATCGCGAAAGTTCGAACTGGAAAAGTAAACTAAAAAAGAAAAACAAAACATAATAAAACATATCTAGAAAAGTAAACCAGAAGCCGATCTTTAGAAGCAGCGGATCTTGAGAAGCAGCGGATCTTGAGAAGCAGCGGATCTTGAGAAGCAGCGAATCTTTAGAAACAACTATGCAAGTGAAGCAAACACGCAAGATAACAATCTTGATAACGAGTAGATACAGAACAAACGCAAGACAACGGTCTTGAAACACAAGTCGTCTTGGGGATACATACCCAAGATGCGACGAAAAATAAAAAACAACGCAAGACAAAGATCTTGAAACACGCGTCGTCTCGGGGATACGTACCCAAGATGCGACGGAAAATAAAAAACAACGCAAGACAATGGTCTTGAAACACGCGTCGTCTCGGGGATACGTACCCAAGATGCAACGGAAAAAAAACAAAAATAAAAAATAAAAAAACAACGCAAGACAATGGTTTTAAGACACAAGTCGGGCTTAATACCCTAGATTCGACCTTAAAAAAAACTAAACAACTATTAAAAAAAAATAAAAATAACAAAAGATAACCCATAGAAACACAATTCCACTTTGATGTTCGAATCTTCCGCCATCTACGCATCTAGTGCTGCTACTATTTTTCTCCTTGTGTATTTGTTTTTTTTTTTCTTTTTTTTTGTTTGTTTTTTTTTTTTTTTTTTTTTTTTTTTTTGGAACGATGCGTACATAGATAGGTTTCAAGAGATCGTTTTTTTTTAGGATGAGAACAAGATAGGGCTTGGGCCATTGACATCATGAGCAGTTGAGCATTTGACTTGGATGATAGTGATTAAAGGAATGGACGGTGAATATAGATATTGATCATTCATTCATTTGCATGAAGCATGATCACGTAGATGTGATTTTTTTTTTCTTTTTTATCCATGGATGGGGAAGAAAGTCTTAAAACCCCATGAAAGTATTGTATTATTGATGTGTATTTATACTAATACACAGAACATTCTAGAAGCCCACAAGTCGGGCTTAGGCCATTTTATTGTCTAACAATTTACATTGATCAGCAAGTGGCAGAACAATAAATTGAACATGTATTACCCATGATTCTTGTAGTGTATTTAGTTCTTGTTTCTTAAGAATGTTCTTAAGCTGTTTATGACAATTTTCTTTCAATAGCTAGCATTTTCGAATGGTTTGGGGCCATAGCAACTGTTGGGTGTGGATTAGGGTGAAAACAATTGTTTGGTGTATATGTTGGGTTTTAAAATTGGTAACTAGCCCCTGATTTATTTGATACTGTTTGAAATCCCCACTCTACCACCAACTTTTCTCCAACTTTCCTGACAATATTTGTTTTTTTGTGGGCCATAAAATTTAATTCTCTTTTTTTCTTTCTTTTTTATAAAACTTATATTATTATATATTAATTTTATAATACTAAAATTCAATTTTAAATTATAAATATTATTTTATAACATAATAATATTTATATCTCAATACATATTTTCTCTCACCAAAACTTACATCAAATTTTAATCTAACCCAATCCTAAACTTTCACTTTATAAACTCACCCCCAAAATAAAACCCATCTACAAATCAAATGGACCCTAAATTTTCAATTTCTTTTCACCTTGATCTTGTACAACTAGTAATCTTTTTTACTTTATGTACTAGTATAGGATATAAAATGTGTAATGAGCTTGGTTCGTAACATTTATAAATCAATTCGTCGTATCTATAGGTTCATAAGCCAGGCATTTGGTCAAACACTTGGCGTGCACAATCAAACACGCGCACCTAAGCTAGGAATTTCGCCCTAAAACACTTCTCCCGAGAGTCTTACAACAATTTAGCTCGATTAAAAATTATGATGTTTAAGCCCTAATTTAGCAAATACCTGTTCAACACCACACCAAATTCAACAGAACAACGGTTAAATCAAAAGAGAGCACATACCTCGACGCCGGTGGTGTGGCCATTGTGTGTTTTTTTAGCACTATTTGAGATGGTGGTGGCGCGTTTTAATATTTAAATTGTTTTTCAATTAAAATGTTTATTTATTTTGGATAAAAATTGTTACATATAAAGGTAAAATGGGAGTGTTATACTATCTTTATTCGCAACCGGTCTCAACTCAACCTTAGTAAAAATATTTTTTTTTCATCCACCTACACAACTAATATAAACAACCAATCTATACTTTATTTACCATTTATCAACAACCCAACTCAACCCAACCTCACATATAATATTATTATACTTATATGGTGAGGTTATATTCAGAACCAAATAAATATACACAACTGCGAGAACCACCTTTTTATTCTTAAAATGCACATGTATATTCATCGGCTTAGTTCATTAAGTAGAAATACATGAATTTTTATTGTCATATGTGACTAGGGACATGTATCTTAGGACCATGCACATGTATTTGTTTTGTACGTATTATAACTATCTTTTCGTTGGATAATATAAAAACACATGTGCACACTTCATATCGCTCATACTCAGATCTAATACCAATAAAACAATTATTAAATGTTAATTTATTTGGTTCTAAAAATAACCTTACACTATATTTATATTTAATTTAATTATTAAAAAAAATACTTATAAAATATGTGAAGCTAAAGAAATGAATCTGTATTTATCAGTTTTTACTTTGAATACGTGATTATGAAAAAGATGTTGATTTGAATTTTTAGTCAAAATTCACTTATACTAAACGATTATTAATTAACAAAATGAAACAAGCTTTCATTTCAAACTCATAAATGTTTAATACAGTACTTCTTTCGTCCATAAATAAATATCCACTTTGATTTTTTACGGTCTTTTTTGTGCAACTTTGACTTTATATATTTTTTTTTGTTACATAATACTTGATGAAAATTATATCAATGAAAAATTCATTGAAAACCCAATCCATCCATATATTTTGCATCAAGTATTATATAATATATACGTAAATATTTAAGGTCAAAGTTGAACAAGAAAGACCGAAAAAAGTCAAAGTGGACATTTATTTATGGACGGAGGGAATATAACTTATACACTAGAAATAAGCAGTCTTAGGAATAGTTAAAAGTTGTCAACAACTACATTTTTTGTTTATGATTGTTTATTTGTCTATCTTATCTCATCTTTTTCATTCCATCAATCTCCATTTTCACTTTTTCAGATAGATTCCATGTCTTCACTACTGTTCAATCTTTTGCCCTTTTGATGTTTCACGGATCAATGAAAGAAAACATTTAACTCAACTGTTCTTTTTCATTTACATATCCATACATTGATTCTAACACCTAGACGTCGATGCCCCCTCCTTATTATTTTCCTCTTTGTTTTATCTTTTTTTTCCACCTTTAATATTGTGACACGTGAAATGATCGGTTGAAGCATTTGAGAATCACCAAGCGACCAGATCGTGGGATGATTTTGTTGATTTAGTACTTTTTGCAATTTAATATTTCATTTTTAATGGTATGTACTTGCAACCGGTTGGTTCAAAATCATGAATAAACATAGTCTTACAGGATGAAAGGTTATGCTAAGCTTGAGTCTGGTGCCCCAAGCTTTCTGAAAGCCTCGCCAGAAACGAGATGTAAATCGTGGTTCTCTATCTGATATAATATCTGATGGAGTACCATGCAGTCGCACGATCTCCTGCTGAAATATTTCTACCAATCTGCTAACTATGTAATCCTTGCGTTTTAATATTTAAATTGTTTTTAATTAAAATGTTTATTTATTTTGGATAAAAATTGTTTCATGGGCCTTGTACTTATATTATACTAGCATAATACCCGCGCAATGCAGCGACATGTAATAAGTGACGTTTTTAGCAATCGATTTAACGTTAATATATAAAAAAGTTGAATTAAAATAAATAAAATTACTAAAAATGAAAAAATAATAAAAAATTGTAAATATATCTATGTTGAATTAAGGAGAACAAAATTTTAAAAAACATAGTGAAATAAGATTATGAAAAAAATAAATGAGTTAAAAGATATTTCAATTTAAATATACAAATGGTTTTGAATAAGCTGTTACAAAAGTTTATTACAAAAGAAATAGATGGTCAAGATTTGAAGTTAGGTTTGGATTAAAAAATATCAAATGGTTTAGTTATTAATATATTTATCGTAATTTGGTTTGGAGTCAGGTTTGGAGTTATGATGTGTATATGCACCCTTTATATGTAGTATAGATAGTATAGATATAGATAAGACACGTGTTAGAACATGGTGTTAAGTCATCTCTATTGTTCTGAGCTATTCTAAAAACTTTGATTTAAATTCATTTGGATACTAAACTTTATTTGGATACCAAGGGACTAATTTAAATTTTCAATATCCATTAATCCAATGGATAAGATTAAACACAAAATATATTTTTAATATCTCATGCTACTATGCCTCTTGGCGTTGTCACTAATGTCACATGGTATTAATATAAAAGGTGTAACACCCCATTTTGATAATGGAATGTCACGCGTAATTATGGCGTGTCATCAAAGCATACAAGGATAAATGTCTAAAACATTACATGACCATATGGTAAACCGGAATCAAACATCGGTTCCCAAACATAAGCCCAAAACATAATAAAGCAAAGGAAAAGAATGAAAGACTAATCAAGCATAAGTATATGAAGGCAAAAAGGAAAAGAAGTCTCTGGCAGCTTCCATCCTATGCACGTCCTCCAAAAGCTCGAGTCTTCCCTAGAGTACCTGCCGTTTTGGGGACATGGAAAGGAAAGTAACGGCTGAGCAAAACGCTCAGTGCACGGATATAGACATAGTATGAATGACTAAGCATAATAAAGACTTAATAGCAGCGGAAATGTATAAGTCCTGGAAAACCTGGAACATGTTCATAAAACTGGTTTTATAGTTTGAAAAGCCTTATGTTTATCTTATGAAAACTGTTTAACATATTTTACCATTAGCAAATATATGTCATGAAAATCCACCGTGCATGAATACTTGGAGGGGTGACCTCATCATGCAAATTAGAGGGGCTGCCTCTAATTTAATATACTGGTTTTTGGGTAGGAGGGATCAGCTCCTTGTGAAGGATGCAAGGCACACACCACATTCACCATGAAATCCTGAATAAAAACATGTAACTAGGATGCACCCATACGCCCCACATGATAAATATAAATAAATGGCCAAAAGCTGAAGGGACGCCACGAGCAATCACTCCGCCGTGGTGAAGTCATAACATCAGTGCCTCTAATGTTATGGTTATGGTACCTCCATAACTAGGTGAAACTGGTCATGCATGTATATGGCTATAGGTAATCTTAATTAAACATAAGCAATCAAACACATAACTTATACTACGGGAAAACAGTTGGCTGCATACGGGGAATCCTAATAAGTAAAGAATGTCCATACTGAAAGGACGGGAATCCGTACCTTATGTCCAGTGAACGAAGAAGATGAACTGAGAGAAATCCTACTTCCGAATCACTAGTGCTACATATATACATACATGAATAAGTATCTGCTTACTATATATGTAGCTGGTTTTATGTCATGTCTTAGCTTATTTTATGTGTTCTTACCATGTTTTACTGTTTTTAAACCTTACACTATGTTTATCTTACATTCTGTTTAATCTGATTAAGTATTTCTGGTATTTCATGTGTTATAAATACATACATGAATAAGTATCTACTTACTAAATACATAGCTGGTTTTATGTCATGTCTTAGCTTATTTTATGTGTTCTTACCATGTTTTACTGTTTTTAAGCCTTACACTGTGTTTATCTTATATTCTGTTTAATCTGATTAAGTATTTCTGGTATTTCATGTGTTATAATACTTACTATGTAATAATAAGTAACTTTCCAAAAATAGCAGGTTTCCTAAAATAGAAAGTTTCCAAAAATAGAAAGTTTCCAAAAATAGAAAGTTTTCAAAAATAGAAAGTTTCCAAAAATAGAAAGTTACCAAAAATAGAAAGTTTCCAAAAATAGAAAGTTTCCAAAAATAGAAAGTTTCCAAAAATAGATTTACTGCTTAAAATAGATAAGTTTCTAAAAATAGAAAGTTTCCATAAATAGATCAGCTGCCTTAATTAAATAAGTTTCCATAAATAGATTAGCTGCCTGAAATAAATAAGTTTCTAAAAATAGAAGGTTTTCATAAATAGATTAGCTACCTTATTTAATTAAGTTTCTAAAAATTGAAAGTTTCCATAATTAGAAATAAGCTGGTTAAATAAGCTAAGTATATAAGCCTAAGTGTTTTCATGATTATTTTCTAAGTCATAAGATATAATGTATAGTTTAATAATTATTTCATGTAATTAAATTAAACTATAGGTTAAAATATTTAATTAAAGTATAACATGTTTTTAATTAAATAAAGTTAAATACTTAGGTTAAAACATGTATTATTATTTATTAATAATATAACCTAAGTCATGTTAATTAATTAATTATAACCATGGTTTTTAATAATTAATTAATTTATAAGTCTAAAATATGAAAATACTTAGGTTAATAATTTCATGATTATTAATAATTAAAATAATCTAAGTCATGTTATTAAATTAATCATATCATTTTATTATTTTAATTTTAACATAAGATCATAAACATAAAAAAAACTAAACATACACCATGAACCGGATCTAGAATCAAAACCTTGAACCGGACATGAAATCGACACCGTACCCCGAACCAAATCGGGGTACCCCATGTCTTGAGGCTGCTGTGGGACCCACACACACCAACCGAGACCATATATGGTCTTGGTGGTGGTCGGTTGGCCAAACCGAAACCCCTTTGGGTTCGGTGTAGCCTGCGGCCAAAACAAACACCCCTTAAAAACATACTTTTGATTTTATTAAACCCCAAATCATGTTAGATCCATGTTTATTTATTAGGTTTTTGTAAAAAAACATAACATGTTTTTGATTTATTAAAAGATCAAATCAAAAGAAAAAGTTTAAAAAGGATTTACCGAATTCGTGGATCAAAAGGATGAAGAACAAACACGATCACCAACTAATTTTCCAAGATCCAAGATCACAAACCACCTCCTTGTGGTGTTCTTAAGGTGGCGGCACAAAAAGAACAAGGAAGGAGGGTTTTTAGGTTTTTGCTAAAAATCTTCTGTAATTGTAAATGAGTAGTGAAAATCCCTTAAACCCCTTTTAGTAAAATTTGATGGGCTTAGCCCATCCTCCCTCCTTAATTTCGTGGTAATGGGGCCCACAAGGGGTAACCCGAATGTTTTTCCGTGTCTAAAATATTGGTGTGTTCTCGTGTGTTCTCGTGTTCGTGTTTTACGTGTTCTCGTTAAATATTAACCGTGACTTAATATATTTATTTGTGTTCGTAATAAATATATATACGTAATTAATATTAGCTCGTGATTAAATTACGTTCATGATTTCATGATCGCATGTTCGTGATTAATTATTGTCAAATAATTATTGCGTGCTCATGCGTAGTAAACTACTTATCGTGTTCTAACACGTACGTAATACGTAAAATCCTAACACGTAATCGTAATTATGCTATATTAGGAAAGTTTAAATCTAATACGTACGATCCTAAGGGTACTATTCATGGTAAAAGTATGCGGGTTTTACAAAAGGTGTCAAAATGGGCAACAGGGTGGATTATTAATTAAAAAGTCTAGTTTTTTAGAAAGTTGGGACTGTTGTTATTTTCAGCTTATCGTTATATTTGACTGTTTAGGGATAAACAATAATACCCAACTGGACTCTTTCACAAGTAATTCATTTAAAAAATTTACCTATGCTAATTCAGTTTTTTAGAGGGGGAGTGGGGTGTTTGATTTGTATTGCAAATTTACGGAGATGGTGAGGCGATTTAGAAGTGGTCAAAGGTCACACGTCTCTCCAACTACTGATATAGTCGAACTTCGTATGGCCGTTGAATGTCCAGAGGTGATAAACCTCGACCTCATGAATCTAAAGTTTACGATCATTCACCTCGGGATTACTTTGTATCTTGAGACCCTAAGACCTGAGGACTGTACTCATATGATAGAACATATGCCCGCTGAATGTCCAAAGTTTGAAAATCTCGACCTCCATAAAAGTTGACGACCCTTCACCTTAGGATCACTCCAAACCTTGAGATGATAAGCTTCGAGGAGTGTACTCGTATGGTAGAACTTCGTATGCCCGCTGAATGTCCAAAGCTCGTCAATCTCAACCTTGGTAATTTAAAGTTGACAGACACTTCTTAAGACTTTAAGCCTCTGGGACTATACTAATATGGTCAAACTTCGTATTCCCGCTGTATTTTTAAAGGTCGTAAACCTTAACCTCATGAATCTAAAGTTGACGACCCTTCACATCAGGATTACTCCAAATCTTAAGACGCTAAGCCTCTAGGACTGTACTGATATGGTCGAAATTCGTATGCGTGCTGAATGTCGACCTCTACCTAGGTAATTTAAAGTTGATGACCCTTCACCTAGTGATTGCTCCGAATCTTGAGAACATAAGACTAGAGAACTGTATTGATATGGTGGAATTTCATATGCCCGTTGAATGTTCAAAGATCGTTAATCTTGACCTTCGTAAACTAAAGCTGGGGACCCTTCACCTCGGGATTACTCCAAATCTTGAGACGTTAAGCCTCGAGGAGTGTACAGTATGGTCGAGAACTTCATATGCCTGCTGAATGTCCAAAGCTCATTAATCTCGACCTCCATAATTTAAAGTTAAGGACCTTTCACCTCATGATTACTTCGAATCTTGAGACCCTAAGACTCAGGGACTGTACTGATATGGTGGAACTTCGTATGCCCGCTGAATGTCCTAAAAGCTCGTTAATCTCGACCTCCGCAATTCAAAGCTGAGGGCCCTTCACCTCGGGATTACTCCAAATCTCGAAGGCGGTAAGTCTCAAAGATTGTCGTGATTTGGTTGAACTTCAGATTCCTGCCGAATGTTGAAAGCTCGTAACTCTCGACCTCCTTTAACGAAGGCTCCTTTAGAGATGTCAAAAAACGTTTCACTACTTAGACATAAGTGAGTGTGGGAGGCTTGAATCATTTGTGTTGGACCAACTTTTTCCCTTGGTTGATGTTGACTCGTTATTGGGGTTAAATGTCACTATATGGCCATTGCACTCTGAAAATAATTCGCCCAAGTCATGGCTTGCAACTTTTTGTATTCAACGTCCAGCAGGCCGGAATCTTGAGAAACTCATTTATGTACGCAACCTTGATATTTATACAGTAAGCATTTATGATTTTGAATGTTTAAGAAATCTTACTCTGAAAGGCGTATCCCAGAGGTTCCTGAGTTCGTTGTCCAGATAGAAGGTCTACAGGAGCTGATTCTGCTGTTTGCATAGATAAAACATCTCCCTGAAGGCATTTGTATGTTGAAATATCTTAAAAATCTCGAACTTAAATCTTGTTGGCTACTAGAGAAGTTACCCAAGAATCTTGGTTAATTACAATCTTAAAAGAAGCTAATCCTAAAAGAATGTGTCTTTTTTACGAGATATTTCAAACAACATATGTGAGATGAAATGTCCCAAATATTTCCATCTTCCGTGTTGTTTTCAAGTTGCGGAATTGCCTGAGGAAATTGGACGGTTGGAATGTTTAAAAGAGTTGGATACTGGAATAGGCATTAGTCGTCTTCCAAAGAGTATATCTAGGGTGCTGGAACAGGCATTAGTCGTCTTTCACAGAGTATATCTAGGGTGAAAGGTCTGCGTATTATTGGCTTTAGATGGCTTCTTGAGCCATTTGGTTTTATATCATATTAAAAACCTCTGATGATGAAACTTACTGCTACTTACAAATCCGATAATAGCACAAACACTAAAAGTAGAAGGATGGTCTACCGTGCTCGACTGATGATTTTGAAGAACCTAACATATAATCGACATTACTTCTTGTTTGACGTAGCACTAGGGATAAAATGGTGTACAGAAACAATCACAATGATATACATGTCTCGCTCTATTTTGATAAAAGTGAAAGTTTATGGACATAAAATTAATAGTCGTGTGTTAGGATCAAACTCGAGATTACGGGATTGCACACAATACGTTAAGGGTTAATTTATTTAATAAATATATTTATTGTATTTATTAAATTAAACCAAGCTTTAACTTAACGATCGTTAAATAATAAGAGTTAAGTATTAAACGAACGTTGTGGAATAAATTAGAAGAGTTGGAAAATTTCGGAAGCACCCTTTAGGTGGGCTTCTACCGTCGGCTACAAACACAAGGGGGAGAAATATTTTATTTCCTAATTAGTTTATGGCTTGGAGAACAAGATTTGATAGCTTATATAAACAACCCTTGGCCTTCATACTTTTCCATTCATCTCTCTCTCTCTTTCCTGCGATCAAAACCAAAGGCAAACACCTTTTTTAGGGTTCCTTTTAACCTTTTATTTTAGTTTCTTGAATCTAGTCCTAGCCCCTCTCTAGGGTTGTTGGGTAGATTTTCCACAAGCATAGAAGCTCGGTTTACACGTGCTAGAATCACGATTAGCTCGTTGTATTACGTGTGTACAAGAACGTAATATAGTCTTACTTTAGACTATATCTTGGTAGTGTTCGTCATAAACCCTAAATTGGTGATTCGTTGGTGATCTTGTGGATCTTCGCTAGGATAAAGGTATGTAACCCTAATTCGATTAATTATAATTGTATTATTAATTATGATCTTGTTAAATCGCTTCCGCTATGCGTGCTTTGATCTTATTTAGGGTTTTGTATAATTGTTATGAGCTTTATAAACTTTTGGTGGCATCAAGAGCCGTTTTAACATGTTTTAATTATCTAGATCTAAAGTTTTTTTAACTAATAATGTTTTGAGTTAAAACTACATGTTGTTTTTTTAGCTTTTTACAAAAAATAGGGTTTTTTTTAAGGTATTCGGCTTAGCCGAATTTTTTTATTAAATTTTTTTTTGAAACCCTAAAGTTGCATGTTGATTATAATCTTTAGATGTTTGCATGAATTAATTGTTATGTCATGTATGGTTACGATCCGTAGAGATTTAATTGTTAAGATTATGTAGGAGATCCGTGATGAACATGCATGTTTTTCACGGATCATATGATTTTATGTGCTATTTGCTTTATTGGATTCAAAGTTTTTAAAATTGGGAAAGACTTTTATATGTGTATAAAACCCTAGATTTGTTTTCTTTGAATAAATTGTTATGCATGTGGATATTTGATTTAGTTTTTTTTGTACCTACTTGTTTTCATGCGTTTTATATTAATTGTATATTGTAAACAAGGGTAATTTTTTCCAAGAAAATAATATTGACTAAATCATTATCAAAATTAATGAATCGTTTTGAGATCTAAATTAGATAGAATTGTGTTGATTGATAATTTGCAATGATAATTTAACGGCTTACTCCTTTTGAAAAACTATTAAGTGGGTATAACGCACCGCTAGTCATGTACCCGGTTAAGGAAGGAGGTGCTATGCCATTAGTCGCTGACCGAATTGCCGGCTCGCCTGTGCGTCAAATTGAAATTACCTACGATTATTATTTTCATTATATCTTAAGGTTGATTTGCCGCAAATTCACATCCGAAACACAATGAATAAGGTTATTGCTTTGTGCTTTAGCCAAGATCTAGGAACGTAAGGCGTGAATTGGTGTGGGTAAAATTTTTTAATTGGTTTAACCAATACCTCAACTTACAATTTATGGCGAAATTTTTAGACTCACCAAAAAGTTTACTAAATGTTTTATTAAACTTACGCTATGGAGATGTATGCATGCGTCTCTATACATGATTTTAACACCAAAAATCTATACCCTAAATTTAAGTCATATGCCATCTAATTGACGAACACTTGAAGTTACAATTTTCGTCATATGAGATTCTGGACGATGTTGTAATGGAAAGAAAAATTTCATGACTGAATGAGATTGCACATGAATGGTTTTATGTTCTTTAGATTATTCGACTTAATTAAGTTACTCAGTGATATCTGGAAACTTAAGGCATAAAGTAGGGATGAAACATGTTTACAATGAAAAATAAATTTTGGCAATGTAAATCCCTAAAATATCTACAAATTACAAATTTGTTTGTCAATTATTGTTCGACAAGTTACCATGTTGAACACATTTTTCACTAGTAGATCAACTGATGTGATGAGTTTATCTCAATATGGATTCTAGTTTCAAGGAAAATACTATGGTTTTTATTACAAGGGTAATTTTATTTTCTTGAATGGTATTATAGAAAATACCAATATTTTGAACTTATTTCTGTAGACATGGCTCAACCCGACAATAACACTTTGAGTTCTGCCTTCAAAACTTACTTTGAACGTCAGGAACTAACTGGCCCAAACTTCAATGATTTGTACCGCTCACTGAGAATTGTCTTGAGAGTGGCGGGTACTTCTGATTACTTGACCAGGGCGTTTCCTACGCCCCTTGGCCCTAATGCTACTCTAGTTGAAAGACTGAATTATGAGGCAGAGGTTAAGAAGCACAATGATGTGGCTTGCTTAATGCTCGGAAAAATGGCACCTTTCTTACAAAGAAAGTTTGAACTATTTACAACCAAACCAAATGCTTGAAGAGCTTAAGGCAATGTTTGAGAAGCCTCAGGCTGTAGAGATCTAGGATTTAGTAGATGCTTTGCATAGTTGTAAGCAATGCCCTGGGAAATTCGTAAATGCACACTATCAAGAGATGAAGGGTTACATGGAACAGCTCATCGCAATTGGGAAACCCTATGACGATGATATGGCGATTAACCTAATCAATAGGTCCCTTAACAAGGACTTCAATGATTTCATTAGAAACTTCAATATGCATTGCGCGGGGAAGACAATTAATGATTTGCACACAATGCTCATTGACTACGAAAAGGGTTTAAAAGACAAGGCAAGTACATCTACTTCTACTCCTCAAGAAATTTATGTACAAAAGGGTAGAGTGAATAAGCCAAAACCGCAAGTGAACAAAAATCAGATAGGCAAAAGCAAAGGTGATAAGGGCAAACAAGTTACGACTCCTTCAAAACCTAAGCAGAACTTTGTCAAGAAGAATTAATCACAAAAGGATGAGACTTGTCACCATTGCAAAGCAAGTGGTCACTGGAAGAGGAACTGTCCTCTTTACCTCGACGAGTTGTGAGAAAATAAGAAGAAGGTTGAGCTAGGCGCTACACCACCTTCAGGTAACTTATTTATGATAGAGTTATTTAATCTTACATACAAATCAAACTCCTAGGTATATGATACGGGATGCGGTATTAACATTTGTAAAACGCTGCATGGATTTGAATTGGAAAGGAATCTATCCTATAGGGAACAATATTTGCAAGTGGGCAATGGAGCACAAGCAGCTGTTTAAGCTATAGGAATGTTTAATTTAGTTTTACCTTCGGGTTTAGTACTGATCTTAAACAATTGTCATTATGCACCTTCAATTGTTAGGGGTGTTATTTCCTTTTCTTGTTTGTTGGATCTTGAATTTATTCACACTATTGATAATAATGGAATTTCTGTTTTCAAAGATGGTTTATTCTATTTTAATGCAATTTCTGTTAATGGTGTGTTTGAAATTAACATGCATGATAATAATTCCAAGAGTAATAATAATTCTGAATTTAGCATGAATAAGAAGAGAAAGTTGGACAAGAACTCTTCTTATCTTTGGCATTGTCGACTTGCCCATATTGGCAAGACACGCATACAAAAGCTTCAACATGATGGTCTTTTGGAAAATTTCAATGATGAATCATTTGATAAATGTGCGTCTTGTATCTCTGGAAAGATGACCAAGAAACCTTTTAATAACAATATTGAAAGGGCTACTAAACTACTTGGTTTGATACATACGGATGTGTGTGGACCACTTAGACATGTGTCAAGGAAAGGTTCTATCTACTTTTCAATGTTTACGGATGATTATTGCCGTTATGGTTATGTTTATTTACTTAAGCATAAACATGAGGTATTTGAAACATTCAAAATGTTTAAAGCGGAAGTAGAATTGCAACTAGGAAAGAAGATTAAAGCTCTTCGTTCCGATAGAGGTGGTGAATATTTAAGTTAAGAGTTTAAATATTATCTAAGTGAGAACGAAATTGTTCAGAAACTTACTTCTCCATATACTCCACAACAAAATGGTGTATTCGAAAGGAGAAATCGTACATTATTG
Organism: Glebionis coronaria; assembly: GCA_025667525.1. Taxonomy (NCBI): domain Eukaryota; kingdom Viridiplantae; phylum Streptophyta; class Magnoliopsida; order Asterales; family Asteraceae; genus Glebionis; species Glebionis coronaria. The sequence goes on from CM046878.1 coordinate 83,403,309, forward strand.
GATATGGTGCGATCTATGTTTGATCTTACAACTTTACCATTATCCTTTTGGGACTATGCTCTAGAATCTACTGTTCCCATTCTGAATATGGTTCCCACAAAGAAGGTTGATAAGACACCATATGAATTATGGCATGGCAAAACGCCATATTTTTCTTATTTAAAGATTTGGGGTTGTGAGGCGTATGTGAAACATGAATCTGGAGATAAACTCCAACAACGCTCTGTGAAATGTATATGTGTAGGTTACCCTAAGGAAACTATGGGTTACTACTTTTATTCTCCGCCTGAGAACAAGGTTATTGTTGCTAGGTATGGAGACTTCCTTGAAAATGATCTTGTAAATCAAGAATTCAGTGGGAGAAATTATGATCTTGAATAAATTCAAGAAGATACATTGCCATCTGAAAATTATAGCAAAGAAATTCCGATAGAACCAAAAAGTCTGGCAGTTCCATCGGAATTAATTCCTCCCCATAGGTCTGGAAGAACTGTACGTGCGCCAAGCAAACTATGTCTTAACATAGAGGATGAGGAGGAGGAAGTAGGGGATCTTGGTGAACCTGCTAACTATCGATCCGCAATGCTTGATCCAGAAAAGTCTAAATGGATAGTTGCGATGAATGAGGAAATGAAATCCATAGAAATCAATAATATTTGGATTCTTGTTGATGCACCTAAAAATGCTAAAGTAGTGAAAAATAGGTGGTTTTTCAAGACTAAAACCGACATGGATGGTGATGTACAATCCAATAAAGCACGGTTAGTAGCTAATGGTTTTACTCAAACTTTTGGTGTAGACTACGAGGAGACATTTTCTCCTGTAGCAGACTTACGATCTATTAGGATTCTCATAGCTATAGAAACATACTATGACTATGAGATATAGCAAATAGATGTTAAAAATGCCTTCTTGAATGGTCTCTTAATAAATATATCTATATGCAACAACCGAAAGGGTACGTTGATCCTAAATATCCAAAACGTGTGTGCAAACTTCAAAGATCTATTTATGGTTTGAAGCAAGCATCACGTCAATGGAATAAATGATTTGATGAAGAAATCAAAAATTTCGGATTTATTCAAAATCGTGATGAGCCATCTGTATATCGCAAAGCTAGTGGGAGTAATGTAGTGTTCCTAATTTTATATGTCGATGACATATTGATCATGGGAAGTAACATTCCAAGACTTAAGGAAGTTAAGGATTATCTTGGTAAATGTTTTTCTATGAAGGATTTGGGAGATGCTACATATATTCTGGGAATTAAAATCTATCGAGATAGGAGTAGACGGTTAATTGGTCTTAGTCAAGATACTTATATTGACAAGATATTGAAGAAGTATAACCTATGGAGGTTAAGCATGAACTGATTCATGAGTTAGATGCATCAACACCTAAAGAGGTGACTTACACGCGAAAGGTGCCTTATGCTTCGGTTGTAGGATCTATTATGTATGATGTAAGATGCACAAGTTCTGATGTGACGTTTGCTCAAAACTCGGTCAGTCGTTACCAACAGAATCCATGGAAGCTCCACTGGACTGCTGTTAAACATATACTAAAGTATTTGAGGAGTACGAAAGATATGATTTTGGTATTTGGGGGTAAACCAGACACATAACTGAATGTTACAGGTTTTTGTGATGCGTCCTGGCAGTATGATAAAGACGATACGAAGTCTCAGACGGGTTACGTGTCTATTATCAATGGAGGAGCAGTTGACTGGAAGAGCAAGAAACAGACAATGATTGCAAAGCATGCTACTCAATTTGAGTACATGGCTGATTCAGAAGCTGTTTGGATTAGGAAGTTTATTGGAGATCTTGGAGTGATGCCTTTAATCAAAAGACCTATTGATATGTATTGTGACAATTCTGCTTCAATCATATTCACCAATGATTCTGGAGTCATGAAAGGCGCCAGACACTTTAATTGTAGATATCACTATGTTCGAGAACAAGTTGAAGATTGAGAAAAAATTTGATAAAATTTCACACAGACGATAATGTAGCTGATCCTTTTACTAAGGCTTTGCCTAGACCAAAGGTAGTTAAGCATGCCAAGGCTATTGGGCTGCAACTAGCTAGCGATTTCATGCAATAATTCTGTGATTAGTATTTGGATAAAGGATGTTTAAGACATTATTGAATTGATGAAATAAAGATTGAGTTTCATTTATTTTATGTTATTTGATTTTGTATCCTATTTTACATGTTTTAATCCATGAATAAATTGTTACGTTCTAAATGTCCGTTGTCAATTGATAATATGGGAATATTATTGAACTAAGACAATTCAAAATAGTGACAGAGTATTCTTGAAAGTATATTGGTCAATTTTGGACGATATTTGATGAATCAAATATTGGACTTATCCCAACTATATGATTTTACTTTATGGATCTTTTTCATTAAGTAACTAATAAATAATTATCCTTAGACCTGAGATACCAGAAAACTGTGTTGAATGTAGTGCATTTCTGTAAGGTAGCCTAACGCTAAACGTAACTGGTAGCTATAAGGGTTATTTTCAGAAGTGCTACAAAATTCATAGGTTTTGCTTGTAGTCAAAATGGGATTTGTTTCCTTCAAATTATTTTGAAGTATAATACAGCTGGGCCCCTCGGGGGAGTAGTAAGATGTTGTGTGGCCACACCCAAATTTGTTTTGGTAATCTTCCTATATCCGTAAACGAGAAACAGAATGGTTAATGAAATGAATGTTTGAGATCCATATCCTATTAACGTTGTATTTGAAATAAAAGGATAATAATGATGAATCATTATAAGGTTTTTGTCCAGGAGACCTTACTCGAGTTGTACTAGAGACATTGCTAGTGTAACTAGACGCTAATCAATCTAATCACGATATTCGAATTTTGTCCAAGTGGGAGCTGAAAGTTTATGGACATAAAATTAATAGTCGTGTGTTAGGATCGAACTCGAGATTACGGGATTGCACACAATACGTAAAGGGTTAATTTATTTAATAAATATATTTATTGTATTTATTAAATTAAACCAAGCTTTAACTTAACGATCGTTAAATAATAAGAGTTACGTATTAAACGAACGTTTGGAATAAATTAGAAGAGTTGGAAAATTCCGGAAGCACCCTTTGGGTGGGCTTCTACCGTCGGCTACAAACACAAGGGGGAGAAAGATTTTCTTTCCTAATTGATTTATGGCTTGGAGAACAAGATTTGCTAGCCTATATAAACAACCCTTGGCCTTCATAATTTTCCATCCCTCTCTCTCTCTCTCTTTCCTGCGATCAAAACCAAAGGCAAACACATTTTTTAGGGTTTCTTTTAACATTTGGTTTTGGTTTCTTGAATCTAATCCTAGCCCCTTTCTAGGGTTGTTGGGTAGATTTTACACAAGCGTAGAAGCTCGGTTTACACATGATAGAATCACGATTAGCTCGTTGTATTACGTGTGTACAAGAACGTAGTATAGTCTTACTTTAGACTATATCTTGGTAGTGTTCGTCATAAACCCTAGATTGGTGATTCGTTGGTGATCTTGTGGATCTTCGCTAGGATAAAGGTATGTAACCTTAATTCGATTAATTATAATTATGTTATTAATTATGATCTTGTTAAATCGCTTCCGCTATGTGTGCTTTGATCTTATTTAGCATTTTGTATAATTGTTATGAGCTTTATAAACTTTCAAAAAGTTTGGGGCTTGATCTAATATTTAAGATTTAACTGTTTAATGGTGCAACAGTAAATACAAACTGCAGTCACAAATTTTCAGTCCAATCTTAGATCATCACAGATGGCAATACCAACAAACCAAACTTCAGTATAAACAAAATGAAAACACTCTAGCTTCGACACCTAGACGATAGGACTCGGCGTTATAAACGTCAGGCAATCGTTCTGTAAACCATGCCCAATTTCAACACTTTTCGAAAACGACATAAGACACTTCTTATAAATAAAGCAATTGAGAACATTTGATGGCCACAAAATGATCTTAGATGCGTGATACATCATTCTAGTATGAAGATTCTTTCCATCCTCCATAGTTTCTCTCTTCATGGTGATGTCCATGTTCATGGGTCTCCTTTTAACACAAGGATGAGATCATTGTTAAAAAGAATTTACGAGTATAAACAAAATAGAACTGAGGATGATTTTGTGGGCGCGGCAATGTATGACACAAGATTTATTTCGTAAACCCCAGGAAACCTTCCCTAGGTCCGCCTTGGTAAGAATATATCAAATTTTAAGCTTGTATTAAAGTATTAAACAACAACATACATACAGGTTGTATGCAAAGGACTATATCGTGGCTATAGTTTATTGTAAACACGTCAAACGAGCGAAATTAAAAATTGTGGAAGGAAAGGTTAGCCAGACAGGTTTATACTATGTCTAAGGAACTACCAATAACACTTTCAATATTTAGCTGGTTTATAAACGATATTAGATTGATAGAAAGCCAAAAAAGACTAACCTCTGGAACGAATTCCAAGCCAACTTTGACCTCCCCGCAGAATTCGTCGTTTATGACCACATTGTATGATGTTGGTGCGATGCTCTTGGCCAATAACACTGGCTCAAGTGGAATTCTGGTTGCATAAGTTAAAAATATGGTGATCAAGTGTTATTAACTCTGTTTTTATCTACTAGTATATATATGAGCTCTAAACAAACTTATACATACTCTGCCTCGCCCACAAAATCATCTTCAGTCCCAACGTCACTGTCCTTTATCCTGATAACGAGTTCCGACACTTCATCACCAGTAATAGAAAACTCAAACGTCTCGTTCCATTCTGGTGTAGATCCTTGTCGTGTGAGTACCCATTCGGCAAGTAGATTAAGCTTGATAGGTATATATGAAACAAAAAGTGAAGATTATTGATTTTTTTTAAATGTAACCTAATACGACATTGCTCTTTTGTTCTTGAGATCGATAAGTGATCAACACATATGGGTCCATTTTATCTGTAGAAAATATTTAAGTACATTTTCACATGAGAATAAGAGTACATGTAGTGTCAGATTGTAAAAACCATATGTATAAACTATAAACAACTATCTTTAGTCACTCTAGACCTACACATCGTCACCTTATGCTTTGACTTGCTATAAACCGATCGTGTTCACCACATAACAAAAAACAAGGAAAAGAATAAACATACACATTCACATCATAACTGAGGCGAAGACAGGAAGGGCAGGGTGGGAACGTGCCCCCTAGTGGAACAAATCATAGTGTAGAGATTTTAAATATCTGGCTATTTTTGTGTTGTGCCGCTTAACGAGCCGATTTAGAATGTACTCTGTTATAAAGAGTCTAAGACTATCAGAGTGTGTCTCATATACCATAACTGGCTTTACCCCTAGATCAAATTATAGCTTTAAAATTCAACCAACATTTCACCAGTTGGGACAATATGACTTGATTCTCCTTTTAATCATTTCAATCCTATCAACTAAATGATCATATTATCTAATTTTTTACAAAGAGTAAAATGCAGAAATCATACACGTGGTTTGTTAATTTTGCATATTTAGTTACCGGTGTTCTAAAACTACAAGAGACCTCACTAGTTTTTGGGTTTGGTTTCATTTTCATACTTTGACTTAACGTTTGTTAAACATTGCCCGTTGCCAAAGAGACAATTTTGTCTTTTTCTTTGTCTTTCTTCCCCAAAACACCACAAACACCAACTCCACAACGTACACCATCTGAAATTATTAAACAAACATAATCCCTCACAATGATATTTCTTTTAGGAATCTTAACAACATTAGGACAATCCCCACAAACCTGAAAGGTCTTATAAATTCGTATAGGAGTACTTATAAAGTTATATTCCGAAACATGCCACACGACTTCTATTGCCATTGAATTATCCAACTCTTTATCATGTTAAGATTGGAATAAAATCTTTCTCTAGTATAGCATACGCCTACAAAAGTTACCAACATTAAGAAAAAAAAAGGATGACTAAGCCGAGCAAAAAACTTAGAATAGCCTATGGAATAGGTTGTATTTACAATGTATACTATATCTAGATTGATTGATAAAATTTGGGGGAAAACAAATTAGGGAATGTCAATTAGATATATGAGATCCATTCGATGACCATCGATGTAGAAAAACATGTATCAAATCACCTCAAAACACTTTCAACTTTTATTACCATAGATTTAAAGAGCAAAATAGAATAAATATAACATAAGCTACCAGTGCTACTCACGTGTTGCTCTATTATCTACATGATGATAGTTTTACAATCAAACAACAAACAAAAAGATTAAACAAGTTTCTGAGATCAAGACTAGGGAGAGAGTAACTGTGTGTTTTATGAAAGAAAACACACAGAGTGAAATGAGGGGATACAAACAAAGTTTGAAAACCCTAGAGACTAATAGATGCGCCAGGGGCTTTTAGAGCCGTTGTGGAAAAGGGCTTGAGCCTTTGGGCTTTATGAGTCCATTGTAGAAATCACACAGCACCAACATAAATCCTCACATTCCATTGCTTCTTTCACACCAAGTCCTTAGCCATAACTGGAAGTTTAAACACTAACACAATAAGTCCCTTAGGTTAAGTATGGGTAGCAGATTAGGTCCTTCAATTTAACGTTCCTCCTTAATCTGACAACCCATACAAATTAATAATGTCAAGCTTGTTAACAAGCTTTTGGTGCAAATATGTTTCCAACCCTTTAGTTAGCATGTCTGTAATTTGATTTGCAGAATCCACTTTCACAGTTTTAACCACACCATTAAGAATTTTTTCTCTAACAAAATGAAGGTTAATTTCAAGGTGTTTAGTCCTTTCATGAAAAACTGGGTTGGCTTCTATCATAATAGCAGAGTTACTATCACAAAAAAGATTCACAAGCAAAAGATTATAACAATTTAAATCTTTCAAAATCTTAAGAATCCAAATGATTTCACTTGTTGCAGAAGCAAGAGCTCTATACTCTACTTCTGTTGAGGATTTAGAGAGAGTGAGTTGTTTCTTACTCTTCCAAGATATCAAGTTGTCAGTAAGAAAAACACAATAACCAGTAACTAACCTCCTTGTAACAATGCACTTAGCCCAGTCAGCATCACAAAAAGCATTGAGGAACATACCCGAGCCTTTACCAACCTGAATCCCAAGACCAGAACTTCCCTTTAAGTATCTCAAGATTCTAAAAGCAAATTTTAGATGAGACCTTAAAGGGGAATGCATAAATTGACTTAAACAATGCACAACATAAGATATGTCAAGTCTAGTATTGGTCAAGTAGATTAACTTACCCATGAATATATGATAATCAACAATGTTATCATGCAAAGGGACATTTTCAGAAGCCTCATTAGTGATAAACAGTTTAGACATTAAAGGTGTCTTAGTTGGTTTGCAAGCAAGAATACCATATTCAGACAAGAGGTCCAACACATATTTTCTTTGGTTTAAACAAATCCCCGAATTTGTATAAATAACTATAATTCCCAAAAAATATTGAAGTTTCCCCAAGTCTTTGATTTTGAATTTACCTTTCAAAAAATCTTTAAAACTGTCAATCTCCTTTTGATCATTACCAGTAACAATAATATCATCAACATACACAAGAACAACAACAAACAACTTATCAATTTTCTTAGTGTAAAGAGAGTAATCAGATTTGCTTTGAACAAACCCATTTTTAATAAGCACAGATGTGAGCTTAGAGTTCCACTGTCTTGGGGATTGTTTAAGACTATACATAGATTTTTTCAATCTACACACAAGATTTTTATTACGAGTATAAAAACCTTGTGGAGGTTTCATATAGACAGTTTTATCTAACTCACCATACAAGAAGGCATTGTTAATATCAAGTTGGTATATAGGCCAAGGCTGGTTAACAGCTAAATTAATCAAGCATCTAACAGTACCATTTTAACAACAGGAGAAAAAGTTTCCTCATAATCAATTCCTTCTTTTTGACCACAACCCATAGCAACAAGCCTAACTTTATACCTTTCTATTTCACCACTGTATTTAAACTTAAGCTTCTACACCCATTTAGAATTCAAAGCAGTTCTACCATGAGGCAATTCAACTAAATCCCAAGTATCATTTTCAATTAAGGCAACAAATTCTAAATTCATAGCATCAACCCACTGTGGGTTTTGAGAGGCTTCAAAGAAATTCCTAGGTTCACTATTCTTATTCAATTAGGTCACAAAACACAAAGCATCACCTTTGATCCTAGAATATCCCACAAAATTTTCAATCCCATATTTGACTTTTGAATTAACAACAAAACCATTCTAGTTTTTTGGAAAAACAGAAGGTCTAGAAGACCTTATCAACCCTTGATTTCCCTGAGCATTAATATTAGAAGTGTCATCCAAGTTTTCTCACATGCTTTGAACATGAGAAGGAAGACTTGGGTTAAATTCCAAAGTTCCCTTAGAAATGTGATTGTCATCAAGTGTGGCTACCTCAATCCCATTTGAGCTGGCATCTGTGGTATCATTGCTTGTGGCAATGTCTCCACTGTCACCAAGACTCATGGGTGGGTTGCTAGCACTTGGTGACCCATGGTCACCATTATGTGCATTTGTTACTCTCTCATCATCATAGGGAAGCTCAGGGTTATCTAAGTAAAAAAGGTCAAAGCTTTATTATTTTGGAAAACATCAAATTCTTCATTATTATTCTTTTTATTCAAAGTACCATTTTTGAAAGGAAAAATAGATTCAAAAATTTTGACATCTCTGAAAACAAAAAATTGATGTCTGTCAAGACTATAAAGCTAGTAACCCTTTTGAGAATTAGAGAAACCCATCATCACACATTTCTCAGACCTACTGGACAATTTATCATGACTATTCAAAATAGTAGCAAAACAAAGACATCCAAAAGTTCTAATATGAGAGAGATTTGAGAATGAATTATAAATCATCTCATAAGGAGATATACCATTTAGCACATTAGAAGGTAATCTGTTAATAAGATAACTAGCAGTTAGAATGCATTCAGTCCAAAATCTCATAGGTATTCCCCCTGAAACATAAGGCATCTAGTAACAATTAACAGATGCCTATGTTTCCTTTCATCAACCCCATTTTGTTGTGGAGTGTAAGGACAAGAGGTCTGGTGTATAATCCCTTTATCATGACAAAAGTTTTGAAAGCTGTGATTAACAAACTCAGTCCCATTGTCACTTCTAAAAATTTTAACATTTCTTTTAAATTGATTTTTTAACAGATTGAAAAAAATTTCAATGTAAGTGCCAGATTCATCTTTACTTTTAATCAAATACACCCAAACAGCCCTTGTGAAATCATCCACAACAGTCAAAAAACACCTATGACCTGTGTGACTGGTCACCCTGTAAGGACCCCACAAATCTAAATGAACAAGATCACAAAGAACGTAAGTTTTATGATCACTTAAAGGAAATGATTCTCTAGTTTGTTTAGCTCTTTGATATATTTCACATAAGTCAGTTTGATCAATGTTAGTTATGTTTAAAAGATTTTTTAGAACACTTAGAGCAGGGTCAGTAGGGTGACCTAATCTAATATGTCAGTCATGTTTAGAAATAGATCAAGTAGGCACATTGAAATTGTTCACCTTCTTAGTACCTTCTATATCTAAATAGTAAAGACCACCGTATTGTCTACCAGTCCCTAAAACACTTTGGGGATTCAAATCCTGATTCACAAAAAAACATTTATTCTCATCAAAACAACCAAGACCTTATAATCCTTAGCAAGTTTATGAACAAATATAAGAGTAACACAATAATCAGGAATGACAAGAACATCTAACAAAACCAGACCATTTGAAAGTTTGAGGTTACCAATTTTGGAAATAATAGCCTCTGTCCCATTGGGATGAGCCACTCTAATATTTAAGTGTGAAATATCAAAAACATTATCCAACTCAGTTTCATTATTGGTCATATGCTGATTTGCCCCAGAATCAACAACCTTCCCATTATAAGCCAGTTTTGATTTGATGTTAGTGTTGGAACAAAAAAACTTTTCAAATTTATCATTAAACACTTTGCTATTGTTGAAATAAATACCTCCCATATTGGCATGAACCCCCTTTTGAGAATCATTAGGAGAACCCTTGTTATCCTTAATAAGAGAGAGCAAAGTGGTCAATTGTTCATCAGTGAACCCAGATGAAGAGGGTGTCCCAACAGAATTGTTGGACACATTTTTCCCTTTATAATTTGGCCCCCCATTTTCTTTTTCAAAGTCACTAGGATATCCAATGATTTTAAAGCATCTATCAATTGTGTGGCCATTATAACCACAATTCTCACACATAATTTCAACATTAGTATTACCATTAGGTCTATACCCATTGTTGTTAGGAGCATTAGGTCTAAAACCAGTGGTGCTAGAACTAGGTCTAAAGTTACCATTGTTGCCAAAGTTAGGTTTGAAATTACTAGATTGAGATTTCTAAGAATTCTGAGGTCTTTGAACATTGTTTCTAGCAGGCCCATTAGAGAAGAAAGCAGAGTTTTGAGTCCTCTAAGAGGACCCAAAACCACTACCAGAAGCCACCCTATGAGATTCCTCACTAGAAATGATGACATATGCTCCCTTAACATTAGGGAGATTCTCTCTAGACAAAATAGAACTTCTAATAATCATGTAAGAATCATCCAAACCCATCAAAAATTGCATCAGTTTCAACAATTGGTTATGATTTTTAAAATCATTAGAAGCAGAACACACACAAGTAGGCAATTCAATCATGGCATCATATTGTTTCCACAAAGCATTAAACTTATGATAATAATCAGAAAGATTAGATCCATTTTGTTTCAAAGTATTAATCTTGTGATGCAAACTAAAAATCACAGAAGCATCAACCTTATGATAAGTCTCTTTCAGTTCCTTCCAAACATATTTAGCTTTTTTTGAAAAAATCTGACTAAGGAATAGTTCCTCAGAAATAGAGTTTAGAATCTATCCCAAGACAATAGCATTCACCCTGTCCCACTGTTTTCCTAAAACTTCATTTGTAATAGATCTCTTACGAGACTCATAAATAAAACCAGTTTTATTTTTACCTTCCAAGGAAAGTAACATGGCATTAGCCTAAATCTGATAGTTTTCAGTCCTCTTAAGCTTAACAGTAACAACAGTCAAGAAAGCTGAATCATTAGGGTGCAAATGTAAAGGGTCACTTAAGTCAAGCTTACTGATAAGTGTAACTGGATCAGTTACACTCTCTGTATCAGTGTCACCAAGCTCAGACAGGGTGACTGGTCAACAATGGTCAAAAAACAACTCAGTCCAATGCCAATAAAGTTCCCATGCTTCCAAACCACTCAAGGGTGGCAGGTCAAGGGCAAGGCAAAGTGTGAGGATTCAATAAAGGGTACAATAAGTAAACAGCCAACCCCAAACAAGAATAATAAAAAACACAAATAACAAGTAGCAGTTAAAGATAGTGTAAGAGGTGTTACCAAACCCACAAAAAGCACAATCAAACTGTTACTCCTAGATTCACTTAGTCTAGGATGTAACAGAACCTCCTAATCACAAAACCTAATTTTCCTTCGAGGGAAAAATAGGGAAAATGACCAAAATCAACGAACTAGCAATAGGAACACATGTCCCTCTTATGAAACAACCACCAATAAAAAATCTTTCAATAAAAAGTTGTAGAAACTAGAAGGGGGGTTGAATAGTTTCTAGTTAGTTTTCAAAACTTTTCGGCTTAATCCACTATGCGCGGTTCCTTATATGTACCCGCGGTTCTTTATCAATAAAGAACCGCCAGTCCATTTAGGGAACCGCCGACAGTGAACTTAACCTTTTGTTACATGTTAAACTTTGACAATCCTTTGTATCAAATTCTCGATCAAGCTTGACTAGATATGAGATGTGTTTGATTGAAAGATAAATACTACAAGTAAGTAAACACACAAGCACATCAAATCAAGAGTACATCAAGCAATAGTCTAAACACTAAGCACACACGTACTAAGCATAAGCTTTTCCGCAACTAGGATGTTTAGACTAAGTGATGTACACTTGACCATAATCCAAACACGAAGCATACACGTACTAAGCCTTAGCTTTTCCGCAACTTAGATGTTTAGATTATGAGATGCACACAACACACAACATATAAATACATCTATAATAGTAAAGACATAAATGTAAAGGAAAGTACCGACACGATGATTTATAGTGGTTCGGTCACGAAGCTTCTCTTCGCCCTACTCCACTCCTCGAGTACACCTTACTCGAGAGTTACTTCACTAGTCAAAAAACTCCTTAAGGTGGAGAAACCATACACAACGTCGCTTATCCAATTTCCGACTCTAAGCTAAAAGTCGAGTCCTAATCTTAGGTAGGACCAATCTACACAACGCCGCCCACTTCACCATTTTACGACACAAGGCTAGATGTCGAGTTCTAATCGAAAGATAGAACCAATCTTCACGACTCTTCACTTTGAAGCTAAGTGAGAACTACACTAGACACAACTACATCACTTTATAGTTTAGTGAGAACTCACAAGACACAACCACATCACTTTATAGTTTAGTGAGAACTCACAACTCTTCACAACTACACAACTCTTCACCCTAGTTATGTTTTATGGCCCAACATAACAAACCTTGTGTTTTATGGCCTAAACACATAAACCATATAGATCTAAGTACTTACCACTTAGATCTATGACTCTAACACTATATCCAAGTATTAACAAACTTGGATCTACACAACTAACACCTAATCCAAGGATACCCATCACTTGGATCTTCTACCCATACAAACACATCCAAGTGAACCCAACACTTGGATCTTATACATATACATAGTAGGAAGACTAAAACATAACTTAGATCTACATAAGGAGACATCTTCATCATGTAGTGAACCCAACACATCATGGTAATGATAGTGTTCTTCTCTTTGCACTTGAGAGGATGAGGAGATTGAGGATAGAATCACATCTTAAACAAGATTAATCAAAACTAACTAATCAAGGATCTATGATGGTTTTGAAAGAAACTGTGCAAAAAGGGTTGAAAGAAAATCTGGAAATGATCCACTATTTATAGGGCAACATTGCAACGGTCAAAAACACCCGCGGTTCCTTATCTCTACCCGCGGTACCTTATCAATAAGGAACCGCGGGTTCCTTTAAGCAACCTCCACGTCGGAGTCCGTGCAAATTTGTCCTTTAGTGGGGATATGCCATCTGGGGTAGTTTATACCTTCAAAGGATATTCCTTTAGCATATGGAATATGCCAAATTCAAATTTCCATTTTCTTTTTAATAAAACATTTTCTTAAAAATAAAGTTAATTAAAATCTTTTGTGACATTTGATTAAAATGTGAGTTGTAAGAAAATATTAATCCTTGATCACTTAGTTAGGTTAATGACATGTTTGTACATACCTTGAGTGATTCATGCCGAATGCGGTCTTGGAGGTGTCGAGAGAAGTATACAAATGTATTCTTGAGTGATTACGAGTACCTTAACATTTTACATAATGTATTGCGAATTATACGTTTGTCATCAACAAAACAGAAAGAGATTATATTGACAAAGTATCGTAATGTTTGCACTAACAATCTCCCCCTTTTTGATGATGACAAACAAGTAAACCGCAACACATATTAAAATGCATAAGTTACTCGTTTACACTTACTTCTCCCCCTTTTGTCGAATCAAAAAGGTATTCAACGTCTTGAAGAAGAGAAGCATCAACGTTGAGAGAGCACACGTCCAAAGTGGTAGACATCGATAGCACGTCCTTTGAAAAGGAGAAGAATTAACGTCACACGAGCTTGCATCCAAAAGGTAGATCATCACTAGTGGTCGTCGGTTGAGAGGCGAGAATCCAAACTAAAAACCCATCATCCAAGAATATTGAGTTTGCGTCATCCTAGTGAAGTCTTCAATCACCATAGGTTAACTAACTTCATGCATAATAAAATGCTTATCTTCAAGATTCCAAAATTCATTACTAGCAAGATATTCGATGAATGATCGCAAATGTAATGACTTGAACTCTTTCAAATGCTCCCCCTTGATATGAGCTCCCCCTTGCTTGAGACACCAACAAAGCAAGAATAGTGACGAGCTACAAAAATGGGTTAGAAGTGTCCTACAAAACAAGGTTAGTAGACAAGAGCATATATAAAAAAAGGATGATAAACAAGTCGTTTGCACAAACAATGACAAGCATTGAAGAAAAAAGTGTGCACGCGATGCTATCAACAAAAAAAAATAAAGGAGAGGATCGTGACAAGATCAATTCACAATTGTTGGAATAGAGTAGAAAAGAAACATCCATACCAATTGTAATGATAATATGTCAAAGGGTAAAAAGCTTAGAATTTTTGGAATCACCCAAGAAAATTCAAGATTTAACCCTCAACTCTCAAAAAACAAGGAGAGGATTTTGAGGAAATCAATTCAAAATTGTTGGAGTAGAGGTAGAAAAGAAACATCCAAGAATTTGAAGATATCATCTCAAGGGGTTAAAAACTTAGAATTGATGGAATCACCCATACCAATGGTAAATTTTAACCGCAATCAACTCTCAAAAAGAGGAACAAAAATATCTCAACCTAGAGACATTTTTGACCAAAAAAAATAAACGAAAACCAAAAGCGGATAAATCGACGCTTTAAGAAAAATCGAGATATAGGACATTATAGGCAAAAATGCGTATGAATGTCGACACCAAATGGTGTTTAGCATACGATACACTACATGCTCAAAGTTTCGTAGCTCTTCTCAATCATTATGGATATTCAAAGAACAATTACATGATGAGGAAAGGGTAAGGCTTGACTTAACTTAGTTTAGAAAGACTAGAAAAAAGAGACTCGACTTAGAAGAGCATGATTAAAATGAATTGAGAGAGACTCAACAAAGAAGTTAAGGATAACTTCACGAAACTAGAGAAGAAACTCAAAAGAGAAGAAAATAAGGAATCTTCAAGAAAACTCGTCAAAAGAGAAAAATACCAAAACGAACAAAGGGACTCAATGGTCGTGGTTCGTTAAATAGGTCCGTGGTTCATTATCAATAATGAGACCCAAGGTTATTTGAGGAACCGTGGACATTGGGTATCCAAAACCGATTATCGACTTAAAGGAAAATCACTTGGTCAAACAATTTAACATAAGATGCTAAATGGATTGAAAGTCAATGCTTCGGATATGACTTTTAACAATTGCAATTGCAAGTTATAATTACTTGAATATTTCAAAAGAAATATATAAGTTGTCAATCTTACTAGGAGATGAATTAGATATAAATCTAACTTTCCTTGACAACCGAGTGAGGAAATAAAGAAGAAAAGAAAGATCACGAGAATAACGAGATCCAAGACTCAAAGAAAAATCATGTTGAAAAACATGAAGGGAAAAACAGGAGAATAAAGATCATACAAAGATGTATGAAACTCAAGCCTAAAACTTAAGCATAATTTTAATCCTAGTTACACTAGAAATCTAAGATTTGCTTAAATTGGATGTCTTAGCAATAAGCGATTCACATGCTTAAATGAAAGACAAGGGTGGGGGTGGAATTTGGTGGGCTGAAAGGTGAAGTCACAAAGGGTTCAACAAAGTCATTCACAATGGGAATGCTTTGGATGGGTTGAGTTTAGGTAGTCACATCCAAGAGAGTACTTGGAGTGAAGGGTGAGGTTAGCTCATTCATTCTAGATTGGAATGGAGAGGAGGTAGAACCATGAGAATGGTTGGTACCATGGGTTGAGGTAGTCTTGCATGGTGCAAGAGGTGGTGAGGGTGATGAAGAGATGAGAATTGGAACCATCTCATTCTTGGGTGTGTGAAAGGGTGAAGAGTTAAGTTTGGGTAACTTAATCTTAAATTTTAGGTGCCTCTTTGAAGAGGAGGTTTTGGATGAATTGGAGGTTCTTGTAGAAACCATGGTAGTAATGGGTGGTTTAAGGGGTAAGGATGAATGGTTTGAGGTGTGAAGAACATGGCTAACAAGGTGGGTTTAAAAGGGTGAGGGGATGATCCAAACTAGTAATGGGTTAAAAAGGGAAAGCCTAAGATATTTTGGGAGTGATCACAGGTTTGAAACAAAGATTCCAAAGGGTGTTGGAACAATTGAGAAGTTTCAGAAAACCCGAATAAGGAAGCACTGTACGCGCTTCCTTATCTATACCGGCGGTTCCTTATCAATAAGGATCCGCGGCCTATATATATGGAACCGCCTACAGAGGCATTGTTTTGGTGGTAAGGGAAGATTTTCTAATTTAGCAAATCCTAATGTTCTAGTCTAACTTATCATAAAGTCATGCTTAAGAGCAATAAAAACTAGAACATACACAAAGGAAAAACACATAGGTTCAATTAGCACGTAGGAAGAAAGTTAAGAAAAACCTAATGGCTACAAAAGAAAAAGACTCCTAATGACATACAAAGTTCATCAAAGTAAACTATCATTAGTCATATAGGAAGAGCCATTTAATCATTTTAGAGAATAAGTATGAGACTATCACTAGAGGTGCTCAATTAAGGCTAAACACGACTGTTTTTACGAGTTATACACCAACTCAACTTCCCACATGGAAGTAATTCAACCGTTAGGTCAAACTAAGATCCTAGTGCATAAATTCTCTAGTAGTCATTCTCAAGTTAGACAAAATGAAATTCCAACATTTGCCTAATAAAGTTTAGCAAGGATGAAACTTGCATGGCGACACAATGCATGACCTAATGAGGGTTAAGAATGCACCATTGCATATCTTGTCAAACAAGTCTAGTTAAGGTTATTTACCTTAATAGAACTTGAGGCCAATAACTTTGAAGTGTATAAACAAAGTTTACACAAACCAAAGGAACACTCTTGATTGGTCTTTCGGAAATGACACATTTATAAATTGCATAGCAATGTAAATTACTTGAGTATTTCGGATGAAACATCCAAGTTATCAAACCGACTCTATTGTGCATTATAAGTAATTATTAAACAAAATATGTCTAACAATTTGAACAAGTAGATTCAATATAACACCATCAACACAAGTGTGGGTTATGATCCGATGTATATTATTAATAAACCACATTCATGTCTACACCAAAAAAAAACATGTCAATTAGATTCGACAATGATATCAATCATAGTTTGAATAATGCATTGATATTTAATCAAAATCTTTCTTGATTCCCACAAACACTCTTTTAAGAGAAAATAGCTAAGATTTTCAAAGGGTGTTTCATGGTTTATAGTGAGACATTTATCTACTTGAACTAATAACACAATGATCGAGTAAGACGACCCAAATCAATAGATTTGATAAGCTCCCAAAGCTTTCAAACCTAAGAGTGTTAATAAACATAACGAGGTGTACATGATGTTTATATAACATATATAAACCTAGAGATGTTGATCCTATATGCAATGCACAAATAATGTTGCAACCAAAATGCAAGAAATCTAGCATACATCCTAATTAGGAAAAAACTAGATACTAACAAATACCAAGCAAGGCACAAGAGACTATACATATAAGAAATACTACTACAAATAGCAAAGAACACTTAATAATGACTACATATAATAATAAAACACAAAGAAACACACACAAACAATTAGCTTAACACATAAAAGCATTCGTCCATGTTTTGAGTGTTAGATATACCAACGTATACATAGCTTGATCTTATTTGAAATAGTTTTCGACACATTTCAAAATTTAATTAAGTGCAACACTTTATAAATATATCAATTTACAAAGATATATCAACAAGAGATGTCCAACTTAATATAAAAGAGTAAAACACAAGTTTTACGACAAACTGAGACTCAATACTTTGGACAAAGTATAGAACTTATAAAACATTTAAATTTTAAAGTTTTAATAAATGTTTGGAAGCATTTTTAATTGAAAGAAAACTCAATTACGTTCGAAACGCCGTGTGGCACGACATCTACGAACTTACGGTTGATTTTATATGATTTTTCAAAGTTTGCAAAAATCTGAGTCAGACTGACTGCGGTTCCTTATTGATAAGGATCCGCGGGGAACAATAAAGAACCGCGGTCAGAGGACAAAAAATGAGTTTTTGGCCAAAATTATTTGGTAACTTTTTGGAAGGACTTAGGACTCTAAAAAATCATTTTAGACACATAAAACTCGTATTTTAGAGTTAATTATGACACAAAAGATTTTTATACTTCCAAACATGAAAAGATTTAATTCAAGCTATTATACAAAGTTTATTTAACACCAAAACTTGTACGAATGAAACAACAAAACACATTTCATAAGTAATCACTCTTCATGAACAATTTGATACAAAGATCGTCTCTATTTTTTCTAAAAACCGTTTGTTTTGAAAAAGAGAGCAAAGATCGATCCAAGCTTTAAAGTACAATATACTTCAAAGATCTTGAATAACCTCGCTCTAATACCAATTGTAGAAACTAGAAGGGGGGGGGGGGGGGTTGAATAGTTTCTAGTTAGTTTTTAAAACTTTTTGGCTTAATCCACTGTGCGTGGTTCCTTATGTGTACCCGCGGTTCTTTATCAATAAAGAACCACCGGTCCATTTAGGGAACCGCCGACAGTGAACTTAACCTTTTGTTACATGTTAAACTTTGACAATCCTTTGTATCAAGTTCTCGATCAAGCTTGACTAGATATGAGATGTGTTTGATTGAAAGATAAATACTACAAGTAAGTAAACACACAAGCACATCAAATCAAGAGTACATCAATCAATAGTCTAAACACTAAGCACACACGTACTAAGCATAAGCTTTTCCGCAACTAGGATGTTTAGACTAAGTGATGTACACTTGACCATAATCCAAACAAGAAGCATACACGTACTAAGCCTTAGCTTTTCCGCAACTTAGATGTTTAGATTATGAGATGCACACAACACACAACATATAAATACATCTATAATAGTAAAGACATAAATGTAAAGGAAAGTACCGACACGATGATTTATAGTGGTTCGGTCACGAAACTCCTCTTCTCCCTACTCCACTCCTCGAGTACACCTTACTCGAGAGTTACTTCACTAGTCAACAAACTCCTTAAGGTGGAGAAACCATACACAACGTCGCATATCCAATTTCCGACTCTAAGCTAAAAGTCGAGTCCTAATCTTAGGTAGGACCAATCTACACAACGTCGCTCACTTCACCATTTTACGACACAAGGCTAGATGTCGAGTTCTAATCGAAAGATAGAACCGATCTTCACGACTCTTCACTTTGAAGCTAAGTGAGAACTACACTAGACACAACTACATCACTTTATAGTTTAGTGAGAACTCACAAGACACAACCACATCAATTTATAGTTTAGTGAAAACTCACAACTCTTCACAACTACACAACTCTTCACCCTAGTTATGTTTTTGGCCCAACATAACAAACCATGTGTTTTATGGCCTAAACACATAAACCATATAGATCTAAGTACTTACCACTTAGATCTATGACTCTAACACTATATCTAAGTATTAACAAACTTGGATCTACACAACTAACACCTAATCAAAGGATACCCATCACTTGGATCTTCTACCCATACAAACACATCCAAGTGAACCCAACACTTGGATCTTCTACATATACATAGTAGGAAGACTAAAAACATAACTTAGATCTACATAAGGAGAGATCTTCATCATGTAGTGAACCCAACACATCATGGTAATGATAGTGTTCTTCTCTTTGCACTTGAGAGGATGAGGAGATTGATGATAGAATCACATCTTAAACAAGATTAATTAAAACTAACGAATCAAGGATCTAAGATGGTTTTGAAAGAAACTGTGCAAAAAGGGTTGAAAGAAAATCTGGAAATGATCCACTATTTATAGGGCAACATTGCAACGGTCAAAAACACCCGCGGTTCCTTATCTCTACCTGCGGTACCTTATCAATAAGGAACCGCAGGTTCCTTTAAGGAACCTCTGCGTCGGAGTCCGTGCAAATTTGTCCTTTAGTGGGGATATGCCATCTGGGGTAGTTTATACCTTCAAAGAATATTCCTTTAACATATGGAATATGCCAAATTCAAATTTCCATTTTCTTTTTAATAAAACATTTTCTTATAAATAAAGTTAATTAAAATGTTTTTTCACATTTGATTAAAATGTGAGTTTTAAGAAAATATTAATCATTGATCACTTAGTTAGGTTAATCACATGTTTGTACATACCTTGAGTGATTCATGCCGAATGCGGTCTTGGAGGTGTCGAGAGAAGTATACAAATGTATTCTTGAGTGATTACGAGTACCTTAACATTTTACATAATGTATTGCGAATTATACATTTGTCATCAACAAAACACAAAGAGATTATATCGACAAAGCATCGTAATGCTTGCACTAATAGTGAAACCCTAATTTTTTTCTCAAGGAAAATTAGGGAAAATAACCTCAATCGAAAGACAATATCACCAATTGTCCAAAAAGTACCAAATGATATGTGAATCCAGATCTCAGAAACCCTAATTTTTCAAAATAAAAATTGAGGCATCAAAAATTTGAATCTATAAGTAATATTAACAGATCCAACTATCTCAATAGCAGATCTTCTAAAAAAAAGTAGGTATTGTAAAAAACCCCTAAAAGTTTTTGAACTCATCGATTTTCAATAACCTGTCTCTGGTACCATGTAGAAAAACATGTATCAAATCACCTCAAAACACTTTTTACTTTTATTACCAAAGATTTAAAGAGCAAAACAAAATAAATAAAACATAAGCTACCAGTGCTACTCACGTGTAGCTGTATTATCTACATGATAATAGTTTTACAATCAAACAACAAACGGAAAGATTAAACAAGTTTCTGAGATCAAGACTAGAGAGAGAGTAACTGTGTGGTTTATGAAAGAAAACATACAGACTGAAATGAGGCGATACAAACAAAGTATGAAAACCCTAGAGACTAATAGACGCGCCATGGGCTTTTAGAGCAGTTGTGGAAAAGGGCTTGAGCCTTTGGGCTTTATGAGTCCATTGTAGAAAGCACACAACACCAACATAAGTCCTCACATTCCATTGCTTCTTTCACACCAAGTCCTTAGCCATAACTGAAAGTTTAAACAATGACACAATAATTCCCTAAGGTTAAGTATGGGTAGCAGATTAGGTCCTTCAACTTAACAATTGATGGTAAACATATGTATTAGATTAGCAAAATTAATGGAAAATTAGGTGTGATTGATGAGCAAGAAACCCGAATATTGGTATACTTAGGGTGCGTTTGGTATCCTGGTTTAACCAGGTTTAGGCTCAAAGTGACTAGCAATTCAATGTTTGGTATTAATAGCTTAGATTCACGCGCTGTATTTATTCCCATTTAAAAATGTATGAGTCAATGGTGGGTTTTGAGAATACATAGGACTGTAAATTGTATTATTTATTTTATAAAATATTTGGACCACATGTTTATTATAAACTATTTATATCATATTTTTTATTCATAAAATAATATATGTTTATTATATTTTTTTTTCTCTCACATCATTTAATAAATCATACTTCAAATTCTAACTTTACCCAATCCTAAACCCCTTACTTTATAAACCCATATATAAAGTAAAACCCAATTTCAAACCAAACGGACCCTTAATGTTTTACAAAAGAAAAACAAAGAAAAAGACAAAACTACCCTTTTAAAAACGGTCAAATTTTAACAAACGTTAAGTCAAAGTATGAAAATAAAACCAAACTCAAACACAAGTGAGGCCCCATGCACTTTCAAAACACCAGTAACTAAATCTGCAAAAATGAAAAACTACAAGTATGATTTCTACATTTTACTCATTTACAAAATATAATTAGATCCATTCGATGTAACATACTACTACTATCTTATACTCATTTTCTTTACATATATAAACTTATGAATCATTGAATCCTATGATCATGCATAAGTAACCAACTATAACATGAAAATGAAAATGAAAATGAAATAATGAAGGTAAGAAACTTACTAAAAAAATCAGTGTCATGGAGGCCTTTAGCGCTAACAAGTAGGACTTGAATCTTTCTAGTTGACATTTTTGTCTGTCTAAAAAACACATATGTTTTCTTGATTTTTGAGTGTCGTTTTTTGAGCTGAATCCGAGGGAACATATATAAACGAGATACCAAGTTGACATGGTAAATATTGGTAATTTAATAGTAGGGGTGTTCACGGGCCTTCGAAAGCTAAGACCCTCTCTTATGGTGGCCGAATTACACTCGGCTCACTTGGAAATTATTACTTCTCGCTTTTCAAAGCTCCTAAAAGGGTGATTTTATACTTGGAAAAGTTAAGGCGTAACTTTTTTTGGGGTGGTTCCTCAGACTCCAACAAGATGGCGTGGATCAGTTGGAAGAAAGTGTGCTCCTCAGCTAGCTGTGGAGGTCTTAGAATTGGTAGTTTACAATCATAAAATTTAGCGATGCTCTCTAAATGGTGGTGACGGTTCCTCAAAGAACATAACCCCCTTTGGAAACGCTTAATCACCTTCATCCATGGTCCTTATGGCGAAATTTGTGTTGATAATCATCCTCGCAATAACCTTATACCGAGCCCTTGGAAAACCATCATGTACCTAAACAACCACTTCATAAAAGAAAACATGAACATAGCTTCTGCCTTCACCCGTAAAGTTGGAGATGGGAACTCATTTTCATTTTGGAATGACCATTGGATTGGGGAGTCAAATCTAAGAACATTATTCCCTAGATTGTTTCTGCTGGAATCCATCAAGGATTATTGCATTTTGGATAGATGTATTGTGTCTACTGGTCCCATATCTCGATCATGGGATTGGCGAAGGCCCATTCGTGGTGGACGTGAGACTGAAAGTTTAACAGTCTGAATATCATCCTTCATGACTTTAACCCTTCAACTGATGTTGCTGATACATGGGACTATGTTCTCCATAACTCAAGAATCTTCTCTGTTTCGTCTATAAGGAAATGGATTGATACTAATATCTACCCATATAGTAACAACATTGATCGGATTAGATGGAACATACTACTTCCGATTAAAGTTCAACATTCATTCATGGAGACTTGGTCTTGATCGTCTTCCTACGAGGTGTAATCTAAATGCTCGTGGGATTGACATTGGTTCGACACATTGTCCGGTGTGCAATGAAGCCCAAGAAACTGCCCGTCACGTATTCATCGAATATCCAATAGCAGTTGGTTTATAGAATATAGTCTCGGCTTGGTGGAGTTGCGGTGATTTCCCGAATGATATGCATGGGCTATTAGCTTAAGGTGATAATCTCAATTTCAGTAATACGATGAAATCTTGTTTCGATGTTGTTGTCCAAACAACAACTTAGATCATTTGGAGATATAGGAACCGGATATATACTTCGACATCATGCCTCCTCGGAAAGATACTCTCAGCGAAGAGATCAAGGTGCTATACCACTGTTGGATCTCACATAGGAATAGAAAATTAAATCCTATCTGGTTAGATTGGGTTTTTGATCCTATAAAAGCTTGTAAAAACTCGTTGTAATTTTGCTCTGTAGCTCCTTGCTAGTTTCTATAAATCTTCAGCCGTTAAAAAAAAGGTGTTCACGGGTCGGTTCGGTTCGGTTAGCTGGAAGGTTTTAACTATCCGTCGCGGGGTGGGTAATTATTTTTACTACCCGAAACTGAACCATGCTAGGCGGGTAACCGGACATGTGGGTACCCGAAGAGACCGGTAACCCACGGTTTAATTCTCGATTAACCATGTTTTTATTTTTTAATCAAATTTAACCGTATAAAAGATGACGTGGTCTAGAACATAATAGGTCCTTGTAGTTAAATTAAATGACATTAAGTAGATAAATGTCATATAATTTGAATTTAATCGTATTAAAGTTATTTTGTTTATATGTTATGAATATAATAATTGGTTTTCACACATATATTATTAGCGATACTTATATTAGGAGTTATAAAGTTGTTGAGAATAGGAGTATTGCAATAAAATGATTAATACTTGTACGATTATTTGAATATTCATATAAAATATCATGTGTAATGTAAACGGTTTGGTTCGGTTAACCGCAGATATTTAAAATTAAAAACCGAAACCGAACCGTGATGAGCGGGTTTTTTCGGTTTCGGTTTTTTTTTACTTTTAGTTTTTCCGGTTTCGGATTGAACGGTTTGGCCGATTCGTCGGTTTTTCGGTTTTTTAGAACACCCCTATTTAATAGTAACACATGTATTGCAACACGTTACAAAGCTATTGGTTTTCATATAGGGTGAAAGCTATAGATACGCAATATAGTTTTTCAATAAGACCGAAATACGTAACCAACTTTATTTTGTACTAGTAGTCCCACTATACTTTCAAATTTTGTTCAATATACGTAATATGACCGGCTAAATGACTTTTTTTGACATGTTTCATTTTAAAATTTTATAATTATACCCCTCGACCTTTGGGGCACTTCCACTTTTAGTCTCTAAAAACAAAGGGGAGTTTCACTTTCAAAGTTTAATTTTTTCGAATTTTTGTGCAAAATTTTTTTAGAAAAGTTAATTTAAAAATTACTTTTAAGGCAGATTTCTATTAAAAAAAATAAAAACATAAATTTTTGAAAAAAAAGATTTTTGGAAAATTATTTTTTTAAGAAATCTGAAAAATTATTTTTGAATAATTTTTAAAATAAGGCAGATTTCTATAAAAAAAATTAAAAACATAAATTTTTTGAAAAATAAAAGAATTCTGAAAAAAAATAAAATTTTAGAAATCTTTTTAGTTTAAAAATTTATGTTTTAAATTTTTTATATAACTTTCAAAAAACAATTTTTTTTCAAAAAAATTGTTTTTTTTTCAAAAAAATTATTTTTTTTTCGAAAAACTTATTTAAAAAAAACAATTTAAAAAAAGTATTTTCGAAAATTAAAACTTTTTTAGAATGTTTGTTTTTCACTAAAAAATAAATATTTCGAAAATATTTTTTTTGTCAAATTTTTTTTATATTTTTATAATTATATAATAGAAATCTGCTTTTTTTTCAAAAAAATTGTTTTTATAATTTATTTTTCTAAACTTTTTTTTGAAAAAATTTTGAAAAAATAAAATTTCGGTTTTTTTCAAAAAACATTTTTTTCTCAAAATTTCCAAAAAAATAAATATTATGATATTTTTTGAAAAATAATATTTTTACTTCTACGTGTATAAGTTTACACAAAAAAAAATATTCGAAATATATGCTGGAAAAGTAAATTGACTAAAAGTGGAAGTCCCCTAAAAGTCAAGGGGTCAGAATTATAAAATTGGAAGATGAAACCTATCAAACAAGTCATCTAGCCGGTTATATTACGTATATTGAACAAAATTTGAAAGTATATTAAGACTACTAGTACAAAATAAAGTTGATTACGTATTTCAATTTTCTTAAAAAACTATATTGCGTACTTTTAGCTTTCACCCTTTCATATAAGCCAAGCCATGTTACAAAATTATTGGCAAGTAGGTGTGAAAGAGTTCTAATTGATAAATTTTTTTTTATCATTTTCAAAGTTTAGACAACGTGACACACATTGATGAGTTAGGTATTATAGTCATAGCTAAGTTTTATTTTAATACTCTTTACGTGTGTTATAATACTAGATAAAATACATTTATGGATAGTATTCGAGTTAGAGAAGAAAAGTTAATTTTAAGAAAACAAAATTTTCATTTTTAATAGTCAATAGTATTGGTGGCAAAAAGGGTGGCGACGGGCAGCCGGCAAAATGTGGGCGGTTAAACGGACGCAAGGTAAAATAAAAAAAACATATATAAACATAGAAATAAAAAATAATAATACTTGTTTGAAAGCCGAGAATAAAAACATATAACATATCCGTCAAGTAACCTAATTAGTATTTTACATACGCCCATTAAGCACATTTAGTGTCTTACATGTGCGCCCGTTTAACTCATCAATAATAATGAATGGACAAAAATGCCTATTCTTTTTAAAAAAGTGTAAAAAGTGCATATATTTAACAAAATAGGCAAGATTTGCCACCTCTAGGTAATACTAATTTGTAATCTCTTCTGCAGTCATGAATATCTAAGGATGGCACTCGTTATTTTCTTAAACCCGTCACCTACCTAAATTGATTTTTTTACACTCATCACCCACCCATCACCTACTAATGGATATAATTTTGTACACATACGTATATCTAAGGTTGTAGAAGTCGATAGGCGGTAGTGAGGCGGTCAACGACCTTCGAGGCGGAATTCATCTAGGCGGATTGGAATTTTATGCATAAATATTATAAATAATATGTATGACATAAAAAATACTTCTAATTTCAAATAATTCAAAGTTCTTGCAAATTAGACAAATAAAACATAACAATTTAAGTGTTTAAAACTTCAAACGTGAACATATAATTCAATTGGTTCCAATTTTATACGAAAAACCCAATACTTTATGTTTATAATCATTCGTTTATCTCTTATTTTAAGATGTTACGCTAAAATAAATATGGGCACTATATATTAGAAAGAAAACCCTTAATTTTTCGTAAAAAGTATTGACTTTTGTTGACTTTCTTGACTTTTTTACCGCCTAGCTCCTAGGCGTCACCTAGGCGGAGTATGAGCGCCTAGAGCCTAGGCGGCCGCCTAACCCTTGTTTTACAACATTGCATATATCCGTGGGTATTTGTTACGAGTGAGTAAACCCACGGGTTAATGCATTGAAACAAAATCACAAAATCTTATATGAAAATTAATTATAAAAGCGTGTTTCAAGAAACCTATTAAACATTATATCTATAGAACTACAATACTAGAATAAGTGAATAACTATTTATACGTTTTAGAGGAATTAGAGTTATATCGTCTACCTGGTAAAATTGAGTAATATATGTTAGAGGTGCAAAACAGTAGTAGCATTTATGTATTCGTCAGAATAAATTGATATTTTTGTAGCGCAAGAAGACACAAACTAGATTATCCATGTATATATATTGATGATTTGATTTTTCATCTTTATTTTTTAGTCTAGAAATTTTAATAATCTTTTTAGTTTAATATGTTTTCTTGATAGTAGTAGCTACTAAAAATTACCACGTCCTCACAAAGTTACAACTATTTAAGAGGGAACGGTATAATGAAGAGGGGGTGCTCGTCATGCTGAGGTGGCAACACCCTTTCTTCTCTCCGGATCTATCCACCACACCACCCCTCTTCTTTATATTATGAAACTAATAAGACAAATATCTTTTTACTTTTTTTTAATTTGGGTGGGAATAAAGTGGAGAAGAAAGTGAATGTCATGGTGAGATGATATTTTTGTAAGTTGTTTTGTTATGACGTGAGTTAAATTGGAGAAAAGTTTCCTTTTACACATTTTCTTTTAAGTAGTAAGTACAACTATTTAAGATGGGCAAAGTGTATTTTGCTACCCTGAACTTGGTTAACCGGGTTTTATACTACCCTAAACTATAAAAGGGTAGCCTAGTACCCCATACTTGTAAACCCGGTTGTATTAGTACCCTGATTCAATTTGACAAACTTGGAGTCCTTTGACTCTGTTTTTATAATTCTTATTGACGGAAATGTTGGACCAGGGTGTAAAAAGACGCGAGGACTCGCGAAATTCAAGATCGATTCCTTAGCTACTCGGGATCAATTTGATTTAGATGAGTTGAGTTCGAGCTACTCAAATATACTTTCGAGTCGAGTTTAAACTCGAAAATACTCGGCTCGCGAGCCTAGTCTAGTTTATCCTTTTTATACATGTTATTACTTGATTTGCCTTAATATCTCGTTCATAGAATGCATGAATAGCCGCAGAGAGACTAAAAATATTACAAGGACGTGACTAGTATTGTCAACACTTCAACGTTATTACGATGTAGAGATGAGTATTTGACTAGCATGCAATGTGATTGCTGCATAATTTGATATGGAGTTTTGGTGTTTGATTTCTATTTGTATGTCTAAATTTGATGAGTCTTGATGTGTTCATTGAAATATTGGTGTTTATGTGACGTTCATTACTCATTTTTAGAGGTGGCAAATCTTGCCCATTTTAATACATGTGGGCACTTTTTGCCCATTTTCAAAAAAGGATGGGGCACTTTTTGCCCATTCTTTATAATGAATGGGCTAAACGGGCGCATATGTAAGAAACTAAATGGGCTTAACGGGCGCACTTGTAAAATACAAATTAGTATACCCGACGAATATTTTTTATTAAGTTTTTTATTCCGGCTTTCAAACAAGTATTTTTATTTTTTATTTGTGGGTTTTTATATGTTTTTTTTCCTTTTTTAGCTTGCGCCCGTTTAGCCCGCCCGTTTTGCCCGCCCGTTTCGCCCGCGCCCGTTTAGCCCGTTGCCCGTTTAGCCCGCGCCCGTTTAGCCCGTTGCCCGTTTAGCCCGCGCCCGTGCCCGCCCGCCCGCCCGCTTTGCCACCTCTACTCATTTTTCTGTGAATTGAACTTACTGATTACAAATGTTCTTTTATTCATTATAATTCCTCGTGGTGGAACCTATTTGCTAATATTGTGTGTTGAAGAATGTAGAACTACGTAAATGGTTTTTGATGAACATGAGTTTGAGATTATAATTAATTAAGAAGAAGATGATCAAGCAAGTATATTAAAAGAACTTAAAAGGAAAACCCTTGCATAGAAAAACCGAGTTAAGAAGGATTTAGTGAGTCAGGGTACTAAAACAATCGAGTTTACAAGTATGGGGTACTAAGCTACACTATTTTTAGTTTGAGGTAGTATAAAACCCGGTTAACAAAATTTGGGGTAGTAAAATACACTTTGGTCATTTAAGATTTATAATTAAATTAATTTTATTTTAAATGTTTTTATAGGCATATTCATGGTGACCATGTCAAATGGGCATCATAGGTTTACCCATGCTAAAAATCATCGGTTTACCTGTGATGAGTATCATGGATAAATTTAATTTTTAACCCACGACCGACCCCGTAAATGAAAAATAACAATATTAGAAACATCAAATATTCAAATGTAAATACATATTAAACTGCAGTCACGAATTGATAGGTGATTCGTCACAAATTTTCAATCCAATCATAAATCATCACGAAACCAACAAACCAAAGTTCAGTAAACACGAAATACGAAACGAAAACACTCTAGCTCAACGACAGTATTCAGCAACGTTGTTCAAAACGACATAAGAAACTTCTTAGAAATAAAGCAACCGAGGACATTTGATGCCACAAATGAACTTTTGATGTGCGATACATTATTCTAGTATGAAGATTCTTTCCATCCTCCGTAGTTTCTCTCTTCGTGGTGATGTCCATGTCCATGTCCATGTCCATGCTCATGATGAGTCTCCTGTTATCACAAGGATCGTATCATTGTTAGTTAAATGTTTTTATAATCTCGATACATGTGAAAAAAAAACTAAACTCAAGTAAGCAAGTACAAGCTTGCCTCACTTAGTTAAGAAAAATACTAGGATCTCGCTCAAGTCCGTAACAATCACGAGGGGGGCCAACGCTCTAAGTTAGGCGGACGTTCAATTATTCACGACCACCTAAACTATTTTATGACTACTTGTTTATCATATTAACAGATAACTTCAAGTCTTCAAGACTTGCAAGTGTTGGGATATATGCCAATCTAACCCGATCCATCTGTTTTGGTGTGCGCTATATGCCTATATATCTTGACATGATATGAATCTAGCTGATTTATTTTGCCATTTGTGTACTAAGGCACTAAGCGCGATATATAAATGATGAGGTTGATAGAAAGCCGAAAAAGATTAACCTCCGGAACGAATTCCAGACCAACTTTGACCTCCCCACAGAATTCATCGTTTATGACCACATTGTATGATGCTGGTGCGATGCTCTTTGCCAATAACACTGGCTCAAGTGGAATTCTGCTTGCATAAGTTATAAATATATTATTAACTCTTTTTTCTTATCTCATAATATAAATATATGATCTTTGAATAAACTTCTACATACTTTGCCTCGCCCACAAAATCGTCATCAGTCCCAACGTCACTGTCCTTTATCCTGATAACGAGTTCCAACACTTCATCACCACTAATAGAAAACTCAAACGTCTCGTTCCATTCTGGTGTGGATCCTTGTCCTGTGAGTACCCATTCGGAAAGTAGATTAGGCTTGATAGGTGTATATGAAACAGAAAGTGAAGATTGTCGAAAGGATTTTAGAAATGTAACCTGATGCCACAGTGCTCTTTTGCTCCTGAGTTCGATAAGTGATCAACACATATGGGTCCATTTTATCTGTATACAAATTTTTAATTTTCACCTGAGAATATGAGTACATGTAGTGTAAAATGGGAAAAGTGTATCGCTCGGATTAGTTGGCTCGCAATGTCGAGTCGAAAACCAGTTATCACAAGAAAAAATTAAAAAAAAAAACCATATGTATCTCTCTACAGTCTACACCTACACCCCAATCACCTTATGCTCTGACTTGCTATAAACCGACCTGGTTCACCATATAACAAAAAAAGAAAAGAAAATTAACACACATTCGGATCATAACTGAGGCAGAGACGGGAGAGGCAAGGTGGGAACGTGTCCCCTAGGAACAAATTGTAGTGTAGATATTTTAGAATATCTGGCTACTTTTGTGATGTGTCCTCTAGAGGTGGGAGAATGGGCGGACGGGTGGGCATGGGTGGCGGGCAAAATGGGCGACGGGTTAATGGGCAGCGGGTTAAACGGGCACGGGCAAAACGGGTGCTGGCTAAATGGGCGGGCTAAACGGATGGAAGCTAAAACAGGAAAAAAATATACAAAAGCGTAGAAATAAAAAAAAACGTGTTTGAAAGCCGGGATAAAAAATTAAATATAAAGATTCGCCGAGTAGCCTAATTAGTATTTTACATGTGTCTCCATAAAGCCTATTTACTTTCTTACATGTGTGCCCGTTTAACCAATCAATAATAACGAATGGGCAAAAAGTGTCAAATCTTTATTTGAAAAGTGTTAAAAAGTGTCAATATTTATCAAAATAGACCCGATTTGATACATCTATCTTTAACAATCCGATTTATAATGTACTAGTAGTTATTATGAGTTTAAGAGTATCAAAGTGTGTCTCAAAGACCATAACTGGCTTCGCCCCTGGATCAAACCATTAGAGCAAATTATGGCTTTAAAAT
This sequence comes from Glebionis coronaria, assembly GCA_025667525.1. Lineage (NCBI taxonomy): Eukaryota > Viridiplantae > Streptophyta > Magnoliopsida > Asterales > Asteraceae > Glebionis > Glebionis coronaria. The sequence goes on from CM046878.1 coordinate 83,434,440, forward strand.
TCAACCAACATGACACCTTTTTTTTAAGATACAAAGTTGGGGGTCAATGTGACTTGATTCTCCTTTGAGTCATTTCAGACCCATAAACTCAAATATTATCTAGTTATGTACAAAGTATAATCAGGTTCATTAGATCTAACATACTACTATTATCTTTAATTATTTTTCTCTACATATATACACTTATGAATCATTCAATCCTATGATCATGCATAAGTAAACATGAAAATGAAAATGAGATAATGTAGATAAGAGAAACTTACTAAAAAAATCAGTGTCATGGAGGCCTTTAGCACTAACAAGTAGGACTTGAATCTTTCCGGTTGGCATTTTTTTTGTTTGTCTGGAAAACAATCATGCACAGATCCCAAATATTCTTAAATACGGAGTATTTGTTTTCTTGATTTTTGTGTCTTTTGATGAGCTGAATCCGGGTGAAAGTGAAAGGTATTTATTGAGGAGATACCAAGTTGACTTTGTAATTATTGCTATCTTAAAATAACACATGATTCACAACATGTACTCACTGGTTGGAGTGGGGTGAAACCCACTCACCGCCACCTCAGCGTCATCTCAGCTTTTTAACAAACTCACCAAACTCACCCACGGAGGTAATGACACTCACTCAACTCACTCACACTCACTTTTCATACCTATTTTTTTATTATTTAAATACATCTCACTCACAAAAAACACTCACAATTAAACCTAACAAAAAAATAAAAAACATATGGACCCATATGTATAAAACTCACCTGGGTGAGTTTGCCTATGGTTTTTGCTTGCCAGTGAGTGACTCGCGCGCGGGTTGGGTAGGGTGGGATGGGGGCTGCGCGTGGATGAAGGATACTCACGAGTGAGATCATCCCCACTCCCACCAGCCTCATGTAGTAACATGTTACAAAGCGATTGGTTTTTTGAGTAAGTAGGTGTGAAAGAGTCACAAATTTCGTTTCATAAGTCTAGACATGTGACACATACTGATTGAGTTAGGTATAATAAGCCTATAAGGTCATCATGAAGTTTTATTTTATTGCTCTTTACATGTCGTACATACATTTTTAATAGAATAGCAGGTACTAATATGATGCGACGGGTAGTATGTTGTAATCAATCTTGTGATTCAAGTACCAAAGTAAAACAAAAAGAAAATGATGTCGCTTAGGTTCCGTTCACTCATTTTTATAAGTTTTTTGTCGGATTTCTCTGGTTCGTTTTCGAAAGACTTTATTTGTTAGTCGAATCGGTGGCTACTTCTGTTCCCGCTTGAATATGTTGATTCTGTTTGATTTTTAAAACTATATGTATTACCAAATAAATTATATGGAGCTTTGTGTGTTTTATTATGCCGTACAATGTGAATAATAACATGTAGTTTTCATGTTACGAGTGTTTAAATATTAATTAGTGTGTTTAATGGATTATGGGATGTTTTAAGAATATTAATTTGTCTGTCTGAAAAACAATGAGGCACAACTCCCAAATATCCTTAAATATTTGTTTTCTTGATTTTCGTGTCTTCTGATGAGCTGAATCCGGGGAATATATATATATAAACGAGATACCAACTTTTTTTAGCAAAACGAGATACCAACTTGACTTTGTAAATATTGGTACTTTAATAACACATGTATTGCAACACGTTACAAAGCTATTGGTTTTCATATAAGTCAAGCCATGTTACAAAATTAGGGTTAAAGCTATACATTATCAGCGAACTTTAATTTTTTTCTCAACATTACGAATATGGAACATAAACTCCCGCTATTACCATTCAAATTTGTTATGACCGGCTAATATAGGTAACATATTAATCATATTTTACATGTCATTATTATTTTCCACATGGAATTGAATTTTTGTTAAATTTATCCATGTGACTATGTAGGTTGAGTTTAACCTGTATATTCCTATTGGGCCACACCACATTTTAGTGATATACATCTTAAAGTTTACAATCTCCTATACAAACACCTCAACTATCACCCTTCTCTTCATCTCTTTCACCCACTTTTGAAGATCTAAACTGTTTTCCACTATTAAAAATCTAAAATGTTTTCTGCTTTTGAAGATCTTCTTTCGCCATCCTCTTAGTTACAACAAAACCACTCCAAGATCCTTCTTTCGTTGCCTCTCTCTCCATCACTGTCATGCGCCTCTCTCACGCGCCGCCATTGTTAATGTCTCTTACATATGATATTTTTTTGTTAAAGGAAATTGAAGGTATCTGGGGTTGATTGAATTTGTGCTTATCAATGGTAAGATATTGAATAAGCGTGTTGTGTTTTATTATCATCTGTATTAGTGGTGGAAGTGGTGCAGGTCCACTAAGATAGGTCTAAGAGAAAAGTAAATCTCAACCCACCACTTATCTGGGTTTGTGTAGGACGTGTTTAGTTTGTGTGGTTTTTGTTGGTAATGATGAGAGATGAGTATAGATGTTGATGACATGGTAGCCGGCGTCCAAAGCCCTAGTGAGGAACATTCACTATCTTGATGCTGCATCCGGATCAACAACTCATTCGGTCATCAAATTGTATGCTCTTTGTTAGTACTTGGGCCTCTTCTAATACAAGAGGAAAAGAAAAAGGAAGAAGCGATCAAGAAAATGGAGGATTAGTGAAGTGAAGTGGTAAACTTGGTGAGGTGTAAAGATGATGTGGTATATATGTGAAGAAAAAACATTAAATATGATATTAACCGGATAAGAATAGTGACATGTAGTTTTTTTCACTTTATTACCTATTAACAAAGGTCACCTATAAGAATATTTGTATTGTTAGAATAAATTATAAAGTTCGATGGTAATAACGAGAGTTTATGTTCTATATTAGTAATATCGAGAAAAGAAGTAAAGTTCGTAGGTAATTTATAGCTTTAACCCTACAAAATTATTGGCAAGTAGGTGTGAAAGAGTCCCAATTTCCATTTTTAAAATTTTGACAATGTGAGACACATTGATTGAGTTAGGTATTTGAGGCCTAGGTACCGTAATGTTTTAACGGGCGTTGTTCGCCATTGGTCGATGTTACGACACCGTTTTTTCAAATTTGCTAATGCCGTTAGCTTTAGCGTTGTAAGGGCAACGCATGTTAATGGTGTTTTTTTATAAAAAAAAATTCATTTACCCCTCCCCCACCTCTAACAGTATTTGTTTACCTTCCTCGTGTTTGTTGTTTGTCATTTTCTTCTACTGTTTTTCATTTGATGTCGTAAAGAGACGAAGATGGTAAGATTTTATGAAAATGACTTTTTTTTAGGAAGAGACGAAGAAGACAGAGGTGTTGTTGGAGGCGGTTAAAAAATAAAGAAAAATTAATTATATGTTTGTAAATTGGACATAGGTGTTGTTGGGCTTATTATAATTAAATGAGCCCAGCAAAAAGAAAACCTAATACCATTTGTAATTTTAATAAGTAGAAAAAAATCTACCGTGTTTTTATTACTTTTTAGTATTTTATTTTTTATTTATTTTTAATATATTTTTTATTTTTAATTATAAATGAAATAGTTAGTTTGTGTAATAAGTGAAATAATTTTTATGGGGTTTTTTGAAAAGAAAAGAAAAGTAGTGTTGGTTGGTGTTATGATTAAAAATGTTGGTGTTATTTGGGTGTTATGCTCATGTGACAGTTTTATTTGATGATTTTAGTTTTACTATACCTACGCGTCTTATAGTCATTGCTAAGTTTTATTTTATTACTCCTTACTTACGTTTAACATACATTGGCATGTTACTAGATAAAATGCATTTTATGGATAGTATTTAAGTTATGAGAAGAAAAAAATTCATTTTCAATTGTCAAAGTAATTTATAATCTCTTTTGCAGTCATGAATATTTATGGATCACACTTGTTGATATAAAAGTTGGATGGACCGCGTTTTACTCGAATTAGGCTTCATACGGGTGCTGGAGGACTCCGGCTCTTACACCAAGTGAACTTGTTTAAAGACCCTGCACACTAAATAACAGACATCGTTAGGCTTACTGTGGGCGCGTGTCCCACGATTAGATTCTGGCGTGAGAGTAAGTAATCGGTTAAAGAGATAGGCGAGGGTTTAGAGTATTGTGAATAAGATACCTTTTTGGAACCTCTGGGGTTCCTTTTATACCTAATGGAACACTAATTGGGTTTCCTGATTCTTGCGGCCTAAGCAAGAGATAACTATCAAATATAACCAGATCCTTATCATGTGAATAAGGAGAGTGTATATCCTCTTAGCTTAAGCGAATCATAATATGATTTAGATAATGTTTCTTTCTGATCCTGCCCGCGTGCGGTCAGACACGATTGAGATAGAACCGTGTGCGACAACGGCTTACTGGGCCTCATGGGCTTCAACACTGTCTGTTTTGTAATCCATACGTAATGGATACGGGTAGTATCCGCGGGTTGGGTTGTCCAACCCGACTAGGGACTATACGTCATCATGCCCCCCTCAGTCTAGTAGTCGCATGGCGTGCAGCGACTACTAGACTATAAACAACTGAGTCGTAGTTTAAAACTTATTTTGGTAGAATGAAAGAGTAATAAATAAATTTAAAAAGTTCCCGCCAACAACCATCATCCTCATAAACCACCTGCACCCACTCACTTTGGGAATAGAGAAAAGTGAAAGACACGTCATTCCAAACGATCCAACTTTCACCGTCAGATTACATAAATGATCGACATGCAGCATGTGCTCGTAAATCGAAACAGTAAAAACCTAGAGGTTTTAATAACGCTAGCCTCTATTTCAATACCTTCATTTTCCACCATTAACAAACCTTCAAGACATCCTCATACTTACCAGAAAAAACATCCACCATTTCCTCGTAGAAAACCAAGATGGTGCATCAAATCTTTGACATAACCTCTCGCATTATCGGACAGGAGCTAATCCAGTTCACCACCAACTATCATATACCTAAGAATCTTCATCCTGAAGTTCCAGAACCGCAATCCCACATAGGGAGCTTTCCTCTTAGAAAAGTAGGAGTCTACACAAGATTCTTTTAATTTCCCAAACAATCGCATACATTTATCCCGATTTATAGTGGATATCTTAAGCTTCTACAATATCCATATATCCCAGTTCTGTATCGGCGCAACGAAAATATCCAATTTTTGAAGTTAATTGCTGCATGCGAGATGTAGATCCGATAATAAACCTTTTCCGCGCATTCTATCGCCCTTCCTTTGTTAATTTCCAAACGACCACAACAACTCTAGTGCTATGAAACAAAGCTTGATTCCTGATGTTCGTTTGCAAGTCTTAAACTTTTATTCAAGATATTACCACACAAATGACTAGAAACATAAACACGGGCAAGTATACCCTTTCATGTATAGCATAGCTTAATGGTAAGGTCCAGTTTGTTCTATGGGATTGTTGTTATCAAAATATAAAACAATTACCTCTAGAGTGTCACAAGTTTTATAGATATACTAACAATTGGTATTAAAGGGTGCGCCTGGCTAAGGTCATAACCATATGAAAGATAGGTAGCAATGATGAATATAAACACATAAACAATATAAGACAACATGCCGATTACTAGTCGTACATGCAACATCTAATTGATATGACAAGAATCCGACTAAAGACTTCGTTATATCAAAAGCATTAAGAATTGTTTATGCTTTATTTCGATAACTAAGGTAGTAGATGAGATTATGCAAGAGTTGGTATATGTTTAAATCCACTAATCGCGACAAAAGTGATTAACAAGATTCATTTACTAGATGACATGAAGCTCATCCATTCACATGAGTACTAGTCATAATCATGGACAGGGCCGTCTCGTGGATTCTGGAGGCCCTGTGCCGCGTTATATTGTAGGTCCTTAAACAACATACGCTAAAAACTTATATTACTCAATTTGGATTAAATGGCTATGCCATTAAATTCTATGATTAAGTTGATAATATGTACAAACTCCCAGAAGTTAACTATAGCATTTCTCAAAATATAATTATGGCTTCAAAATATCTTTTGTAATATAAAACAACTGTAATCCATATCAAAGTATATGTGAAGATACAATATAAAGTTTTCGTAGATATGGGATATCTTTTAATTTTTGGTAAAATAATAAAGACTATACCAATCAATTTTAACTAATGGCCTTTTTGCAAAACTAAAAAATAAAAGGTCATAATGAAAATTTACAACATAATACAGTAATGAAAGTTTTTGTTTTTGTCACTTAGTGTCGTCTTCTCCGGTGAAAAGCCCAACTGTATTTACTTGTTAAAAACAAAATTTTGAATCTTGTTTTGCTACTGTGATATAAGTTGTAACTTTATACCATACTTAGACGTATTTCATCATAAAACAATGTTTACTTGAACCAAAACATTCATATATACAGTTTTTAATAACATTAAGATCTAAAATTCGGAGGCCCTAAGAAAATGGAGGCCCTGTGCCATTGCACAGGCTGCACCTACCTAGAGTCGGGCCTGATCATGGATGAATCCAACATATAACAATGGTCTTACATACTAACATATAATACAAGAGCATCTAAATCACACTTATAATCAAGAACCCAGGGTAAAAGTGCGCCACACAAAACTAATTATGTGTCGCACTTTGCCCCAGCAAAGCTAATAATCGTATCTACTCATAAGGTTATCAAACCTTAACCAAGTGCACAACACACTACTCCATAATAACAGTAAACAAGATCATTTCAACAATATGTAAATCAAAGTAAACAATTAACATAAGGGAAATAAGAATTATACCACAAGGTGTTAATCAATAATTGTTCCAAAAGGTTTATAAGCTTTTAAACTTATTACAATAGCTAGCAATACTCTGAGTTCCTTGTTTCAGCAACAATAACATTAACCAATTAAGGTTCACCAACTCTAGTAACTATGATCAAGGATTTGGAAAATCCTTGATTATAAGATTCTCCTCAACAATGGAGCACTATATAATGAGATATATATTATGCCTGGCCTTGGGTCTGTTTTATAATCACAATTCCGTATCCTAAGAGTCCTGGAAGTATCCCAAGAGTTCCTCCCATAATAGCCATGCATAATGACACTTAATTGTGTAACTACAGCAAATGTGCGCCGCACTTTTCCAATTGTGCTCCGCACTTTTCAGTTTGTGCGCCGCACTTCTGGTAATTCTCCAAAATCGGGGTACTTTGTATGTGCACCGTACTTTTCCAGTTGTGCGTCGCACTTTGGCTCCATTTCAGCATAATTCCATCTTTAGCCCCTTTCTTCTTTATTTCTTCATTCTTTTCCTTCATAGTTTCTTTCCTAGCTACAATCCAAACAATATTCTTTATTAGTATCAATTCAACCCGTAATTTATTTAATTACATAGCAAACAAGGACAAATGCATCATTACAAACATGTATAAATGAGGCTTTATCAAATTCCTCCATACTTAACTTCTTGCTTGTCCTCAAGAAAGGTAAAAATATATTTTTAACAAGTGTCGAAAGAATAGATAAAGCCAACAATCAAAAACAAAGATAACGCCATAAAACACCTCATGAAGTAGATATTTTTATTTCACACACTCTCCTTATATGGGTAAATTATCGCTCAATAGCACGGTCAGAAAAGTAAATTACCATAGGCTTGTACAAGAAAATAAACTAAACCAAATTTGGCGTAAGCACCAAGTAAAATATCAAAAGAGATCTTTTTTCAAAAACTTTTATTACCACCACATGTTTAAAGAATAAATAATACATCATCTTTTACCATGTTGTTGCTTCACGAATTCATAACTCAAAACTTCTTAGGCTTTCATTTGCCTTTTATTCTTTTTTTTGCACAAATCTCTTCAACGATCTTTTCAGAAAACTTGTTTTCCCCTATACTTAGATCTACTACCATTTCGCAATATGGTTTCCAACAATATATAATCATCTTAAAACATCGGCAAAACTTTCAATCTTTTCTCTTCTTCTTTTATTTTGCCTCTTTATCATTTAAAATACCTTTTATCATACAAGTATGATCCCACTATGGTCTCGTAAAGATTACCAAGCACAAGTTCTAGAATTAAACTAATCATCGGCACATACACAATTTGAAATGTAAGAATGCTACGTAAAAGATCCTCGCAATTATGAATAAAGTATTGTGTAAATAACGTTATCAATTCCGAGTCAAAATAGTTTTACAATTATAAGAATTATCAATCTTTCGACAAAAACTTTTGTTTTTTTATAACTGTAGAAAATTTTCAAAATTCGCCCAGAAAGTGCGGCGCACTTTTTGAAATGTGCGGCGTACTTTTGGGCACAGAAAATCCAGAAACTTTCATTTCTTAAAAACAAGCTTACATTCGATCTTATTTTAACTCAATCACCCCCCCCCCATACTTATTATGAGCATTGTCCCTAATGCTAAACATAAGGAAAAGGTCAAATTAGAGGAAAATAAGAATAATACTCCCCTTTTATTCCAAGTCGTGAACGAAGCCGAGATCTTCAATCTTCGCCTAATTTCGCCTTGACTTGCTTATTATCTATAATTTAACACAAATAATATATACAAACATATTTCACATACCAAATTAAAAATAAAAATCTACACACAAAGTATTAAGTTGTCCTAAATGCCAACAAAGACATATTACATAACCAAATAAATTGTTTTCAAATTATTTTCAAATGTTACTAACACAAAAGTTACAAACACACGAGGCTTCACATATCCTCTTTAGTTTCATCGTTCCTTGGAGCATGGGATGGGTAAAAATATGTTGGATAGGGTGGTGGTTGTTGGGTGTAGTGGAATGGCTCATGGTGATATCCGGGTGGTCCATAAGGTCCACTCATTGGAACATGATATTGTTCCGCCATCCTCTCAAAAACTGGAGCGTATCTATCCATACTATAACATTGGCGCTCCATCATAAACCCAAGTTGGTCTTGCCTAACCTCCATCCTTCCCATTCTATCACAAACATCTTGTAGTGATGCACGAGGAGCTCGCGCCATGCCCACACGTGGTACTCTAACAGGCGTGTCTTCTCGGATCAATCTTCCGTCCGCTCCAATCAAATCTCTCAAAGTAATTTTGTCAATGGTATCACACAAAATCGGTGGACTAAGACTACTCAAAACTTGTTCACTTAAAAGCCCCATCCTTTGGGCTAACCTAGTCACAAATTGTCCACACACAATCATGCTACTTGCTTGACTACCATGACCTTTCCTTTTCATCCATTTTTCTATCACCCAAGCCACATTAGCGTATTGCTCGCGGTAACATGCTCAATAACCACAAATCATTCTGTTGTATTTTATCATATCCCGTGGTTCTTTGGCAAACGGCATAAGCAATCATCTTTTGAAGCACTCTTAAAAGTGGACTAGAAATTCTAGTGGCCGAGCTCCTAGATAAGCTCAAAGGATCCTCATCCGGGCAAATTGATGCCCAAAATTCATTAGCATTGAATTCCCATGATCACGTTCCCCTCCTTGGAAATATACTTCAAATCCTTCCTCCATTCGCTCATCTCTAGTATACAACTCCAAGTACTTAGCAAATTCTTTCAAAGTCAAAGAGTGTCCTTTCCCAGAAAGTCTAAATTTCAAAATCTTCTTAGTCACCAACTCATCTCCTCGACATCATTATCAAAATGAAAAGTAGAGAAAAACTCGAGAACAAGCTCCGCATAGATCTTATCCCTACAAGTAAAAGCACGTATCCAAGGATTGGATTCAAATAAGACTTCATTAGCTCCAGCCTCTATCACTACTATCTTAAGCATCTCCCTGGTTTGAGCTTCACAACCAAGCTCATTCAAAACTCAAAAATCCACAATGCTAGGTGCGAAAATTTGCTTTGGCAATAAAAGACTAAGACCATTATTGTAGATGGTTTTGGTATCGCTAGTACATCCAGGCCAGTTCAAAAATGGGTGATTCGGCGTCCCATTAAGTGCGCCTCTTGCCGATTCGGTAGGCTTTCGTTTCTTTCCTCGGCTCGATGAGCCGTTCTCATAATTTCCAGAACCTGTATTCTGCAAATTTTATCACATAGCAAACATGTATTAACATTAGATAAGCGCTTAGGGGCCAACGGTGTCCTTACGTTTGTGTTCTAATCTCTCTGTTGGTTTCTAGACGAAAAGTGCGGTGCACATTTTGGTTTGTGCGGCGTACTTCCTGGATAAATTTCATAAAAGTGCGGTGCACATCTTGTAAACTGCGACACACATTCTGGGTATCACAACATATGTCGGGGTAACACTAATAATTAACCAAATCCGCAAACTAAATGGTTACAAACTAATAAGAATGGCAAGAATCAAACACTGATCCATTCCCAATTCGTTCTAATCCACGACATTGCTTCATCTCTAAGGTTTTAATTTTTAAAAACCCTCATTTTTTATTTTTATGTTTTTCAATTTCATCTAATAATCTAATTACTTTCTTAATCCATTTCCATATTCCTAATTCCTAATTGAATTGTAATTCGTTCTTCAATTACTAAGAACCCTAATTGAAAATTAATCAAAAATTAAAAACTAATTAAATCAAACAAACATGAATTAAGTAGAACTTACCCTAGACATGATCTCGAATGTGAATTGGAGCAAAGATTCGAAAATATTTTTTGTGATGATTCGAAAATCGTCAGGTGGCTTTTTGTTGTTTTTATGTGTTTTTTTAGCTTCCAATGAGAAAAACGGGGTATATACAAAAAATCCCCCCAGAAGTCCGGCGCACTTTTTGATTTGTGTGGCGCGCATTGTGTGCATCCATACAATGTTATTGGTTTTTACTTTTTAAGTATACTAAAAACAAAATCTAAAAAGAAAAACTCCAATTTCATTCGATAGAAAAATAAAAAGACACTAGGGAGAACATTCCCTACTCCTAAGACCATCCTAAAACTTCTAGGACTCTTAGATATTACTTTGTTTTATTGATTATCTACATACAAAAAGATAAAAGTGCATAAAAGTAACTAGGAGCCAATGATGCACTCCTCTTTTCTTCCTTATCTTTAGTTGTAGCAGAAGTTTAGAGGTGACATGATATCACTCTCCGTATAACGTCCCGAGACCTCTCTATTGGTGTCCTTTGTCTCGTACACTTTTTCGTACCTCTTTCCACATGGATCAACAATGACTATGGCAACACGCCATTAACTATCTCCATCCTTAGCAATATTCTCAAATTGTCGCTTGTTCCCCACTTTCCAATCTTTGTATTTCAGTGATACGGGAAGTACTCCAAGCATCCCCACAATTTTCTTGTACACACAAATATCAAAGAAAGGGTTATGATAGCTTCTTTCACTTAGTGAAGCATCAAATAGTTCTTCCGGTTCCGTACATGGTTGCAAATGTGGACCATAAATCGGCATACCACTTTCTTCTTTTTTCACGGTGTAGTGCTTATCATCCTAATCATCACTATCATCACGTTTTTTCACTTTTAGCACATTTTATGTTTGATGGACAAAACCATCAAAGCTAGTCATAATAGCTCTTCCAACATCTACCTTTGCACCAATGGTGTGCAAAAACTTCCTTCCAACCACTTGTTGAATGTCTCGATCAATAGAAATATCGAGAAGCATAAAATCGGCTAGTATTGTGGTTGTCCCTATTTGGCATAGAACTCCAAGCAAACGTCCAAATCCCTCTGCGTAGCAGTTATCAAGCATTTTGATACGATCCAACCTTGGTTTGACTCTTCCAACATCTAACATCTTGAAGATTCCAAGTGGCATGACATTAACATTCGAACTGGTATCAACCAAAGTATTGTATGTAGTTTTACCCTCCAACCTTATTGGTAGGACAAAATAACCCGGATCTTCCTTTTCTTTCATTACTTTGTTTTCACGAAGCATTTGGATAGCCACATATTCATATTCCGAGGTTAATCCATCTTCAACTTTCAACTTATCAAGCAAGACCCCATCAACAATCATTTTATACTTATCACTATATTTTAACGTTTCAATGCTAGGTCGATTCATGTTCAACAACATCACTCTTTCTTCAATGTCTTCCCTCAACTCTTCCATTGATAGTTCTTCTCTAGTCAAGGGCTTATTAATGGTGAGAGAAGGTCCTTCACCATTATAGTTCAATTTGTAAGCATGAGCGGGCTGTTTTCCTTTGTTTCTCTTGCCTTTTCCCATACTACAAGCAAATTCAGGAGCATCAACTCCCTCATTTTCAATAGGTGCAAATTCATCAAAGTTGATGTTATCAAGTATCTCGTCAATTTCTTCAAAGTCCAAGCTTTCATGCACTTTTGGCCATAAGGTGAGTATGCCACAAGTGATATCAATTTGTGCATTGGCTTGCTTTAGGAAAGATCTCCCAAAAATTGCACATGGTTCACAATCATCTTCTTACGGATTGACAAAGAAGTCGACGAAAAACAATTCGTCCTTGATCATAACAATGAGCTTTTTATCTAGCTCCTTGTCCCCATTACGATGCGTTTTGTAGGTTAAGCCAAGCTCCACTACAAATTCATTGCTAATCAAACTTCTCTCCATTTCCAAGTCAACTTGCCCATAATAAGCAAATTTACCTTCCACATGGCAAGGCATTGAGTATTTCTCACTAGGTGTCAAGTCTTCCAAACGATAGAAAGTTAGGACCTTTTGAATCCCGCTATCGGCTGAGTCCTTACACGCTGATCCTGTCCATTCTCCTTCCGATTTAATTTTGTCATTTTGGCTAATATGTTCATCCACTCCTAGGCATAGTCTACCCAAGCTAGTGTTTGGATCCATCTTAAAACAACAACACATCAAAAGAAACATTAGTATGTTAGTGCCATAAAATCCAAATGACATTTCATATCCTGTAGTCTTAAGGCAACTTATTAGTTTTGATGAAAATCTCTTTTTAAATGTGTTATAAGCAATTTTCTTTCTGTTTTTCCAGTTGTGCGACGCACATTTGAGAAGTGCGGTGCACTTTTGCGCGACACAGGAAAGCCGACGCACTTTTTGGATTGTGCGGCGCACTTTCTGCAAAGAACTTCTTGTTCACAACAGTAGGATCTATATACCAATCAAATAAGACATTTTTCATAATACTTCCTTAACAAGTAGTCAAAATAAGAAATAGTGGCCAAGTATTGTAAGATGTTCTCAAGTATTTTGCAAGAAATAGCTATTTTTTCATTTTCGCTTGTTTCCTCATTTTCTTGTATCTCAAGGATTGTTAAAATTCCAGAAAAAATACCAAAAATCATGATAAATATCAAATAAGACATACCAAAGCAAATATGCTACCAAAGAGTAAATCAAATAGAAAATAAAATTTTGAAAGAAAATATTTTTGGTTTCTCTTGAAATGTAATATTAGCAAACACAAAAACTCAAAAAGCATAAGCACACACAAAGCAATTCTCATGTTTTCAGCAGTAAGTGTTGAGAGTAAAAGGTTTTGGTTGTGTTTTAGGATTTTTTTTCTACCAACATTTTTGTAAATTCGTACCAAATGTGCGACGCACTTTTGGAAATGTGCGGCGCACTTTTTAACTGTTTTGTCAAAAACTTTTCCAGATTGCCAGAAATCTGTACGGCAATTTAGAAATTTTGTTTATCAAGTATTTCATAATGTTTTAAAACAATAACTAACCAATCCCCGACAGCGGCGCCAAAAGCTTGATGTTCGTTTGCAAGTCTTAAATTTTTTTTCAAGATATTACCACACAAATGACTAGAAACATAAACACGGGCAAGTATACCCTTTCATGTATAGCATAGCTTAATGGTAAAGTCCAGTTCGTTCCACGGGATTTTTGTTATTAAAATATAAAACAATTACCTCTAGAGTGTCACAAGTTCTAAAGATATACTAACTATTGGTATTAAAGAGTGCGTTTGGCTAAGGTCATAACCATATGAAAGATAGGTAGCAATGATGAATATAAGCACACAAACAATATAAGACAACATGTCGATTACTAGTCGTACATGCAACATCTAATTGATATGACAAGAATCCGACTAAAGACTTCGTTATATCAAAAGCATTAAGAATGGTTTATGCTTGATTTCGATAACTAAGTTAGTAGATGTGATTATGCAAGAGTCGGTATATTTTTAAATCCACTCATCGCGACAAAAGTGATTAACAAGATTCATTTACTAGATGACATGAAACTCATCCATTCACATGAGTACTAGTCATGATCATGGATGAATCCAACATATAACAATGGTCTTACATAATAACATATAATACAAGAGCATCTAAATCACACTTATAATCAAGAACCCATGGAAAAAGTGCGCCGCACAAAACTAATTGTGCGCCGCACTTTGCCTCGGCAAAGCTAATAATCGTATCTACTCATAAAGTTATCAAACCTTAACCAAGTGCACAACACACTACTCTATAATAACAGTAAACAAGATCATTTCAACAATATGTAAATCAAAGTAAAGAATTAACATAACGGAAATGAGAATTATACCACAAGGTGTTAATCAATAATTGCTCCAAAAAGTTTATAAGCTTTTAAACTTATTACAATGGCTAGCAATACTCTGAGTTCCTTGCCCCAGCAACAATAACATTAACCAATTAAGGTTCACCAAGTCTACTAACTATGGTCAAGGATTTGGAAAATCCTTGATTATAAGATTCTCCTCAACAATGGAGAACTATGGAATGAGATATATATTATGCCTGGCCTTGGGTCTATTTTATAATCACAATTTCATAGCCTAAGAGTCCTGGAAGTATCCGAAGAGTTCCTCCCATAATGCCATGCATAATGACACTTAATTGTGTAACTGTAGTAAATGTGTGCCACAGTTTTCCAATTGTGCGCCGTACTTTTTAGATGTAAATGTGCGCCGCACTTTCAGTTTGTGTGTCGCTAATACAGAGATTTTGCTAGTTGAAAAGTTCGTTCTCGGTATCTCTTCGAATTGATTTCCGGTTCAAATGTGCGACTCAGTTGTTCTTGGTGGAATAAAAAGGGAATGGTCGTTGTCTAAAACTATTGGAAAATAAAGACTAGAAACGATGAAATAAAGAAGGTAAAAGAAGAAACAATGAAAGATAAAAACTTGGCGAAAAGTAAATGACGAGAAATTAAAAGGGAAATAAAGTAAATGATGCAAACCAAAACTTAAACTAAAGGGAAGGCAAGTAAAAGTGCAAATAAAGAAAAAGACGGGAAAAGTAAAGCTTAAAACTAAAATTTGGAAAACACTCATTCAGAATAAAACAGTTCATCCGGAATACGTCACTTATCCGGAGTAAACTATTAGATTCGGAATAAGGCTTTGATCTGGAATAAAAAGAAGGAAAGAGTGATTCGGAATAAATGCAAGGAACCCTTGATACGGAATATTTGGGTGATCTGGAATAATTTATTATTCCGGATGAAGAACTTTTATTCGGAATAATAAATATTCCGAATGAACACCAGTTGATCCGGAATAAATGGTTATTCCGGATGGAGAACTTGACTCGGAATAATAAATATTCCGAATGGAAGAACTTGACTCGGAATAATAAATATTCCGAATGAAAACACTGATCCGGAATATAAAATATTCCGGATGAACAATCTTGATACGGAATAAAAGTTGAGGGTGCTTGATTCGGAATCTGGGCAGTTATGAAGACGAAGAACAGTAAAGAACAGGGATATTAAAACTGGACATGAATCTAGATCAAAACTAACCAAATCAACCAAAAGATTAAACCAAAACAACCAATAATGAATAACTAACAATAACCAATCAAAACAAATCAACAAAACTAACAAATAAAACCAAATCAATCAAAACCCACTTGATTGAAAACCATAAAACTCAAGAACATGAACACAAAGATTAAACACAAATAAGAAAGGTAGATGAGAGATAAAACAAGAAAAGTAAAGATTCAACAACAATTAAATAAAACTTACTTGATAATTAAAGGGTGCGATACAAAAAATTAAAGTGCAAGAATTTAAAGTGCAAGTATGAAAATGGTGGAAGAGGTGGGTTGTCAATCCACCCAACAACAACTACAAATGAAAAATAATGGATCTATTTATAGTGGATTAGGGAGGTGCTTAGTGGAAGCTTCCTCCCTCTTTCTTCTTTCTCTAATTATCCTTTAGTCCTTAATCTTCTTAATACTTCGACTTTTGACTTTGTCTCGGGATTAATAAACTCGTCTTGTAATTTCTTCAATAAATTATACTTGAGTTCTTCGGCTTTTAGTAAACTTCCGTCTTTTGACTTTTTCTTCGATAAATCTTCAGAATTGGTCTTGGACTTCCGTTCTTTTTGCACTCTTGATTTCTTGACTTCGTCTTTCGTCTTTTTCTTCGATAAAAGCCCGTGAATACCCGTGTTTTCTCCCCTTTTCACATTTTCGTCCTAAATCACAACAAAAACACAAACCACGCATAATTCCGACATTTATGACATAAAATACACGTTTTGGCTCGATTATTATTGTAATTAAGTGGTAAAAGGATGGGTGTTTTCACACCTATCAAATCCCCTACACTTAACCATTGCAATGTCCTCATGCAATACATTAGTTACAAAGCACGATTACACTTTTCATTATAATCAATCCGTCTTGGCCTTTATTAAAGAGATAGAAAATTACGAAACAAGTAAAGGAAAAAACATACCTTGTGGTTTTGAAAATGTCATGCATGATCATCATCCTCAAGTTTTCACTTTCTCTAAACCAAGCTTAAAAACGAGATCATTGTTATTATAAGTCAGCAAACTAACACGAACTCATGTGGGCCAATTATTTACTTAGAATCCCTTATTCCTAGGTGTATCTCTTATATCTTATTGTTGTCTTGAATGATCACGAGGATGCATTGTTGACTTATTTCGATAATTATTTAAGCTAAAAATAAAGTGGGACGATTTAATCAATAGTTAGCTAAAGGACAAAATCTTTTAAAACTGCTTCTCGGGACCTCATAAAGTTCATATCTTGGCATAACTCGCTTCGCGATTTGAGACCTTTCTCTGACCGATATTTGGCAGCGACTTCATACTTCAAATCTTGAGAGACGTTCATGAAATAATGGTCTTCTCTTCATAATAGGAATTTCTTCACTTGACGTTTTGAGAGATTCTTCATATTTGGACCACGACTTCTTCATTTTTCTCCAATCTTTATTTTGGACTTTGATATACAACGATCCGCTTCCTTTAGGACTTGGATCTATTTATCCTCATACCTTGCTAGGGTCTTTTCGGATAGATTTCTCCATGATCTTTTTGGGGAGTATTTGCTTTTCGTCGTGTGTCTCGATCCTTCATATTGATTTTCGATAAATGATTCTTCACATCACTTTGGATCTTTAGTAACAAAATGTGGCCCTCATGCCTTGTTAGGACCTTTTTGGACTCGCCAATCTTCGCATCCCGCTTCAATAAGTTATGCCTTGGCTATGAACTATAATCCATACCGAGCAACTTTTGAACAATCTTGGGCTAGAAGCTAAGTAACTTTTCAAATCGTACAACCTTATTTATTGCTAATAAATTTATTAGCAAGCGATGGGAGAATAGGCTTATAATTAACTCACATAAATTCACGAAAGGATACCAAACTTATAATTGCCTTTATCATCTCTCGTTCTCCACAGTTTAAAATCTCAAAGAATGAGACTCGTGGATGCTTAGCCTATTAAATCAGAGCTTTGGGTTTTCGAGTCGTCTATAGGATCTTGCAAATTCTTAGACTTTTTCAAGTTTAGAAATCGCATTTTAAAGTTCCCTTGATAAACGACTCTCTAGGAGCAATTATAGGAACTTGCGAAAAGTTCTTGTTCTTAACCCGTGAGAGTTAAGACTTTCGCGTTTTATAGCTCCCTATATAAAAGCCTAGAAAAACTTGACTTAAACACGTTAAGGATACTAGCTAGAGTAAACTTAGATAAGTAAACTCGGGTTGAGTCAAAATATTCACGACTTTGAAAAATTTAAAACCACTTTATTGAAATTTTATTCTAGCAAGGAGAAAAAAATAAACATAACAAAGGAAAATGCAACTATACAACTAGGCCAAAATAGATTAAAAATTTTGAAAACATAACAAAGGAAAATGCAACTATACAACTAGGACAAATACAAGGAAAAGGCCACTTAACTTCGATAGAAGTCCCCCTACACTTAATATAAACATTGTCCTCAATGTTTAAGCATGTGGGAGTAAACTCCCCTACACTTAGGACATTGTGTATTTTGTTTAAATCTCGCTAAGGAAAGGACAACTAAAGAGATTCCTATTTTAATATTGAGAAATATAAAATAGTGAATCGAAAAGAGTTTAGGATAGAACCGGGAAGACGGAAACTCAGAATCACGGGTCGTCAAAAGTCATCAAGAGTGTGTCTTTGAAGCTCTAATCCCTGCACAAGATAAGAAAGCAAGAAACACCGACGGGGCTCCCCCCTACACTTATGGTGAAAACAGGAAAAATAGATAGATAATTGGGTTGCCTCCCAAAAAGCGCTTGTTTAAATTAACCGAGTCACGAGCCTGACTCGTCCCCGAATTAAATGGTCCATGGGGAAGCCTCGAATGTAATACCGGGATCAAAGACCTTGTCCTCGTTCCCGGAGGACATCAACAAAGGGGAGGCGGGGGGATAAGTCTTGAATGGGAGAAAGGTTCTTTCAACATACGAAAAGTATGTGAAATCAAGATCCACGGGAGGTGGGGTGGGTAAAGTAAGCACATTGTCATCCCCCAAAGACAATGGATGTTGAGCACTCGGCAAAGCCGTAATGTTATCAATCATAATATAATCAATGTCGCCTCCCGGGTCAAAGCACTCATCCTCCGTAATAGTGGCTAAAGGGGAGGATGAAAGGTTCTCGGGAGGGGGACTTGGGACAATACCTTCCTGCAGCAAATTATCAAAAATAATATCCCCCTCCGTGTCATTATCATCAATACCTGGAGGTATGGAGTGAATGTCGATTTCTTCCAGCAATGGGTCATTATCTTCAACGGGAGGAATAGATGGAGGTAAAGACTCGGAAAGAGGAGGAGAAGTCAACTCTTCGATTTGAGCAATAAGAAGATACACTTTCCGTAATCTATCGCAGAGAATCACGTCTTCCACCTCATCTTCAAGAGCAAGTTCATCGGTGAACTTCTCGTAAGCCGGAGAGAATAAATCGTCATCGCCCGCATCTCCTGGTGGAGATTGAGAGATTTCAAAAGTGAAATTCTCATAGCGTGGAGAGAAATCGGTATCATCAGGAGCGACCTCCTCCGAAAGAGCAACGTCGTCCTCAGACTCCATAGCAGTCGGTATGTCACACACCTCATTAAAGAATTTATCAAGACCAAAATCACTAAGCTCACACAATGCATCGCAATCCTTAGACTCATTTGGGATATTGAGAGAATGGATGACAATTGCACTAGGACATTGAGCAACAAGATCATTCCAAGAAATAGTAGGCTCATAGTCATCATCGTCATAATAGTATGGACGCACAAGAGGAGGGGTATAATCACTAAGATTAGATACTTGCTCTTGCTGCTGTCGCTTTTCCTCCTCCCATGCTTCGTTTAGCTGAACAACGGCTTCTTGAAGTTTCAAAATAATGGCGTGTGTTTCGTCATTCAAAGTAGTGAATTGTTGGGCAATACGAATTCCCTGAGAGGGTTGATGATTGAGAGTGGGATGTGGGGGCTCACAGTTATGAAAGTTAGAATTATAGCACGGATGTGGCTCATAGTCAGTCATCGGTTGAGAAGAATTATAACACGGATTTGGTTCATAATAATCCATCGGTGAAGAAAAATGAGGACACGGATCTGGCTCATAATAATTCATTGGCTGACAATAAGAGGTATCATGAGGGCCCCCACAATTTTGGCAACATGGGTATGGAGAAAAATCCGGTGCTTCTTGTAGATAGCTATTACCATTGTGATAATCGTAACCCAGTTCTTGCTCGCCATGAGGCGGGTATCGAATTGGACACGAAACATGCCAATGAGAATCGCTTCCACAATATATGCAAGGGGGAACAGGAGGTGGATTCAAAAAGGACGAATTAGTCGAGTTGCACAATGGACAAAATCCGAATCCGAATTGTGTATTGTCGATATCGTTTCCGCACCGCTCACATGTACACCATTGACATGAATCGTTCCCATATAACCGTCTCCCACACCTGACGCAATGGACATAAGAATCCATAAAGAAAAATAGATAAGCAAGAAGAATATTTTTGGTGCAAAACTCTGAAAAAGAAATGCTTTTTATGATTTTTCAAATGTTTTTGGGATTTTTTAAAAATTTTGGACACGAAAAATAACGTTCACGAGTGAACGGATCCCAAAAGCCAACGCGTCTCTCACAAAAAACCTTTAAACTTCACGAAAAGAGCCGGCAGCGACGCCATTTTAATACAGAGATTTTGCTAGTTGAAAAGTTCGTTCTCGGTATCTCTTCGAATTGATTTCCGGTTCAAATGTGCGACTCAGTTGTTCTTGGTGGAATAAAAAGGGAATGGTCGTTGTCTAAAACTATTGGAAAATAAAGACTAGAAACGATGAAATAAAGAAGGTGAAAGAAGAAACAATGAAAGATAAAAACTTGGCGAAAAGTAAACGACGAGAAATTAAAAGGGAAATAAAGTAAATGATGCAAACCAAAACTTAAACTAAAGGGAAGGCAAGTAAAAGTGAAAATAAAGAAAAAGGCGGGAAAAGTAAAGCTTAAAGCTAAAATTTGGAAAACACTCATTCGGAATAAAACAGTTCATCCGGAATATGTCACTTATCCGGAGTAAACTATTTGATTCGGAATAAGGCTTTGATCCGGAATAAAAAGAAGGAAAGAGTGATTCGGAATAAATGCAAGGAACCCTTGATCCGGAATATTTGGGTGATCCGGAATAAATTATTATTCCGGATGAAGAACTTTGATTCGGAATAATAAATATTCCGAATGAACACCAGTTGATCCGGAGTAAATGGTTATTCCGGATGGAGAACTTGACTCGGAATAATAAATATTCCGAATGGAAGAACTTGACTCGGAATAATAAATATTCCGAATGGAAGACACTGATCCGGAATATAAAATATTTCGGATGAACAATCTTGATACGGAATAAAAATTGAGGGTGCTTGATTCGGAATCTGGGCAGTTATGAAGACGAAGAACAGTAAAGAACAGGGATATTAAAACTGGGCACGAATCTAGATCAAAACTAACCAAATCAACCAAAAGATTAAACCAAAACAACCAATAATGAATAACTAACAATAACCATCAAAACAAATCAACAAAACTAACAAATAAAACCAAATCAATTAAAACCCACTTGATTGAAAACCATAAAACTCAAGAACATGAACACAAAGATTAAACACAAATAAGAAAGGTAGATGAGAGATAAAACAAGAAAAGTAAAGATTCAACAACAATTAAATAAAACTTACTTGATAATTAAAGGGTGCGATACAAAAAATTAAAGTGCAAGAATTTAAAGTGCAAGTATGAAAATGGTGGAAGAGGTGGGTTGTCAATCCACCCAACAACAACTACAAATGAAAAATAATGGATCTATTTATAGTGGATTAGGGAGGTGCTTAGTGGAAGCTTCCTCCCTCTTTCTTCTTTCTCTAATTATCCTTTAGTCCTTAATCTTCTTAATACTTCGACTTTTGACTTTGTCTCGGGATTAATAAACTCGTCCTGTAATTTCTTCAATAAATTAGACTTGAGTTCTTCGGCTTTTAGTAAACTTCCGTCTTTTGACTTTTTCTTCGATAAATCTTCAGAATTGGTCTTGGACTTTCGTTCTTTTTGCACTCTTGATTTCTTGACTTCGTCTTTCGTCTTTTTCTTCGATAAAAGCCCGTGAATACCCGTGTTTTCTCCCCTTTTCACATTTTCGTCCTAAATCACAATAAAAACACAAACCACGCATAATTCCGACATTTACGACATAAAATACACGTTTTAGCTCGGTTATTATTGTAATTAAGTGGTAAAAGGATGGGTGTTTTCACACCTATCAGTCGCACTTTTGGTAATTCTCCAAAATCGGGGTACTTTGCATGTGCGCCGCACTTTTCCAATTGTGCGCCGCACTTTGGCTCCATTTCAGCATAATTCCATCTTTATCCCCTTTCTTTTTTATTTCTTCATTCTTTTCCTTCATAGTTTCTTTCCTAGCTATCCAAACAATATTCTTTATTAGTACCAATTCAACCCATAATTTATTTATTTACATAGCAAACAAGGACAAATGCATCATTACAAACATGTATAAATGTGGCGTTATCAATTCCTTAAAAAATTAGAACAAAAAATTCTTCTGGATAGACAACTCAATCTTCCCTTTTGAATACAAATTTATAACCCATGAAATAATGATAAAAGACGGGCGTCCTGAGCCATGAACGTATAGTGCAGAGGATGCTGAAAAAATCAATGCCAACCGCATCCCTATACAAGAGTCCCCCAAAGCGGTATTGTACGCCATTGGGCTAAGTCACAATATCATCATGCGCGACGATCACCTGCCTCAGTTTTATGAGGATTTCGGACATGGTAATGATCATCCTCTTAATGTCCTTTCTTTATACGCCTTCAAGCCTTAAAACCATAATTCTTTATGTAAATGCTTTCACAGAGATGAGCTTGTCCCAATTAGTAAAACGCGAACACCCACATGCGGTAATCATGCGACCTCGTCCATGTGTCGCAGAAGAACTTTCTGTGAGGATAACCATGGGTGGACGCACCATGCCCCAAATGCATCAAGAGACCAGTTCATCCCTAAATGTCAAGAGGACTGCTGCACTAAATGCAACTCCTATTTGAAGCGTCCTAGGACATATAGAAACATCTTCCTTGGAAGGAGACGAAAACATAGGCGATGAGCAAGGGTCATTATCGGAAGAAGAGGTACCTTTAGATGAGAATGATGATATAGATACAACTATTATCCCTCAACTTCATAAAAGGCCCATAGATACATCTCTTGATGCACCACAGAAAAAACTACGAATAAAGAGTGTTGACCTTTTTCCCAACGCCAGCCCATCAGGATCGCTTATAAAACCCTATACAAAATTCAAAGGACAAAGGTATAGGTGTTGTCCTATGCGCCCTGTGCTGCTGATCATCATCCTATACTTTCGCATGAAGTACTTCTAACGTTACACTTAAAGAAGATCCTAGAAATATCCCATCGATCTGAAACTATAGTCGCAGAGCATACCTGCGTACTTTAAGAGAAAAACATGGAACTAGCTCGTGCCAAGGTCAAACTAGCCATGGCTGAGGCCACAACCATAATGAACGTGGACTCAATTTAGTATTTACAGGATGAGAATTCCATGCTACTGGACTCACTATCCCGAGGTCGCAGAGAGCTAGAAAAACAAGAGTCCGACAACCGGTGGGCAATGCAGCAACTAAGGAATGTTCAGAATTTTTTTGTGTCAACTCTGCTGACTTTGCCACGAGATGCCAACAACATCTGGATGAGCAAAACAAGAAACTATACTGCCTGAGCACGAATTTTGATGAAGAGCTCTACCCACACCTGACGTCTGTGCCAGCAGAGAGAGAATGGTTGATTCGGAACGACCTCCATTTAGATACTAAAGAGCCGCTAGAATACCCTAATCTTCGTGAGGCAAACATGCACGTCATACTTGCCACCATGGGAGAAGGCCAAAGCGCAGCCATGAAGCGTGCTTTAAATGAAGGATTGCTAAAAAAGAGTTTGGAGGAAATGTCGTTATATGACCCCCAAGCGCAAGATAAGCTAGATGTTGCCCTCGTGGTCTTGAAAAATGCGATATTCTAATTGTAGAAATTGTTGAGAAGGACCAAGATTGGCCTATCAGCGTGATTATGGAAGGAATTACCTTAGAGAGACACCAAAAGGAGGACGCATATGAGAAGTACGACTTCCACCTCAAGCCTGATGTCGCCCAATTGATGGTACCCATTCGTGCCGCTTATCCCATCGGTTCAAGTTCCACTGCAGCGACAAAGAAAGTTCCCTTAGAAGAGTTGTTGAAACATCATGCGAAGCGTGCTGCTAAGAGGAAAGGCATTGAAGAAAGGGGTGCTATAATTGGTTTAGGACTAGCGCACCCATGCCAATATGATGGTGTAGCTGTCAGCGTCCCCACCTTTTCCGCCCGAGATGTGCGCATCCTTCAAGACATGGAGAGAGCATGGAAAAATATACTATCTCCTCTTCTAATCCCCTTTCTCATAGGCTGAAAAGATCTCAATCAGTCAGGGATTTTTTATAGTTATTATTCGTTCATGGTACGGTTGTTTCATGATTTTATTATACAGCCCTAACATGTTTCCATAACTCTTGTCGTATACATGTAATTATCTTCTCTGTTTGTTTATATCTCTTTATGAATAACTGTTTAGACCGTGGTCTGATGTCTTATAGCTTTTTTGGGTTTCTACATCCGAAATTGAAATTACAGATTTAGAAGCGTAGTGTGAGTACCTTCAGTGAAGCGTATCTCTGTAAACTTATGGGTGAGTAAGATATCATTACGTATAGTGTGCCACTACTACCATAAGCGATGCCATTTAATTTAACAAAATGTTGTTAGACGTGTACATTGTGTCTTTTGCATATCCATCATGAAATATGTGGAATGCGTTACTTACTACAGCGTCTTGTTTAGTAAGGTGTCTAACAATGATACCTGATCCGTGGTCACTGGGGTTGCATCCCTCTTACTTGAGAAGTTTAATTGGTAGGATTAACTCAATCCTCTTATTTTACGTGGAAACAATAAGTACATGTACGCCGGAGGGCCATATATGAATATTAAATTTATAACATCATGTGTATAGACAGTAATAATATGATAAAAAGAAAAAGTAGAGGGCCGCAAAACTATCTAGGAACCGCGTCATTTTATTAATGCTTGTAAGTTTTTGAAACACAACGAAGTAAAACCTATGTGATATTGAAAAGAAAAAATACATGGATTTTTATTGGGAGCTAACTACAGCTAAGGAGTAATCCATGGGTAGGATATAGCTTTTCAGAAGTGGCACTTCCGAAGCTTATGGTTGTTCAAAAGTCGTCATGAATATCTACCATACTGGTCGCATATCTTGTACGCACCCTCACTTTTCACTTCTGTAACTTTGTAAGGTCCTTCCCACTTCGTTCCCATTGACCATGTGTTGTATGGATATCCTGACTCACTGATATGGTATACCAATTATCCTTCTTTGAACTGAGCGCGTTGGAATACTGCGTTTGATCTTTCTTTAAATTGTTTATCTGGTTTCGACCATCCTGCTTCTGGCCATTGCTTTGCCATATTAAGCATATTATATCCGCCTTTGGATGTCCCAGCCGTAATTTTTCTTTTCGTAGGCCTATTCACTGGTTGACTCATAGTCGTTGGTAGTAATGTGGCTATAACTAGTTGGGTAAAATATCCTACGGATGATGTAAGGGAACCAATCTTTGTGATAGGAAGAGAAAGCCATTTGTCCAGTCGACCCCTTCCACGACGTATTGTGTAACAACTCTTGTGTTGACACCGTGGCATTTCCATTCGACTCTGGCAACGCTGACATTTTAATGACACTTTGCGTGCATCTTTGTACATAGATTGCCAGTAATAACTAGAGGGCACGACCTTGCTGACCATTGGTCTAGGGCCCGTTTGGATATGGCACAACTTGTTATGTACGCTTTCCATTATGCGGTCCCGCACATTGTAGCCATAGTTTGGAGGTTGATTGTTTGTACAAGATTCCATTCTGGATACTGAAATTTTTCATGTCTCTCCGGATCTGTCTGGCTCCCTTATCACCTCGAGGGAGTGTTCAGTTGGTTAGGTAGTTGATGACCAGAGTCATCTACGTAAGCCTTTCTTTCTCTACGACCAAGGTAAGTGCTTCCTCCTCCGTTGACTTACGCGCGACAAATTTGACTAATATTTGTTTAGGTAGATTTGCCCAACTAATAGATGTGATGCGCTCAATGGCCTCCGCCTCGCGTATCACGAACTTGTTGAACTTTTGGGTCATCGATCTTAACTTTTGTGTGTACCTGATCAAGTTGTCCCCCTAAGTTTGCACTTTCCTGATGCGGGCTAGTAATGGGGAGTATACGCCTGCCACCAAGTTCTGAATGCCCATTCGTGAGGCCAACCTCAGTCCTACCATTAATACTTCGTGATTAGCCTCACAGCTCGTGGCCGTGAATCCGAAGCATAGGGCGTAAGTGATTTGTACTTCCTCTCGGTCAGTTAGGATGAAGCCCGCATCGGGTCCTTCCTTTCGTAGGAATCCAGTGGAAAGCAAGACCCATGGGGTTTGGATTGTTTCGCGCCTTCCTTGAAGCGCGCCATGTTTCTTCTGTTTATCTTTATGACCTTTCGGGCTTTGCCTTTTGGTTGATGCTTGTGATTTACCCGAGATACCATTTTCGTCATGCAATTCCGTGTCATTTTTCCGCTTTCTACCTCGAAGGGAGGCATTGATGGCTTTTTCGCTCTTATCCGTATTGTTGATTTGTAACCACTTCATTCTCCACCGGGAATTTAAACATGCCATGCGCCATAGATGGTACGACACGCATTGTGAGGATGCTCGGTTGACCGATAATGCCACTGTATGATGATTGTGACCGTACTACCATGAAATCCATCCACACACTTGTTGAACGGTCCTGGTCTCCTATAATCACGGGTACGCAAAGTTGTCCAAGTGGACGAGTTTTCTCTCCGTTAAACCCTGTAAGTAAAGGTGCGATTTTCCTTAACTTACCTCTTATCCTTGCTGGTAGTTGTGCGAAGCAGTGTTCATTCTGTATGCTCACCGGGGACCCTCCATCGACACATATTTAGTGGATGGCGCGATCTCCCACATTTATTTGTATCGTCAGAGATCCTTTCATGTACTTCTTATCAGTAAGGGTGGGAAACGAGATTTATGTATCACACAAAAATTCTTACGTGAATCTTTTTTACAGACCTCGTTCCCCCGTTTACACCATATAGATGGTTATAGGCTTTTCCTTCTGCTTTTTGTTGTCGCTCTTCTTGGCGTTTCCTCCTTTTCTCCAATCTCTAACAAGATGATTCAACTTACCTGATTTAACCAGACTCTCTATATGTTTCTTTAGCTACATGCATTCGTCTTTTCCATGGCCTTTGTCGCCATGGTATTCAATGTATTTGCTATTATCATGCTTTTCCACTAGACTGGTCATTGGTGGAGATTTTGGGAAGTTCGAGCCTTGGGACAGAACTATCTCCCTTGAAGCCATCCTCAGAGGAGTGAACTTACTGTTATTGTCACGTCATGTCTTCCGTATTCCTTGGTAGTTTAACCTGCGGCCATTACTCTGATTATTCGGTTGCTTTATGGTTTAATCTTGGAACCTATAGCCAGAAGTTACTTGTTTGTTATGTGATGTGGCTGCCTCTCCTTGGATAAACGATCTGACCCTTCACATCACTCCGTTGAAAGTTTCAGGAGTTTTATCATTTAGATTCCTTATTAGGTCTAGATTAGTTATTCCTTCCACGAGGCCTGGAATTTTTAAAATTTCAGGACATTCCCTGACTTGGTTGCACTCCGTCTTGAAAAGCTCCACGAAGTCTTTCTAGCGATTCGGCTTGTCTCTGTTTGACCCTCGCGAGCGAGACGGTGCTTTTGTTGTACTTATTTTGTTGAGTGTAGTTTCTCCCGAAAGCTTTTCGTAGATCTTCAAATTCGTCGACGCTCCGTCGCGGGAGCTTGTCGAACCAATTTCGTGCGGTGCCTACCAACGTGGAGTCGAACATGTGGCACCATACGGGCTCAGGCCAATGTTTGACTCCTGCCTGGGAATCGAAGACTTTTAGGTGATCATCTGGATCGGTTATGTTGTCGTATGTCTTGACATTAGATGGCATGCGCCTTCTTTTGTCCTCTGTGTATGTCATGATCCAATTCGTGAACGTGTTTCCTTTTTCACGACGCCATGGGAGGGACCATTCCTCATAACTACGCCTCCTTGTCCTGCAACGTCTAGGTTGGTTATCGCTAGAATCAGAGGTTGATGAGTTGTCGCTTGGGGATCTTCTCCTCCTAGATTTCCTTCCACTGTTCCTTTTTCGACCTTTTTCTCTTGTTTCTGGGGAAAGATTTATTTCCCTTGGTCCCAGTCGCTTGAGAGCGCTTGGACGCTGTTTTGGTGGTTTTGATTCCTGACCCTTTGAGGTAGGTCCCAACCTATCGTGCACGCTTGTGCGTTGTTTGTTGTTAGTAGGAGTAATTAGAGCTTTCATTCTCTTGAGCCATCCAAATCATCCATTGATGCATTCTCAACAATAGGTGCATCAGGGTACGTGACCCTTTTTGGGGAGGTTTGCATATCATCCTCTCTCAACTTCTCTTCCCTCCTTTGTTTTCTCTTCTCTAGTTGGCGCTTCTTGTTAGAGGTGTACTCCTTTGAAGATCGTGTCTCTTTTTCAAAGTCCAGGCGGACCCTTAGTTCATTCGTTGGGTTGCTTTTCATTCTTGAGATCATGAGGGGAATCAAAGCCTCGTAATTCTTTACGACATAGTCATTCATGTCGGAGTTTGGCCGGGGGGGGGGGGGGGGGCTTCAGTCTCCGTTTGTATCACCATCTCGGTGTTCGAGATCATCTGCGCCTCTTTTTGAGGTGCATCAGTGGCTCCTTTTGAAGTCGAATTGTCCTCTGTTGAGGGGCATAGAGGGCACGAATGGGGGAATTTGCACCAGTGGTGACTTTCCTCCACCCCCTTTGCCTGGGTTAACGATTGTTTCCTGGGACTGTGTTTTCTTGTCGCCCATTTTTTGATGAAAAAGACTCGTGTCTCCTTTCGTCATTCTTAGAGTTCAGTGTAGGGTCCCACGAACGGTGCCAACTTGTTGATACAAAAGTTGGATGGACCACGCTTGACCTGAATTAGGCTTAGTTCGGGTGCTTGAGGACTTCGGCTCTTGCACCAAGTGAACTTGTTTGAAGTCCCTACACACTTAATAACAGACACCGTTAGGCTTATGTTGGTGCGTGTCCCATGATTAGACGACAGTGTGTGATTAAGTAATCGGTTTATGAGATAATTGAGGGTTTAGAGTATTGTGAATATCGTACCTTTGTGGAACCTTTGGGGTTCCTTTTATACCTGATGGAACCCTAATTGGGCTTCCCTATTCGTGCGGCCTAAGCAAGAGATAACTACCAAATGTAACCAGATCCTTATCGCGTGAATAAGGAGAGTGTATATCGTCTTAGCCTAGGTGGATCATAATATGATTTAGATTATGATTCTGTCTGATCTTGCCCGCATGCGGCCAGGACACGGTTGAGATAGAACCGTGTGCGGCAGTGGCTTACTGGGTCTCATGGCCTTCAACGCTGTTTGTTTTGTGATCCATACGTAATGGATACGGGTAGTACTCGTGGGTCGGGTTGTCCAGCCCGACTAGGGACTATACGTCATCAACACTCGTGGATTTTTTCAAACTCGTCATCCACTCACATGAATTCTTTCACACCCGCTACCCATCCATCACCTACTTGTGGGTATAAATTTTCTACTCATACCCATACTCGTGGGTATTTCTTACCCTTGAGTTAATTCATTGAAACAAATCACAAAATCTTATATAAAATTGAATCATGAAAGTGCGTTACAAGACATATTCAACATAATACTACGATACTATAATAATTGTATAACTATTTAGATGTGTTAGAGGACTAGAGGTATATTGTGTACCTGGTCAAGTTGAGTAAGATATGTTAGAAGTGTAAAACAGTAGTTACATTTATGTACTCGTAAGAATGAATTGATATTTTTGTAGCACAAGAAGCGACGACCTAGATTATCCATGTATATATATTGATGATTTGATCTTTCATCTTTATTTTTTAATCTAGATATTTGAATAGTATTTTTTTTGTAACCGTGATTTCCGGCACATTGGCCGACTAACCCACGGGTTTGAACCCACCGCCACACAGACTCAAACCGGGTAAAGTCATCCCTTTTCAAGAGGTTGGCGTGACCACTTCAAGGTTGTTTGCACCTAGCAGGAATTTTATTTTTTTTAGTTTAATGTGTTTTCTTAATAATCGTAACTATTAAAATTTATAACATCCTCACAAAGTTACAACTATCCAAATACATCTATTGAAGATGTATAATTAATTTAAATTTTTATATAAATTTATGGGTACACCAATAAGTATATTGATGGATACATTTGTGACTATGTCAAATGAGTGTCATGGTTTATCCGTGATGGGTTTAATTTTTAACCCACGATCTACCCATGAGTGAATAAATAACAAAATTACTCACGCATTTACGAGTAAATACCAGTGGGTTATTATTTTTTCTCCCTATAGTCATCCTATGAAATTCATGGAATTTTTTTTCTCCCTGTTGTCATCCTATGAAAATCGAATGAAAACGTAAAAAAACCTTACCAAAACGTAAAATTATCGACGAAAACGAAAGAAACATAAAATTTCTGACCAAAACATAAAAATATTTACGAAAATATAAAAATACTTACCAAAACATAAAATTACCGACAAAAACCTAATAATACCGAAGAAAACGTAAAAATCGGAGTAAACGTAAAAACGGAGGAAAACGTAAAAATCGAACGAATACGGATAACAATGTATGAAAGTGTTAAAATCATGGTTGTTAGGATCCCGATCTTGATTTTAGGATCTTACTATTTTGCGATCCTGCAAAACAAAACCGATCAAGATCTTGCATAAGATCTTTGCAAGCGTAAAATCTTATAGGATCCTGACCATAGGATCTTAAGACATATTATGATCCGATCTTATATTTCTCGAACCACAAACTGAAAATCTACAAATTTATTGATCAAGTCTTGTAGAATTTGAAAAAACAACATTTTAATCTCTTAAACATTCATAATTATAACTTAGGACAACATTTTTATAAAAACACTCATATATTTTATGTTAGTGATATATAAAAATGAATTAATTTCATATATCACCTTACTTTTATGTTTAATTTCATATATACTCAAAGTGCAAGTTATGAATGCATGATTTACAATGTTAGAATTTCATAATATTACAAAAACTAATAAGAAAATGATATTATACTAGGATCTTAAGATATCGATCCGATCTTGCAATGATGAAAACGATCCATATATGGATCTCGATCTTAACAACATTGGTTAAAATCAAGAAAATATTACAAGTTAATCGGTCGACTCGAACCAAATCATATGACCCATAACCTGTTAGACCCGTTATTTAAAAATGATTCATTTGACTCATAACCCATTTGAGCATGATCCAAACCAACTTAATCCAACTCAATTAATTTGCCACCTCTACTATGAATGTCATCAGGGAAGGTCATTGTGAAATATCAAATGTAAATACAAATTAAACTGCAGTCACAAATTGATAGGTGATTCATCACAAATATTCAATCCAATCACAGATCATCACGAAACCAACAAACCAAAGTTCAGTAAACACAAAATACGAAATGAAAACACTAGCTCAACCACAATATTCAGCAAGGCTTTTCGAAACGACATTAGAAACTTCTTAGAAACAAAGAAATTGAGGACATTTCATGCCACAAATGAATTTTTGATGCCTGATACATCGTTCTAGTATGATGATTCTTTCCATCCTCCATAGCTTCTCTCTTCATGATGCTGATGTCCATGTCGATGCCCATGTTCATGAGTCTCCTATTATCACAAGGAAAGTATAATTGTTAGTTATATGTTTGTATAATCTTAATACATGTGCAAACAAGCTAAAATCTAGTAAGCAAGTGCAAGCTTGCCTCACTTAGTTAAGAAAAATACTAGGGTTTCCCTCAAGCCGGTAACAATCACGAGGGGGACCAACACTCTAAGTTATCAGGTGGACGTTCTTCACAACCACCTAATCTGTTTTATGACTACTTGTTTATCATATTAACAGATAACTTCAAGTCTTTAAGACTTGCAAGTGTTGGTATATATATATGCCAAGCTAACCCGATCCATCTGTTTTGGTGTGCCCTATATATCTTGACATGATATCTAGCTAGTTTATTTTGTCATTTGTGTACTGTGTGTGATATGTACACGATTAGGTTGATAAAAATCCAAAAAAGACTAACCTCTGGAACGAACTCCAGACCAACTTTGATCTCCCCACAGAATTCATCGTTTATGACCACATTGTATGATGTTGGTGCGATGCTCTTTGCCAAGAACACTGGCTCAAGTGGAATTCTGCTTGCACAAGTTAAAAAATTGTTATTAACTCTGTTTTTATCTACTACAGTAGTATAGATATGAGCTTTAAACAAACTTATACATACTTTGCCTCGCCCACAAAATCGTCTTCAGTCCCAACATCACTGTCCTTTATCCGGATAACTAGTTCCGACACTTCATCACCACTAATAGAAAATTCAAACGTCTCGTTCCATTCTGGTGTAGATCCTTGTCCTGTGAGTACCCCATTCGGCAAGTAGATTAGGCTTGATAGGTGTATATGAAACACAAAGTGAAGATCGTCAAAAGGATTTTAGAAATGTAACCTGATGCGACAGTGCTCTTTTGTTCCTGAGTTCGATAAGTGAGTAACGCATACGGGTCCATTTTATCTGTAGACAAAATTGTTTTAAGCACATTTTTCACATGAGAATTCCCTTCATTCACGCGTGACCACAATTAAAAACACCCGTACCACCTATGTTTTGCACTTAATCGTGACCCCTCACTATTTTTTTCCTTTGGTTTGCGAGTGTGTAGGTTATTTCGTGAGATATGTTTGTATAAAGTAGATATGTATCATGACGATGACCATTAAAGCGAATATAATGATACTAGTGATGTGTTCACCGGTTGAGCTACTCTACACTTACAGATCGTCACCTTAAACCGATCGTGTTCACCACATAGCAAAGAAGAAAAACAACGGATCCGAACCATTAGATCTGATTATAGCTTAAAAGTTCTACCAATGTCACCTTTTTTTTTAACATACAAAGTTGGGTCAGTATGACTTGATTCTCACTTGACTCATATCATATTATCTAACGATGTACAAAATATAGTCAGATCCATTAGATCTAACATATTCCTACTACTGTATCTTATAAAAAGTATAAAAAAAATTAAGAGCTATACTCTTTTTAAAAGAAATCGATATATGTGACATAATTTAACGCTTAAAAAAAATATTATACGTTCCACCCCGAGAATCCCCTAGGTCCGACTCTGTATATATCCATGAATCATTGTATCCTTTGATCATGTATAAGTAACTATAACATGAAAATGAAAATGAAATAATGAAGATAAGAAACTTACTAAAAAATTCAGTGTCATGAAGACCTTTAGCACTAACAAGTAGGACTTGAATCTTTCCGGTTGGCATTTTTTTTGTTTGTCTGGAAAACAATCAGGCACAGATCCCAAATATTCTTAAATATTTGTTTTCTTGATTTTTGTGTCTTTTGATGAGCTGAATCCGGGGGAAAGTGAAGGGTATTTATTGAGGAGATACCAAGTTGACTTTTTAATTATTGCTATCTTTTAAAATAACACATGATTCACAACATGTACTCATGTAGTAACATGTTACAAAGCGATTGGTTTTTTGAGTAAGTAGGTGTGAAAGAGTCACAAATTTCGTTTCATAAGTCTAGACATGTGACACATACTGATTGAGTTAGGTATAAGCGTATAAAGTCATCACTAAGTTTTATTTTATTACTCCTTACGCATCTTACACATATTTTTAATAAATAAAATACATTTTATGATCACTACTTTGTGACAGAATCGTATAAAAGAAAATTTAAAATGAGAAAAGTGATAGATTTTAGGTGCATGTGGATCATCTTGGGGCTGAAAACACATCAAACCAATTGGTATCCGATTGAAGCACATAAATAATTCTTGATTCCATGAAGTTCTTAAGAGTTTTTTGAGTTCATAATAAATAAAATAAACCCCCGCACGAGGAGCAAATATCACATCTCTTTTACTAAATCACGAGGAGCCCTTAGTAGTTTACCGGAGAAATTGAGTTGTCATGAATCGAGGGGACTTATTTTATTGAAAAAACTACTACTAGTGTTTTAGAGAGCTATTCTAAAGTCTAGACATATGACACATATTGATTAAGGTAAAGAAGGACATAAGGTCCTTGCTAATAAGTTTTATATTATTATTCTTTATGTTGTACAATTGTGAAATGATATCAAAACTAACCAGATCAATCACACAATCCACCACTTCTTTGTGATTATCTCTTATTATAACAATATACACAAATAGATGAGTCTTTAACACATGTGCTCACCAACAAAATACAAACGGAAATCAAGATAGTCCCCAGCAAGTGGATTTTATCAATCTAAACAACAACTCACACTTACAAACCCTATCAATACAAGAAAAAAAGATCAAGATGATCTAAAATTGAAACAAGATGAAACCCTAAATGAGAGAGAAAAAGATTGCAATGTGTGTGTGTGAAACGATTGAGATAAATGAGCGAGATGACCAAGACTCCAGCTTATATACCCATTATTCTACTTTAGTCCTTGCATAATCCGAAACAAACAAAAACATCACAACACAACACAACATATATGCAACAATAATTACCAATAAGCCATTCAACTTACAAGCTTGTGTCACAAAGTTATAAATAACTTTTAACACCCTCCCTCAAGCTTGTAAACCAAATAGGTTTATCATACCAAGTTTCTTAACCAACAGAACATGTTGAAAGGAACCCAAAGCTTTAGTCAGAACATCAACAATTTGATTTTTAGAATCAACCTTCACAGTTCTTATAAGCCCATATGTAACTTTCTCTCTAACAAGGTGTACATCGATATCAGAATGTTTAGTCTTCTCATGCATCAATGGATTAGCAACAATTTGCATAGCAGAGTTATTATCAAAACACAAATTAATAGGAAACAACTGAGTTATACCAAACTCACCCAGAAGCTTAACAACCTACATAATCTCACAAGTAGCAGCTGACATTGCCCTATACTCAGGTTCTGCTGAAGATTTAGACGATGTAACTTTCTTCTTGCTTTTCCAGATTATCAAGTTCCCATTTACGTACACACAATAACCAGAAACTGACATTCTAGTTACAGGACACTTAGCCCAATCAGAATCTGAATAATCCACAACTTTATAGCTTTCAGAACTCTTACCAGATCTAATACCACTTCCAGGTGAAAGTTTTAAGTACTTAAGCACTCTCAAACCCAAATCAAAATATGACTGTAAAGGAGCATGCATGTGTTGACTCACATCATAAGAAAGATCATGTCTAGTCAAAGTTAAGTAGATTAATTTACCAACTAATTTTTGATAATTAGTAAATTAACCAGATAACTATCACCAACAGATTCTTGATGAGCCAACACAATATATACAGGCAAAGGTGTAGCAACAGGCCTACAAGCCAACAAACCATACTCATTTAACAGTTCTAAACAGTTTTTTCTCTAACTAAGACATAATCCTTTCTTAGTTTTAATAACTTCAATTCCCAAAAAATACTTAAATTTTCCAAGACCTTTAATCTTAAACATGTTATTCAAAAACTTATTGAATTTCTCAATCTCAATTTTAGAATTACCAGTTAACACAAGATCATCAACATAAACAAGCAAAACAACTTAACTTTTCCATTAGTTTTGATATATAAAGAATGATCATTTTTAGATTGCACAAAACCAACATCAAGCAAAGTTTCAAAAAGTTTATTATTCCATTGTCTAGGTGCTTGTTTACGACCATACAAAGACTTCTTTAGTCTACAAACTCTATTATCCTCGGGATTAGAGTATCCTAGAGGAGGAATCATATAAACTTCCTCACTCAAATCACCATGCAAAAAAGCATTATTAACATTCATCTGATATAAATTCCAGCCATTTTGCACAGATAAATCAATTAAACATCTAACAGTACTCATTTTAACTACACGACTGAATGTTTTTTCATAGTCAACACCCTCCCTTTGGTTACAACCTTTAGCAACAAGTTTGGCCTTGTATCTTTCAACTTCACCAGTTGAAAGATACTTAATTCTATAAACCCATTTAGACCTAATAGGTTTCCTACCAACATTAAGGTCAACTAAATCTCAAGTACTATTTTCATACAAAGCTTTCATTTCAAGATTAATAGCACTAATCCAGTTTTGATCATTACATGTTGCCCCCCCCCCCCCCCCCCCCCCCCCCGCCGCCGGTGGGGAATCCGCTCACGGGTCGTCGCTCTTCTGCGTCAGGCCCGTCCTCCTCGTAACATGTAGGATCATAATTCTTATTCAAACTAGAAGTAAAACAAAAAATCTTCAAATCAAGCATAGAATGATTACGATACTTATACAAGTCATATCTCAAAGAAGTATTCAACACATGATCATTCAATTTAGTAGGAAATTTAACAGTTCTATTAGACTTCCTCTAGCCAATCTCCTCTGTCTCAGTATTAAAAACATTTTCAAGAACCTGATTGTTTAAATCAAAGTTTCCCTCAGAAGTATTTCTATCTCCTATGGGAGTTGTAGTCATTTGACCACTACTACTTGGTAAACTACTGACTAAGTCATATCCAGCTTGCTGTGAAGACTCAACAATATCGGGTTGACTATTATGGTCAGTAGTCACATCCTCATTATAGTGATGACTACCTTCTCTACTTAAAGTAAGTAATCCCACCTTCCTCATCATCATTAGGACTTGAAGAATTGGGTGTGTTTTCAGACTGAATAAAATCAAAGAAGTTTAAAGAAGAAACCTCATTTTCAGATTCAATAACAACATTATCATTGTTCATTTTGTAAGGAATAACATTTTCATAAAACTTTACATCTCTAGAGTAAATAACACGTCTGTTTTCAAGACCAAACAACTTATAAGCTTTTTTTCCACTAGCATACCCAATTAAAACACATTTTTCAAATTTACTAGAAAATTTATCATTCTATTTTAACACAATAGCATAAAACAAACACCCAAAACTCCTTAAGTGAGAAAGGTTAGGTTCTCTACCATAAAATAGACAGAAAGAAGAATTGCCATTTAAAACATAGGAAGGAAGCATGTTAATCAAATAAGCAACAGTTAAAACACACTCAGACCAAAACATAAGAGGAATCCTCCCAGAAACATAACATTTCTTGCTACATTAAGCAAGTGCCTATGTTTCCTTTCAGCAATACCATTCTGCTGTGGAGTATATGCACAAGTAGTTTGATAAACAATTTCCATTGAATAAAAAACATCACCTATATTTTTGTCAACATACTCAGTACCATTATCAGATCTAACAACCTTAATCTTTTTATCAAATTGAGTTAAAACCAAGTTATAAAAACTGACAAACATTTGAAAAAATTCATCTTTAGTCTTAAGCATATACACCCACACAGATCTACTGAAATCATCAACCACGGTAAAAAACATGCCTAAAGCCATCTATGCTAACCACTTTGTAAGGGCCCCAAACATCAAGGTGAATAAGTTCACCAAAACATAAAGACTTATGATCACTTAATGGAAAAGATTCCATTATTTGTTTAGCCTAATGACAAACATCACAAGGTAAATCATTATTAAAATGTTTTAAATCAAAAGACCCTTTAAAAAATTTAAAATTTGATTAGCAGGATGACCCAACCTATTATGCCAAACATCTTTAGAAACATGACAAGTAAAAAACTCACAATTTCTAACAGCATAAGTACTATCTGCCTTATCAAACAGATACAAACCAGTAAATTCACTACCAGTCCCCAGGACTGTTCCCATGTTCAAATCTTGAATTTAGCATTTAGTTTCATCAAATAACTTTCAACTTACTATCTTTAATAAGCTTGTTAAGATACAACAAACTAACATAATATTCAGGCACAACCAACACATCAAACAAGACAACATTATTATTAAGTTTTAAATTTCCAACATGAGTAATTTTAGCCAATGTCCCATTAGGATGACCAACAGTTGGTTTTAATTCAGAAAAATCAACCAAATTGAACATATTAGTAGTCTTATGAGTCATATGTTGGTTGGCACCATAATCAACAATCCACCCAAAATGATAGTCAACCCCTTCAATTTTAACAGTAGCACAATAAAACTTATAAAAAAGTTTGTGAAGAAGAAGAATTATCATTCAGCATATTCATTAACTTGAGTATATAAAGAGCTAGAACCAGTATCATTGCTACCACCCCCTTGACCCCTCTTTTAATTCAACATTAGTACTTTTAGTATTATTAAAAACACTAGTAGGTTTCAAATTAGGATTTCTCTTAAACCATGGAGGGTAGCCAATGATCTCAAAACATCTTTCAATTGTATGACCCTTTAAACCATAGTGTTTGCAAAGCAAAGAATCTTAGTTTCCCTTACTAGTCCTATTATTATCATTATACCAATTACTAGTCACCCCAAATTTCTTTCTATTATCAATAGATTTAGACACAAAAGCATAAACTCGAGATTTAATCAATTTCAACAGAACTAGAAGGAATACCCCTATGAGACTCTTCCCTAGAAATAATGACAAAGGCATCTTTGACTTCAGGAAGGATTTCCCTGGTCAAGATACTACTTCTTATAGGCTGATAAACATCATCAAGCCCCATAAGGAACTGCATCAATTTTAACAATTTACCATGATCAACTAACTCATTTCTAGCATCACAAACACAATCAACAATTTAGTCAAAATATGAAACTCTCTCCAATAGGAATTGAACTTATGATAATACTCATAAACAGGCAAATGACCTTGCTTAAAAGAATTAACCATTTGAATCAAGTTAAAAATAATAGACCCATCAATCCTATCATAAGTATCCTTAAGTTCAGTCCACACAGTAGCAACATTATCAGAGACATGTACAAGATAAACATCCTGAGTTAAAAAATCTAAAATCTAGTTAAGCACAAAAGCATTACACTTATCCCATTGAGCAAGAAATACAAGACTAGCATCATAAGTTTCTCTATTACAACTACCATCTACCATACCTAATTTACTCTTAATTTTCAAGGCAAGTTTCATAGCATAAGCCTAAACCCTATAGTTTTCCACACCAGACAGTTTAAGACACCATAAAGTACAATCAGAATTACTAGGATGCAAATTGTGACAACCGTGGTTTTGAGGTTCGTCACTTGGTCTTACTTTTAGGTTATTTTATGTGTGACTACTTGATTTTTTGTGCTTACGTGTTTATTTTGTGTGAACGAGGTTGGTGTGATTATCGTTTATGAGTATAGAGTACTCATAAGTAAATCGAGGAACGGTTAATTCATGTTCATGAGATCACAATTAGTGACTATGAAATGAAATGGTGATATTTTGGTGGTTACGTATATGTATAAGTATTATAGTAATAGTGTATTTTTTTAGGATTTACGGTTTAGCATTTAGAGGTCTCGGATAAGGTAATTAGTCAAATGAATATTTTTCGGATGGTTTTAGGTCATTTAGGACTTAATTATAAAGTTTATTTCAAAATTTGAGATTTTTTATAAAAGTGTATATTTTACGTATTTTACGGTAAAACGCGTAAATTTGACTAGTTTTACGGTTTTGAGGTTTTGGGAGTTTTAGGAGCTGAAATAAATTAAGGTAAATTAAGGTAATATTAATAAGATATTAATTAACAATAAAAAGAAAAAAAAATAAAGAAAAAACGAAATTAGGGGTGTTTGGGTCGGTTTAGAAGAGAAAAAAAAGGAAAAAAAGGAAAAAAAAAAAGGAAAGTGGGCTTTGGGTTGGACTAGGATTCACCCATACCCTATATAATGTATATACTAAACCAAATTCATTATTTTTCTCCTGGAAATGAAGGAAATTCGTGAGTCTTATAAAAAATTAGGGTTCTTCATAAAATTTGGGGGTTTTCATAAATCCAAGGTAAATCTTCAAATCCCTTTTTAATTAAATTGTTTTTATGTTTTCTTTAATAATCTTATGATAGATTTAGGTTAGGGTTTAATATAAAAACAGTAAATTAATATTGTATTAATCATAATATGATGATTACATAAATTAAGGCTTGTAATTAGAGGGATTATGGTTAATTAATGAGGTTGATTTTGTTAAACCCGTTTTTAAAAACTGGGCAGATTTTTGAGTCAATTGTTTTGATCATATCGGGAGTTCTATAAACTCTTATTTTACGATCCAAGTACCCTGGAAAGATATTTGAAGTGGCTTTCCAATGAAAGAAACGAGAACTAAATTGGAGGTCGGGAAGTGGGTCAAAACAGGTTACAACAGTCGGAGGTCAAAACAGTTTTGAATTCAGCCTGTTTTCTTTTTAAGTTTTGGGTTGTTTGGGGCACTTAGGGTTGCATTGGGATCTTCTCACGAACGTGAGAGATGGTTTATATATTGTAGTTAATATCTGCACTTGGGCTAAGGTGGTGGTTTAGGGTAAGACCCCTTAATGGTAACAAACTTTTAGTACGTTTAAAATCAGGAAATATGGAATGACGAAAGTAGATATATATATATCGGGGCCTTAACCGTAGCTTTAAGGTTAGGGCAAGTGGGAGGTGTTAGCCAACATATGTAAGGGTGTGAATATTCCTTTTACAGAAACCATTGGTAGGTTTAAGTGGGCGTTTGACCTAAAGTTTTGAGACCTAAAAACTGGGACTGTTTTGGGTAAAATACGAACGGGTTAGTTGTTAAACTTAACCAAGTTAAGGACTTGTTAAGGAAGGGTAATGGGGTAATTAGAGCTTATTAATGAGGTAAATATGTGAGAATGGGTTAGATGTCCATCATAGGTTAATGAGCCATCTTAGTGATTGGTTTGTTTATTGATTTCGTGTTTTTGGTTTGTTAGCTTGTTGCTAGTGCAAGGACGTGTGAAGGAGCTATCAGGTGAGTTTCATAGTCCCATGTTTAATATTGATTTTGACTTCCAGATGAGATGGAAGAGACACTGTGTTGAGTTATTTTCTAAATTGATGCTGTGAATGTGTTTGTGATTTGAGATGGACTTGTGTGTACATTATGTGATTAACTGCTATGTGATTCTTGTTTGTGTATGATTTGGATCGGGGGACACGTGCCGTCTCAGTTATTGTGGTTTGACAAGGTAGTGGCCTTGTGGTTTGCCAAGGTAGTGGCCTTGGGATAGGTACATAGTGTGATCATCTATGGTACCATGATGTTGTTTGGCAAGGTAGGAGCCTTGGATTTTGGTTTGGAATGATTGATCTTGAATGCTAGTTGTTAATACATAATTGTAACACATTGTCCATATGTTCTTTTGTTGATGATTGTTATTCAAGCTTCTAACTGATTTAGCGTTGGAGTCTAAACCTATGACTCTCACCAACTTTATGTTGACGTGTTTTAGTGTCTCTTTCAGGTGAGAATGTGGTTAAGCTTGAGGATAGAAGTGGCTAGACTTGGATGCCTTAGGATTGCATATAGAAGGAGATCCCCGTTCCTTCTTAGTTTACCTATATGTTTGTTTGGTTTATGTTTATTGTTTGTCTTGGGTAAGTGGTAGGACTGTTACCTACTTACCTAGACTCCTGCATTGTTGAGATATTGTCATGACATTTGTGTCGCCATTTATGACATTATATTTGCATTTTAGTCTTCTCTATAGAGACACCATTTGTTGTGATGATATCCATACGTCGCGCCCCATATTCCGCCATTGGTGGGGTGTGACAGAATGGTATCAGAGCCAATGGTTATAGAGAATTAGGTTGCCTAGTCGCGTAGCCTAGTCTATAGCTTAAGGGTCCCTGCATATAGGCGTCATAGGAGTATGTGTGCATTTTATTATAATTGATGTGTTTGAATGTTATTTATTGTGATGTTTTGACTGGTATGAATTGAACCATAGTAAGTTCATACTTAGCCACATGTTATTTTCTTTTCGAGTTGTGAGTAGTGCGGGTTTAACCATAATCGCCCACGCTAGTCATTGTCGTATTTTACTTATAATGTAAATTATAGTACATAATTTGGTACATAGTAGTTTCTATCTTTTGTTGGGTTATTTTATGTACCTGAGGGGTATTATTTTCTTTTGATGTTTAAGTCATGTTCCCTAAGAATCATGTGGTGGTTCGAGTTATTAGGAGTAGGTGAATATGAAGGACCTTATGCTATTTCCACTCTTATGGGCGACATGACTTATAACTGATTATGTTTTCGTTTTGGATTTAGTCTAGGCTGTTTTAGCTAGACTATGGATTTCTGTATTCCAAGAGTTTTATTATGTTATTTTATAGATGGAGTTTTGGACCTTATTGGTTATGTGGTTATGAGCTTATGTGAGTAGATAGATTTATGTGTTATATGTTGTATTGATTATTATAAGTGTCATCATAGGAGGGAGTGCCTTGGGGAAAGAGTAATTGTATAAGTATGGTGGCCAACATAGTTATACAAGTACCACAACTTCAATGGGTTCTCAAGTATGATTGCATGAAAGAGGATTAGTACATGCTTGTATATGGTGAGATGTAGATATTGGGTATACGTATAATATATGGGTTTATGTAACGGCTGCCTACGATATGGCTATTTTTATTAGTGTGTTATATGTTTTGGGTTATAGTTGTGTTGTGTGATTTTGGGGTCACACGATATGGTTTGGTTTTGGAGGTGGGTTTTATGCTTTGTTGTGGCACGGTGAGATGGTGATTACTCGTGTGGAAAAACGAGTGTATGACGTGATTGGTTGATCCGACATGTAGGGTAACGAGTATGTTTTGGGTGATTTAATAGGTATATATATGCGGATGTATATATACTACTATGTGTTAAGTTATGGTATATGGTCGTTCACTAGTTATTATAACTTGAACGTACCTTGTGTTTGTTCGTGTTTTATGGTGCTGGAGTTGATGGAGTTTCAACAACGTTTCGAATTTTTTGAACTGTGTCTTGTAGCGTATTCTTTGAGTTCATATTTCACGTGTACGTTTTAAAATGTTGTTCTGGGTTTTAAGTCCGTTGAAATAAATGGAGATTTCTTTTGGGATAATGAAATCTTTTGGGTTGAGTCTTACATTTCTTTTGGTTGGTATATGGAAAAAGGGGGGACTTGGAAATCTACTATAGAGTTAGATAGTTGGTTGTATTCAGTAAAATAAGGGTAAGGTGTTGGAGTCATGTTTGAAACAAGATGTAACATAAGTTTTTTTTTTATCAACACTTATTTAT
Organism: Glebionis coronaria; assembly: GCA_025667525.1. NCBI lineage: Eukaryota > Viridiplantae > Streptophyta > Magnoliopsida > Asterales > Asteraceae > Glebionis > Glebionis coronaria. Next base: position 83,477,691 of record CM046878.1, read on the forward strand.
TTCAAATTCTAAAAGACTTTCTTTAAAATAAAGCGAAGTAAAATTTCTTTCTACTTACATAGTTTATATAATTGGATTTAACCGATTCATGTCATTTATAGTTATTAATACAAGGTTAAAAGGAGTTTATGAATATTTCACATACAATTATATCTTTCATTGAAAAGGATTGCATTGATCACTAAGTCTATTCGTTAGTTTTTAAAACAACTAGCATAAAATTGTTTTGGTCATAACTTGTTCGATTTTAAAGCTTTTTGGGTGATTCAAAAGCCTAAAATTATGTACTCGGAACGTACTTTTCAAATATTCAGAATGTATAGTCATGGGAGGTCAGTGGACTGGTCGGAATTGTTGTACAAGTGTCGGGTTCAAGGTTGAGTTTTAATAGTAGTTTTATTTTTATGATTTGGGATGCACGGGATACCTAGTCTTTGAGTTGAGTTTGAGAACGTCTAGAAGGTTGTTTGTAGATGGTTTGAGTCACATAGATGTGGGGAGGTAAAAAAAAAATTAATATATATATATATATATATATATATATATATATATATATATATATATATATATATATATATTCTTTTGGAAAGTCGATCTTTTGCACGGTTTAAATGATATGTCGCGGGGCGTAATATGTTTTGGTTGCAATTGGGTGTTTCTTGGATTATTTTTCGTTGTCATGGGTCATTTGGAATTGATACATGTTTTGGGTTTGAGTTTTCTTTGGAGTCTCGTGGTTTTTGATTTGTTTTAATTGGTGCACGTGAAATGTCGTTAGTTATCCGTGGGTTTAATTCGTCGATCGTATCTGGTGTATTCAGGATGTAGTTTTGGTTTTGTATGGTTTAGGAGCGTTGAGGTAGAACCATGAATAGAGCAAGTAGAAGAAGTGAGAGGAGTTGTAGTTAGTGTCTTCCAAGGCAAATCGTTGATGGAGTGAATTAAGAACAAGAGCTGTTAGAAATTGCAAGGAATTTATTTGTATTGCCGCTAAGAGAGGGTGTGAGGAGGACATAATTGAAATTGCTATGGATGTTGTATGAACGCTTTGGGTTTACGGTTATGCATTTGGCTTCGCCAAAGCACTAGCGGTTTCATGGAGTCAATGAACCGAGTGTGCATGAACGTCTATAAATGAGTTGTCATCGGGAGCATCGACGACATCTTGATCTACTCAAATCTTAGAAGGAGGATGAGGCGAATTATGTGTTGGTTTTAGAGTTGTTAGTAAAGGGAATGAAACGTGAGATTTTCAAGTGTGAGTTTTAGGATTTAGTTGGCCAGGACTAGTAGTCAGAGATGATGGCATATCGTGGAACCAGCAAGGGGCGAAGTGAAGAAGGACGAGGAAGCATTTTGGAGGCTGAAGAGGTGGATTGGATGATGAGCAGATCTTGGCATTATCGGAAGGACTGGATGAATTCGCGAAGCATGATGATACGTGGAACAGGGATTTGGACGCGTACGAGGACGATAAAGAAAGGCGATCGCTTATACGTTGCAGGAACTGAAGATTTGGAAGAATTGGATAGACTTAGTTAGTGGAGCTGGACTGTTATATCTGCCTAGAATGCTAGAGGCATTTGGTGTACGAGACGTGGAGAATGATCTATACGGATCATGAACGTATCCAACACATATTCAATCATCTTGATTGAACATTTGGCAAAGGTGATGGGTGGAGTTAATTGATGAAAGAAAATTGCAAGGCCAAGTACCTTCTGGGAAAGGCAAGCATGGTCGATGAGACATGGAATAAGAAGGATGAGGTGAAGCTGAGACGAACTTGAACTATAGGGATGATGTATTAGAGTGGTTTGGATGAAGGATGTGGGTTGCACGAGTTGAGTTGTCTAAAGCAGTGAACGCGTCAACATTTATGTTGCGTGGCTTGGACAATCGTAAGGAGGAAAGGGATGTAGACTATACTTCCTACATGGATAGGAGTAGTTTAGAAAGGGCGATGTAAGGACGAAGTTGGTGGAAGGGATACATAATGCGGTGGGGGATTAAGTACGATGAGAGTTGGGTGATAGTCGATAGACTGACTAATTCATCACCTATTTCAAGAGGAATGAGAAGTCACGTAGTTGGGAAGTTGGAAGAATTAATGGATATGTGAAAGACAGTCATAGGTCACTTTGTAAGGAAATTGGAATTTAAAGTAGTTTGGGATACGGACTGAAGGGGGTTGATGAACGTAATTGGACATGGGTTATTGATTTAGAGGTAGTTCGGAAACTCGTTAGCGATGGCTAAGTTTTCATATAATGATAGTTATCGTACTAGAAGTCGATAAATGCCATTTGAGGCACGATATGAAAAGATAGGGTGAGTTGTCCTCATTGTGGACTAGAATTGGTAAAAGAGGCTACTAATGTGGTAATGGTGTTTGTGGACAGAATGAGAGCAACAAGGGATGCTATGTAGAAAAGGAGGAAACCACTAGATTTAGTGACAAAGTTATGTATGGAGTTTCACCCATAGTAACGGGTGGTATGATTTGGAAAGATGTAAGTGTTGATGTAGAGTTTTGTAGGTCCATTTATGATCTTTGGGAATATCAGACCATTAGCTTATGAGCATAGAATTACCTGGGGGAAATGAGTTGTATACATGATACATTTCATGTATTGGGGTTGGTAAATGTTGTTTGAGGATGCATATTTGCATGTCCGGTTATTTGGGTTTTCTGCTAATAAGAGTCTTTGTTTTATCGAAGAGTCATTTGCGAGATTTATTGACTGTGAGGTCAAGAGTTTGGCAATGGGTTTAATTATTTTTGGTTTGTACATGTGGTATCTTGAAACTTGAACTGAAGTTCACGTGGAAATGAGAGGAGTTCATTTAGAACAAGTATCCTCGTGTGATTTGTTGTCTGTGTGTTGATCCTAAGGAGTAAATCTCGGGACGAGATTTCTATTAGGAGGGAGTGATGTGACAACCGTGGTTTTGAGGTTCGTCACTTGGTCTTACTTTTAGGTTATTTTATGTGTGACTACTTGATTTTTTGTGCTTACGTGTTTATTTTGTGTGAACGAGGTTGGTGTGATTATCGTTTATGAGTATAGAGTACTCATAAGTAAATCGAGGAACGGTTAATTCATGTTCATGAGATCACAATTAGTGACTATGAAATGAAATGGTGATATTTTGGTGGTTACATATACGTATAAGTATTATAGTAATAGTGTATTTTTTTAGGATTTACGGTTTAGCATTTAGAGGTCTCGGATAAGGTAATTAGTCAAATGAATATTTTCGGGATGGTTTTAGGTCATTTAGGACTTAATTATAAAGTTTATTTCAAAATTTGAGATTTTTTATAAAAGTGTATATTTTACGTATTTTACGGTAAAACGCGTAAATTTGACTAGTTTTACGGTTTTGAGGTTTTGGGAGTTTTAGGAGCTGAAATAAATTAAGGTAAATTAAGGTAATATTAATAAGATATTAATTAACAATAAAAAGAAAAAAAAATAAAGAAAAAACGAAATTAGGTGTGTTTGGGTCGGTTTAGAAGAGAAAAAAAAGGAAAAAAAAAGAAAAAAAAAGGAAAGTGGGCTTTGGGTTGGACTAGGATTCACCCATACCCTATATAATGTATATACTAAACCAAATTCATTATTTTTCTCCTGGATATGAAGGAAATTCGTGAGTCTTATAAAAAATTAGGGTTCTTCATAAAATTTGGGGGTTTTCATAAATCCAAGGTAAATCTTCAAATCCTTTTTTAATTAAATTGTTTTTATGTTTTCTTTAATAATCTTATGATAGATTTAGGTTAGGGTTTAATATAAAAACAGTAAATTAATATTGTATTAATCATAATATGATGATTACATAAATTAGGGCTTGTAATTAGAGGGATTATGGTTAATTAATGAGGTTGATTTTGTTAAACCCGTTTTTAAAAACTGGGCAGATTTTTGAGTCAATTGTTTTGATCATATCGGGAGTTCTATAAACTCTTATTTTACGATCCAAGTACCCCTGGAAAGATATTTGAAGTAGCTTTCCAATGAAAGAAACGAGAACTAAATTGGAGGTCGGGAAGTAGGTCAAAAATAGGTTACAACAGTCAGAGGTCAAAACAGTTTTGAATTCAGCCTGTTTTCTTTTTAAGTTTTGGGTTGTTTGGGGCACTTAGGGTTGTATTGGGATCTTCTCACGAACGTGAGAGATGGTTTATATATTTTAGTTAATATATGCACTTGGGCTAAGGTGGTGGTTTAGGGTAAGACCCCTTAATGGTAATAAACTTTTAGTACGTTTAAAATCAGGAAATATGGAATGACGAAAGTAGATACATATATATCGGGGCCTTAACACTAGCTTTAAGGTTAGGGCAAGTGGGAGGTGTTAGCCAACATATGTAAGGGTGTGAATATTCATTTTACAGAAACCATTGGTAGGTTTAAGTGGGCGTTTGACCTAAAGTTTTGAGACCTAAAAACTGGGACTGTTTTGGGTAAAATACGAACGGGTTAGTTGTTAAACTTAACCAAGTTAAGGACTTGTTAAGGAAGGGTAATGGGGTAATTAGAGCTTATTAATGAGGTAAATATGTGAGAATGGGTTAGATGTCCATCATAGGTTAATGATCCATCTTAGTGATTGGTTCGTTTATTGATTTCGTGTTTTTGGTTTGTTAGCTTGTTGCTAGTGCAAGGACGTGTGAAGGAGCTATCAGGTGAGTTTCATAGTCCCATGTTTAATATTGATTTTGACTTCCAGATGGGATGGAAGAGACACTGTGTTGAGTTATTTTCTAAATTGATGCTGTGAATGTGTTTGTGATTTGAGATGGACTTGTGTGTACATTATGTGATTAACTGCTATGTGATTCTTGTTTGTGTATGATTTGGATCGGGGGACACGTGCCGTCTCAGTTATTGTGGTTTGACAAGGTAGTGGCCTTCTGGTTTGCCAAGGTAGTGGCCTTGGGATAGGTACATAGTGTGATCATCTATGGTACCATGATGTTGTTTGGCAAGGTAGGAGCCTTGGATTTTGGTTTGGAATGATTGATCTTGAATGCTATTTGTTAATACATAATTGTAACACATTGTCCATATGTTCTTTTGTTGATGATTGTTATTCAAGCTTGTAACTGATTTAGCGTTGGAGTCTAAACCTATGACTCTCACCAACTTTATGTTGACGTGTTTTAGTGTCTCTTTCAGGTGAGAATGTGGTTAAGCTTGAGGATAGAAGTGGCTAGACTTGGATGCCTTAGGATTGCATATAGAAGGAGATCCCCGTTCCTTCTTAGTTTACCTATATGTTTGTTTGGTTTATGTTTATTGTTTGTCTTGGGTAAGTGGTTGGACAGTTACCTACTTACCTAGACTCATGCATTGTTGAGATATTGTCATGACATTTGTGTTGCCATTTATGACATTATATTTGCATTTTAGTCTTCTATATAGAGACACCATTTGTTGTGATGATATCCATACGTCGCGCCCCATATTCCGTCATTGGTGGGGTGTGACACAAATGAAGAGAATTACTCTGATCTAAAGCATTAATAAAAATAGCCAAGATAGAGACAGCAGAAAACAATTAAACCAAGATAACAATGATGCAAAAACAAGAGAAACAAACAGACAAACAACCAATAAAAATAAGAAATAACCACCTAAATAAATAATCAAACCAAAAGACTAACAAATAATGCAATAACAAGAAACCAAAAAACACAAGAAATAACCACCTAACAAATAATCAAACCAAGAAACTAATAACTTGTGAAATAAAAAGAAACCAAGAAACTAAAGTTACACCCAAGCTCCTCAAAACTTGCCAACGAGAATATGACTACCCCAGAGCAGGTATCCAAACCACTCAATGGTGGCAGGTTAAGATGTTAATCAGCCTGTTTGCTCATCGTTGACAAAAAATGATTCACTTTAGGGAAAAAGAAGACTTATAGAGCTATACCAGCAGCGGAATATACCAACAACAACAATCAATGAACCCAATTAACCACATATCAACCGATCAAGAAACCCTAAAAATGAAATTAGGGTTTATTCAAATTGACCCCTAGAAACAATCAATAACCACGTTAATCGACGATTAACAAACCAAGAATCACTAGAAAACCACCAATTAACCAAGATCCGCAAAAATTAGGGTTTCAAAATAAAACCCTAATTTTGAAGATCAACATAAATTGAGCTCCAAGAATCAACCAAGGGCTCTGATACCATGTAAAAATGATATCAAAACCAACCAGATCAATAATGTATCACACAACCAACTACCCCTTTGTGATTATCTTTTATTATAATAATATACACAAGTAAATGAGTCCCTAACACAAGTGCTCAGCAAACATATACAAACAGAAATCAAGATTGTAACATCCCGCCTACTCAGACCACAATATTGTCCGCTTTGCCCATAGGCTCACGGCTTTGCTTTGTGGCCCTCATGTAAGTACTTCCCGGCTGGTCACCCAGGCTAGTACTACTCTGACATGAGCACGCTTAACTACCAGTTCCTAAGAACCCCACGTGCAGTAGACCACAAAACGCGTTGTGCCATGAGAAGGCAAATGTTTTCTTATGATCCAAGATCTCTCCTGGCCACAACCGATGTGGGATTTGCCTGGGGTGTCACAATCACCCCCCCTTCGGGACTCATCGTCCTCGATGAGGTTTGCCCCACCATCCTGAACGGCTCAGGAGTGGCTCTGATACCACTTGTAACATCCCGCCTACTCAGACCACAATATTGTCCGCTTTGCCCATAGGCTCACGGCTTTGCTTTGTGGCCCTCATGTAAGTACTTCCCGGCTGGTCACCCAGGCTAGTACTACTCTGACATGAGCACGCTTAACTACCAGTTCCTAAGAACCCCACGTGCAGTAGACCACAAAACGCGTTGTGCCATGAGAAGGCAAATGTTTTCTTATGATCCAAGATCTCTCCTGGCCACAACCGATGTGGGATTTGCCTGGGGTGTCACAAAGATAGTCCCCACCAAGTGGATTCTATCAATCTAAACAACAACTCACACTTACAAACCATATCAATACTAGAATCAAAGATCAAGATGATCTAAAACTGAAACTAGATGAAACCTTAAATGAGAGAGAGAAAGATTGCAATGTGTGTGTGTGAAACGATTGAGAAAAATGAGCCAGTTGACCAAGACTCCAGCTAATATACCCATTATTTCCACTTTAGTCCCTACACAATCCAAAACAAACAAAAACAACAAAGCACAAAATATATGCAACAATAATTACCAATAAGCCCTTCAACTTACAAGCTTGTGTCACAAAGTTATAAATAACTTTTAACAAGTACATTGTTAACAGATTAAATACATTTTACGATTATTACCTTTTAATTAAGAATAAATGAGAAGAAATTTTAAATTTCGAAGGGTTATGAGAAAACACAATCAAATATTTTAGATACATGTAGATCACCTCGATGCTTTAAACGCATCCAAAGCAACTAATATTTGATTGAAGCATAGAAATAGATTTTTGTCACCTACTTGGTGAAAGCACAAACGAATTATTCGATCCTAAAATCTATTAAATATTTAAGACCATTTGAGTTCATAATTAGAGGTGGAGCAATTCTTATTTGTGTTCTACTAAGTCGTGGAGAGCTTTTAGTAGTTTATTGAATAAGGAGATGTTTGACAATGAGATTATGAAGAGATTGTGATTATTTAAAAAAAATAAGTCAAAAATTAATCTTTTTTTGACATATCAACTTATAAGAAATTATAAAAAAAATAATCTTTCATAATCTCTGAAAATCAAAAGTTAAATCATGTACCTTTTAATAATAATCTCTTTTCATAATTTTCAGCATCATCTCCGGCACCCTTTTCAATTTCAGCACCAATAACTTTCGCCAAACATACCCCAAATTAAGTTATTTTTTAATTGTATTTGAAAAAACTATTGCTAGTGCTATGCTGACGTATTGTGTAAAATAACGTAATTTATTTTGTGAAAAGATGTAAGTTTTACTCTTATTCTTAGCGTTACTGGCGTCTTTTTATTTGGCACTAGTTTCTACAAAAAATTCTATTTGTATAAAAAATTTACCTAATAAAACATTAATTAAACCTCTACTATGATTAAATAACTTTCTAACTTAGTTAGATCAGTTTTCGTAGCACAAATGGTCATCAAGATAATTTTAAGCAGATATCTTTGAAGAAGCCTCGGGTTTGAGTCTCACCATATACATTCAGGGACGAAATGAAATAGAACCAGAACACTGTTTAATTAGATGTTACCGCGAGCTCAAATTAATAACTTTTAACAAGCCGTTAAAAAATCAAACTTTTACGATCAATACTTAGAGCATCTTTAATGGGTCAAGTGATCAATAGCTTTTTATCATTTCACAAAGTTTTTGGAAGTGTTATTTTGCATTGCAACATACATTTTTTGAAAAGTTTTTTACAAAATCTTGATAAACTATAAGTCTTTTGTATAAGTTTGACATATTAAATGAACTTTACATTAAATGTCATAAATGCATCAAGTTATTGAAAACTTGATGTCTTGTAGATGCTCTTATAAACTAGCAAAGCATAAAAGTAATGTTAATTGCAAAAGAGTAGAACAAGAAAACAAGGATTTGTAACTCAGTTCCCGGAAACATCAACAATTTTGATACAAACGTATAATTGTAGGCTCGTAGATAGGGACGTAGGGCGGAGCTAAGGGGGTTCGCGAGGATGCCTGGAACCCGGTATAATTTGGTCGCGTAGTGTATATATTTGCTAAAACTCTCTATTATTGCAAAATGAACCCGGTCAAATTATGTACAATAGATAATCGTATTAAAAATTTTATGCACCCGATAACTTTATACTTTTGCTCCGCCCCTGTTTCAGAGTCGTAGATAGAGACGTAGCCAAGAATTTGTTTTAGAGTGGACCAATTTTTTAAAAGACAACAACAATCGCCAGAAAAAAATAAATTATAATTACGTATGAATGTTTCGACATATTTCTTCATTTAGCGATTTAATTACGCAATACTCTCATTTGCATAAAGTAAATCTAAACTATAACAATTAGACCACAATCGTCTTAAAACACTAACTTGATACATGAAAAATGTTGCAATGACAGATAGCCAATTTTGTGATGAATTACATTTATGTGAAATGTTGCCAATTGATGTATGTAAAGTGTTTATATAATGTTTTCAAATAATATAAAAAGATACTCATCTTATGTCAAAATTCGATTAAAGGTACTCAACGTTTTTTTTCTCAATTTAAGGTAGCGATCTTTTTACATGTTGCAATGTTAGGACAATAACAAATTTAAAGGTTATATATTAACGACCGTTTACTTTATTATTGCATCGTTAGTCCTTTATATTAACGACACTTTATAATAACCTCAAAATTCGTTTTTTACAGTTTTAGATCATTTTCTATCTTTTTCGTTTGATTTTTACCGTTTTCATTTGGTTTTTAATCGTTTTAGTCCATTTTTTGTCGTTTTATCGGTTTTACCGTTTTCGACCTTTTTTAATTTGTTTGATATTGTTTTCGACCTTTTTTTACTGTTTTCGTCCGTTTCTTGTCGTTATCACCTATTTATTTTATGGACGAAAAAAAATAAATAAACCAAATAAAAACGTTCAGAAATGGTAAAAAAGAAGCCGAAAACAGAAAAACAGACGAAAACAGTTAAAAGCCAGAAAATGGACACAAACGGTCAGAGGGGCTCGAAAACGTATAAAAATGGACGAAACGGTTGAATACGGTAAAATAACGAAGAATGTTGTAAAAATGGACCAAAACGATTAAAAACAAACGAAAACAGTAAAAATCAGACGAAAAAGGTGAAAAGCGGTCTAAAACTATTAAAAACGATTTTTGAGTTTATTATAAAGTGTCATTAATGTAAAGAACCAACGAGACAATAATAAAGTAAACGATCGTTAATATATAATTTTTAAATTTGTTAATTGTCCAACATTGCAACAAGAAAAAAGATCGATACTTTAAATTGAGGAAAGAAAAGTTGAGTACCTTTAATTGAGTTTTGATTTAAGATAAATATCTTTTTATGCTATTTACCCTTTTTTAAATGAGTTTGTAGAAAAAAATTGAATCAATAAAGTAGTTTGATTTTGACACGTATATAAAATTAAGCTTATAATTGGTTGAAAAAGTTAAAATTAATTAAAATTTAATTAAAACTGAAAATTTTGATGAAGAAATTTGATGGAGACAAAAAAAATCATAAAAATATAAGTATCAAATTTGTAAAAATGAAAAGTAAAAAAAAAGGAGTTAATGAAAAATATTTATTAGTTATATTTTAAATAAATTATATGAACTTAAGTACAAATTTATAAACTTTTATTTTTTCAATAAATTTACAAAATAAATAATTAACCACCTCATACTTTATACCTTACACATTTTATACCTAAAAGTACAATATATATATTATTTTAAAAATTCAACGAATATAACGTACATGATTATAAATATTAAAATGAAAACAAATTTATTATATATTTTTATTTTGACGGGTTACAAAATCAAGTAAAAAATTAAAGTTGTTGATAAAAATAAACAACTTGAAAGTTGATATAAATTTGTTTACTTTTATATAGAGCTATCAAAATTGAGATGAGTTATTTTGTATCTTTATTTTTTATTACATACTAAAGGATAAATCCTTACCTTTCATTTATTTTGATTTAATGGTGGAAATTAACCTAAGATTTAAAAAAAACACGGAGGGCCAATTTTACCAATATATCCAAAAGTTGTAAAAATGAACGGATGTACTAAAGTTGTAAACATGACGAAGTAATGATTTATCACTGATGATATTTTACTAGCGAAAACAATGATATCACTATTGATAACGTAATAAAATATCATTAGGACATTACATAGTAACTATGTTAATGCAATATCACTAATGATGTTTCATTAATTCATCACTAGTGATATTTAAATGTATTTACCACTAGTAGGATATCATTTGTGATAACCACTTTTCATCATATTTATAATTTAGTCCTTCGTAGAATCATATATGAAATCATATATGGTTAAATTTTCAACTGTTTTGGTCACACTGCACCAACATTTTTTAACGAGATTTTTGAAAGTCATATATGATTTTGAGAAATTATATATGATTCGTGATACGAATCATATATAATTTTGAGAAAGGTAGCCAAAAGTTTATACATGTTATCCTCTATATAAAACTGATTTAATTATGGTTGCAATGGTATATTTTTTTTTCGTTTTCTGATTTACCTTTTGTGAGATATTTAAATTTTAAATAAGATGTGATGGGGTTTTTAAATTAAATGAATATAATTAGTTGATGTAGTATATATGCTAAATTAATGGCTTATATATATCTCAACTCATATTGACGTACATCAACCTTTGTATATGAGTGTAAAGGTCAATTTTTTAAAATATACATTTATTATTTTATATCTTTTAAATTATATACTTTAAAGTATAACATATATAAAATTTATTAATCATATAAAAATATATTTAAATGCATATTGTGTACATCATGATATGAACGGGTAAATTGAAACAACAACACCAACGATCTAACAACATATTCACAAAATAATTAATTGATATGAATCAATGCTTTAAACAGGTTCTAATTCATCGGTCAAATCATTGGGTTACGATTCAATAGAGTTTTTCAATAAAGTTTAGCTTCTAGTTATCCGATTAATTTATGGTTTAATGAAGTCATTTTCTTAGTGGACTAACACTCTGTTCTCGAGTTGTTTTTTAAAAGAACAGAAAGGAAAGGGACATGAAAGGGAGAGGAATGGATCACATTAGGAAGGGAGCATGTCCTTTAATTTATGTTCTCTAGTTTTATTTTTTAGTTGGGAGGAAAAGAAAGGTAATTGAACACAATTACTAAATTACCCTCGTTTACCCTCGTTTTCTATGGCCAAATAATCATATTATTTGAGCAGCTTATTTGTACATTACTTAGATAAGCAACCCATGTAGTGATGTATATCTTATGGTCTTTTTTTGTCTCATAAGTCATGTCTGCTTGTATGCCACATTTTTGATGTTACTCTTAAATCTATTTGCATTGTCTTCTGCTCTCTCCATGTTTTACATAGCAACACATACCATGGGAAAAAGAACGCCACATGCAAGCCACTGATTATATCATATCTTATTCACATGACAATAATACAGAAGTTCCAAAAAGCAACAACCTCTTATGTGATGCTCGCATTTAGCGAAAACCACATGCAAGCCACTGATTATATCATATCATATCTTATTCAATATCTTCACATGCTTAATATCAAACAAGGCTCCCCGTTTATTATATTGCAGGGGAACCTAAAAAAAGGGTTACAAGCATGGAGCCATTGAAGAAAACAGGTAAACTGAAGCCTAAACAAACGTAATCGGAGGAAGTTGGTGTTACATGTACAGGAGATTGGTTGTATGGCGGTATCCGGGATAATATCGGTATCGTATTCATATGCTACAGAAACTCCAGTTCATGCGTCCTCGTTCCGAAAACTTGATCAGTATCGCAGTATCCGGGTTATATAGGCTACTGTATAGACTTCCCATACACTTTCCTTGCATCGCAAACATAGATCATATTATATATACTATGTACCAAATTTTATTGTTTCGATTGCAAAAAAAACAAGTAACAAACAATGCAGCATATTATATACTACTTACTAAACAAGTAACAAACAATGCGACATATTATATACTACGTACTAAACAAGTAACAAACAATGAAAAAAATGACTTACACGTTGATAGCAGTTGATGAACAAACTGCTGGTTTTTTTTTCGGCGTGTCTGTTAGTAGGTTAAATTGATGAAGTATATATAAAAAGTGAGGGTATAAATGTAATTTAAGAAAAGCCCATATATGTTCATTCGCTTCCTCTCCTGATCATCCCAAAAATGGTGGGATCAACATTTCACATAAAATCCCATACCTTCCATTCCTATCCCCTTCCCGTCCTTTACCATTCCTTCTTAAAAAAAACTTAAGAACACAAAAAATTTGTGATTTCCCATTCCTTCCTCTTCTATTCTTTTAAAAAAAAACTTGAGAACAGAGTGTAAGAGACGACCAATGGTAATTTAGTATTTTTGATGGGCCAAGTGGGTATATTCAATACCTTTTTACATTTTTACATTGTACTTTTCATTTATTGTTAAACATCGAAAAGTTTTTGTTAAAATGGTTCTCCAACGGTAAAAGTCTTTAACAAAAGTTTAAAATATTACTAAAGTACAAAACTTCAAACGCTTAATTACAAGTCTTTTTGTAAAGCTTTTGAAAAAGCTGAAAATTGTAATAGTGAAAAGTTTTTTAAAGACTAATTGAAATAGTGCAAAATTTTTAGAAAAGTTTTGCAATGCAGATGCTCTTAGTTCTGACATTGCTTGTAGCGGATGTTTATGGGATGAAGTGTTAGTAGGTATCGAATTTTCGAAAAGAAAACCAAGGAAACACAATATCATAATAATACCATCTTAGTCCCATTTTATTTCTCCACAAACGTAACAGAGTTAAATTTACAATATGTGCAACGAATAAATTTTTTACCTACACAAGATGTCAATAAAAGTTTTGAAAAACTTTTCTTTATCAGAAGCACAGCAATTTAGATTGAGCCATTTGGTAGGCTTCTCTTTGCCCAGTTGTGTGGTGTATTTCTCAAGATTTAAAAAGAGGAATCGCCATGCATGAGTAATATACAGTTACGAAAGATGATAGTTCTTACCAATATTTTAAACCCTGGTTTTGAAATTGACTTGGTCGAGCCATGGGTAACGGTTCAATAAGTTTAATCGATAGTTCAACTAAGTTTTTTGGTCAAAACCAGCGTTCGATCATACGACCGGGTCACGGTTCAACCGGCCGGGTCAACCTAGATTTTAAAACACTGGTTCTTACAATAAAAAGGGTAAACTGTAAAAAAAGTCCTAAACTTTCCGAAATAAGAAAATATGCTCCTGAGTCAAAACTACAAACATTTTTGCTCCTGAACTTTCATTTCACCCGTATTTTTGCCCCCGAACTTTCATTTAGCCTGCATTTTTGTTCTTAAGTCGACTATTTTATTACTTTTGCTAACTTTCCTCCATTAACTCCCCTCATGCACCATGCATATGAGGGTATTTTCGTCTTTTCCACTACATCCCACTTAAATTATCCAAAACACCACCGTTACCATTGTTACTATAGTAACATCGAATTTCGTAAAAAATTCGCAATAATAATAATGGATTGTTACATCTTACTATAGCAATATATAACAATGAGCTTAACAGAAAAATAACCAAAATGATACATTGTGAGAAGGAAAAGAACAGTTTTGTATTTCAAGGGTAGAAGTCTCATAAATTAGGATATAAAGAATATAAAGGAATAATGGTTTCTACATCAAACACATATTTTGATTGAATGATTACAAATATTTTATAAAAGCTAGAAAGAGGTTGAATAGTTTTTTTCGTTAAGATCTTAATTAAAAATTATTTCAATTAGGTTTGTCCTAAAACTACCTTTACTTAAAAACTGGTTTCATAATGATTAGATTCAATTCTAATGCATTAAGAATGATAAGTAACAATTGAATGCAATGCAAGAATATAAACATAAATAAAGAGTAAGGAAAGAAGCAACCTAATGGAAGACACCAAGATTTATAGTGGTTCGGCAACGAAGCTCTCTCTTCGTTCCTACTCCACTCCTCGAGTACAACTGGTGGGTTTGCTATTTTATAGATCCGGTGGTCTTGGTGGGTGGTGGTAAGTGGTGGCAGCCATGGATGAAGATAGAGAGAGAGGTTGTGTGTGTAAAAGAAAGGAAAAGTTTATAAAATGAAAAATAGGAAAAACACAAACAACAACCCCTCCTTGGAAGCCTTGGAGGGGTATATATAGTCACACACCACCTAAACTATACATAGTTTCATAATCTAGTATATGCGTGTGTGACTATGATAACTAATGGGAATTCTTAAATGTCGTCACATAAAGTGAATTTCCAACACACCTTACTTGAGATTTCCACTATATCTACAAGCTCCCTTTTTTGCGGAGAAAACCTTACAACGTCGCTTACATTATTTTCCAACACAAAGCTAAATGTCGAGACCTAATCTAGCTAGGACCAATCTACACACGTCGCCTACTTCACTATTTTCCGACACAAGGCTAAATGTCGAGTTCTTATCCAAAACTAGAACCAATCTCCGTCGTCCATCTTCTTTTCCGGCATAGACAAATACATTAGATTAACACAACACTAATCCAAGTGTACACAAATACATTGGATATACACAAGACTCAAATATAAGCAATGATGAACATGACTAGATCTAAGGTAGGATGATCTTCATCAATGTTTCATCTTCAATCACATCATAAATGTGTGAGTGATCTTCTTTTTGGACATGTAAAGAAGGAGATCAAGAGGATAATCATAAATAAACATACTTAACACATTAAGGAATCATTTACTAATGATTGGGATATAGAAAGAAGATAAGAGGCAAAAAGAATGTCCAAAAAGGTTCCTAGAAAATAGAGATTTGATCTATTATTTATAAAAGACAAAAACCAACGGCTCTTTGGGTGTGGTTCGTTAATTAGCCTGCAGTTCATTATCACTAAAGAACCGCATAGGGGTGTCATTCGGTTTGGTTCCCGGGTTGTTCGGTTTATTCGGTTCGGATTATTCGGTTAATTTTTTTTTCTGAGTCAACCCGAAAACCGAACCGAACCGAAATAGATTTCAACCGAACCGAACCGAAAACCGAATTTGAATTCGGTTCGGTTTTCGGGTTGACCCGAATAACCCGAATTTTCTGAATTTTTCAAAAAAAATATATAATTATATAAATATTTACAAAAAAAAGGTTATTTCAAGTATAAAATGATATTTTTATATTAAAATTATGTTTTAATAACTAGTTTGCATATATTAGGATTAAATTAAATTTTAATAACTATTATATATACATAAATTTATAAAAAATATATATATATTTATAAACTTTCGGTTTTCGGTTCGGTTCTCGGTTCCGACGGCCAAACCCATACCCAACCCGAAAACCGTATTTGTAGTTCGGTTCGGTTCGGTTATGACCCAAAACCCGAATTCTATTTTCGGTTCGGTTCTAGTTCGGGTTCGGTTCGGTTCGGTTTTCGGTTTTTGTGGGTCAAACCCGAATTATGGACACCCCTACGCATAGCTATGTAAGGAACCGCGGGTAGTAGACTCCCCTCCTTTTTGTCATTTAGTGGGGAAATGTTATTTGAGGTAGTTTTACCTTCAAAGGATATTCCTATGGCATTTGGAATATGCCATATTCAAATTTTTAATTTCCATTTTAATAAAACATTTTCTTAAAAAGATAGTTTATTACAATCTTTTGTCACATTTGAAAAAATGTAAGTTTAAATGTTAATCACTTTCTATGATCACAAAACATGATTAGGATATGTTTGTGTAAGACTTAAATGATTATTAATTTAATGATAGTGTTTGTCAAATAATTCGTCTTTCGATTATCTTTGACGATAAATGTTCTTACACTTTGTCGTGATCAAAACTAAGAAAGATTAGTTAACACTAATAATGTTTTTAGGCATCAATGCATTAACAATCTCCCCCTTTTTTATTACGATAAACTATAAACTCATTTATGTAAAAACAAAAGTTCTTAAATTATTGACGAGGTTATCACTATCATTTCTCCCCCTTTGTCGAAGCAAAAAGGTTAGCACAAGTCTTTGTCAAAGAGAAGAAACGGACTTTGCTAGTAGCCCCCCTTGGTGCTTACGCCCCCTAGCTTCGGACACCAAGTGAATAAGCTAAGGTGACAAGCTTCATACAAAGGTTAGTAGAAAGAGAAGAAACACCAATGTATATAGTATAATCACTACTTACTAAGTAACATGAGAGGGAAGAAGAAAGAAATCTCAAATTAGAAGTAAGTATTTGTTAAGTATGTCCAAAGAGAGTATTTTAACAAGATCAATTCATAATTAGATGGAATAGAGGTAGAAAAGAAACATCCATACCAATTGTAAAAGTATTATGTCAAAAGGTTAAAAACTTAGAATTATTGGAATCACCCAAAGACAATTGTAAATTTTAACCATAATCAACTCTCAACTATATATGTGATAAAGAATTAGCAAGAAAGGAGATAACACACATAACAATCATATTACAAAAATATGAAAGAACACACAATGGTAATATTCATATACACAACATGAATATTAAACTAACAAATAAGAAAATAAATAGCATAAGCATAACAACTATTCTATTAGTGACAGTCCTCTACGATTGCTTATGTTTTTTATTTTAGACTCAAACAATTAAAACACAAAGTGTGCTTCAATTGGTAAAATAAGATGAAGGTGCATCATCCGAAGATTTTCTCACGGGAACAAATACTTTGAGAGGAGGTCGAGTGAGAAGAAATTCAAGAATATATAGCTTCTCATACACATGAGCAAGTTCAATTTGTTGAAATCGACAACACGCACACGAGCTTCCATGATGAAAAAAAAAATCGTTTGATGGGGGAGGACCATAAAAATAAGAAGGTGGTGCTGGAGAAGGAGAAACTGGATAAGAAATATTTTCGCAATGCCTAGTGACGTTAGGGAAAGAAGAAATGTCATTGAGTTGAGGTGTGTTGAAAGGTATAGGTAGTGGTGAAAGAGCTTCCTTTTCTCTGATAATTGGATTGATTGAGTAAGTGTCATTCCAATACTCAATTGGAGAGAAAGAGGAAGTCTTGCAAGGTTTGGGATAAGAGGAATCATGATGATCCTTGTTCTTCTTGATCCAAGCGGGTCGAACCGAGATTTTCGGTTTCTTAAAAAGCTTAGAAGAAGAAGCTTTGGGTTTTGAAGGTTGCGACAAAGAGATGTCAAGGTTAAGTTTAGAAGAAGTAGACATTGTGAGGGATGAGAAGAAAACTCCCCAAACAAGAATATTTAAAGAAAGTAGAAAAGGCAAAGATTTGAAAGAAAATCAAAACGTTTCAAGGAATTTTTAGACTAAATTGGCAAACAAAGAATCTTGAAAAAGACTGAGGTCAAAAAAGAAAGACCAAAAAAGAGCCAAAAAGATGGCTTCTATCCATGGTTCCTTAAAGGAACATGTGGTTCAATAATTATATTGAGCCGCACGGCCTTTATTGAGCCGCCCAAAGTGGACTAAAAATTCTGATTTTTGAAAGTTTTGAGAAAAGACAAGACTTTTTCAAAATTAAGCAAATCTTGGATTTTTACCTCTAATATCACTAGGTTAGGCTATGGTTGCAAAAGAAAGCAACATACGCACAAAGAGTATCTTGACAAAGGGTGACAATATATTTAGATAACATTTTGATCCATTTTAGTCAAGTTTTAGAGGTTGTGATAGATTAAGGTACAATTTTAATTTGATTTGAAGTTGATTAGTGTGAGAACACATAAGTTGAAACACATAAGAACTTAATCTATTAAACATCTCCGTGATAAACTCGTGAAGGAAAAGAAAATACAAGAAAAGAAATAACAATTAACTATTACAAAGTTAGCTAATCCAATTCATGATTTGATAATCATTCTTGGCTTGTTTTCTTAAAAAGAAAGTTTTGAATAACATCAATATTCATCTCCTAGGAGGAGGAGCATTCGTGAACAAGGTTTTCAACAATTCTTTCAACCTCCTATGATGTCTAAACATCTCCATTCTTATGTTTTGAATGATGTAGTTGTTATATAGGCAACATGAACAATTAGTTTCATGAGCTTCAAGAAAAGCAAAGAAGTATGGATCACCCATGAAATAGGAAATAGGAACACCAAATAGAGGAGTGTTAGGAGGAGGAGAGGGCATGATGTCCAATGGTGAGATGGATGAGTTTTATGGGGTAAAAGGTAAGGTTTTCAAAGGCTCAACAAAGTCATTCTCAAAAGGAATACTTTGAAGAGGTTGAGGGTTCACATCTAAGAGAGGACTTGGAGTGAAGGGTGAAGACAACTCATTCATCCTAGATTGGAATGAATAAGAGGTAGAACTATGGGAATGGTTAGTACCATGAGTTGAACTAGTCTTGCAAGGAGCAAGAGGTGGTGAGGGTGATGAAGAAATGATAATTAGAGCACTCTCATTCTTCGGTGTAAGAAAAGATGAAGTACCTTGTTTAGGTAGCTTGATCTTAATCTTTAGGTTTCTTTTGGTAGTAGAATGTTTGGAGGAGTTTGAGGATCTTGTGGACACCATGATTGTTTGTCAAGGTTTAGAAGAAGGCTTAGAGGATGATGAAGAAGAATAACCAAGAGAGGTTTAAGGAGAAGATGGGATGATCCAAACTAGTAATGTGTTAAAAATCATTTTGGTGAATAATAAAATTTGCTAGGTCTAATTGGGAAAAAGCTGGTTTTAACAAAATTTCATCAATCTTTACAAAGATTTAGAGAAAACAGTGTAAAGCAGAGATGCTTTCGAAGTCAACACCTGCGGTTCTCCAAATAGAGGTGCGGTTCGTTATCACTAACCGCCCAGAATTATTGAGCCGCCGGCAGAGACCTTTAAAAATAGAACTTCCAGCATTTTTCACCAGCCCAGATTTTAGACAAAGGTTTAACGAGCAAAAATAGATTACTAACCAAAATCTAGATAGATAACTAACACATAATTTCACGAAGTCATGTAAATCGAAAGTTCGGTAACATGAACACATTAGGATTAATAGTAATCAATCCAAACACAAAGTATTAGTAGTACAAACCAAAGTCTAATGAAACAAATAAGAAACAAGTCTAATGAAAAGGAAATATCCAACATTACACCAAAGTTAACAAACATGTCAACCAACTTACATCTTCACCAAAAGCTTCGCATGATCATCACTTCTTTTTCTTGCCAAATTTTTTGAGCATGTTACCTAAAGCCTTGAAGGCACCCCTTGACTCCGTACGTTGATCATACAACTCCCGTCGAGTTTGAAGGTTTGACCGGTAGACATCCTCAAGTCTGAAATTTTCCGGAAGACGACTTGAAGCATAGGGAGGAGGAGGAGGAACAATTTGGTCTAACCCATTCATGAAAGTGTTCATAGATGGGGTGGAGTCACTCGAATAACCAACATGAGCACTAGTCCCTACATCATCACCATAACTTGTTGATGTAGGATCTTCCTCATTATCGGATGCTTGTGGATCACATCTTCTCTTCCCTCGGTCACTCCTAGGCTTTCGTGGTTGCACCTTTTGAATAGGATACATCACACGATCAACCAGTGCATAGTTAGAGATATCGATATCGGGGAAGTCTTGACCAACCCTTTTCAAATGGCGTGTGAGGAGCATGACATAGGGAAGGTTGGCTTTTGGTTTCGAGAGGACATAACTGATCCTTCGAGCGATGAAGTATGCAAGATTGTACTTGATGGAAGTGAATATGCAACAAATCATATGTGCCATACACGCCGGAACATGATCCTGGTTTCCACCATGACAAAATACATTCTCCCTAAGCATGTCAGCCCAACGGACCATACAATCATTAAGATCACTAACGAGTATCTCATGGCGTTTCAAAGCACACTTTTTAGTATGGATACTACGTACAACGGATTGATTACGTCCTTTAGTGATGAGGTCAAGCATGATATCAATGTCCGACATATCGGTGTCATATGGAGGTTTGTCGATACACGATTCCAAGGCATCAATTTTCCATGAATCCGTGAACCGACGTTGACCTTCATATGGCACTCCAAGTGCCTTACCAAATTCCTCGAGAGAGTATATGATGAGTTTACCATTAATGGTGAACCTAACAAACATTCCATCATCATTATAGATAATGGAATATGTGCTAGAGAACTCTAAGATGAATTGGGAATAAATGACTTCATTGATGTCTGGTAAACATTGGAAATCAATTTCACTAAACATATGTCTAGAATAGTCATACACATCAAAATCCCCATAGACAACTCTACCCTCATGAAAGCAACGTTTTGAAGTAAACAATTGGTATTACCGAGAGTTATGGATGGACGAGAATCGGCAAGGTTAGGTATATAGTCTCTAGTATAGTGATGGTCTTGTTGGTATTCCGAAGGCATGATTAAGCACCTATATAACATACAAAAATATGTCCACAACCACTCTTATGTTACATAGTAGATAAAAAAACAAAATCACGAGGATGTGTTTAATCAATTGCTTGACTAGCCAAATGATTAATTCTTATCATTCTCATGTTCACAATGTACCAGTTTCATCTTTGACTAGTACATATGAATTATGTAACATCAAACATGTTGGAAATATGTTTTACGTATTAGAAAGGATCGGTCACTCCAACAATAGTTCATGTTATAGCTCGTAGTTTAGTTATTTACATTTATTAAACAAAGCCCAAAACCGAGCCCATGGATTGTATGGGCCGGCGGCCTAATGTAAACCCAAGCCCATCTCATGGGCTTGGGTATATAAACCCTCTCCTTTGATGGAGAGGGTGTGTGGTTTTCATAATTTACACATAGTTCTTTCTAACTTTCTCTCTCTAGAAGTGTGAAATCCACCATCTTTCTATCTCTTTCTCTCTCTAAAAACATAAGCATAGATTTACAAATCTTCAAATGGTATCAAGAGCTTGGGATGAAATATAGGTTTGTTTTTGTGTTGAGTATTGTGTTCTAAACAATTCGTAGAGTACAAATTGGTTTTTGCCGAAATCTTCAAAATTTTTTGGTTTGATCGTAGTTTAAAGTAGTGTAACATAGGGATTTGTGCTTAAAAGTGTTCTTGGTATCTTGGTTTTCGCTAAAACATCATCTTTCTTGGATCAAAAGTGCAAAAAAGGTTGTGTTCTTCATTCTGAAATTCTAGCAGAAACATCCATCGGAAAGTACAAATTGTACTTGGGCTTCCATCGCAATAACCTTACCATCGGAAAGGGTTTGGTTCTACATTGCGATCGCTGGATTTTTATTACTTATTCAGATCTGGCATTCCGATCGTACTTTGCGATCTGAGATTCCGACGGGTATAAGGAAGGTTTGTTAAGTCGTTACTCTGCTTAAATTTTGTCAGCCACTTTGCGATCTGAATCATTCCGATGGGCTTTGCGATCTGAACATTTCGATAGGACTTTGCGATCTGAATTATTTCGACAGCTTTGCATTGCGATCTAGGCATTTCGATACCAACAACATTTCGACAGGGCTATATTCCGATCTGGTATTACGATCTGACATTCCGATCTGGCATTCCGATCTAGACATTCCGACAAACCAAAAATTATTTTGACTTGGAATTTTTGGTTTATCGAGAACATATTTTAGGGGATTTTAACATTGTTTCTCGATTTTAACTTACAACAACACAAAAATACTTAACCTTATTTCATTGTTCGATCAACTTTGTAAATCTTAACTTATTGAAATGGAGTACACATCTCTTACGGATAAGTCAATCCTCTCGGGTACGGATAATCGTCCACCAATGTTGGTGAAGACTATGTATGAGGAATGGGCTTCCCGAATGGAACTTTATATGTTGAACAAGGAGAATGGACATCTAATTTGGGCATCGGTGCTCAATGGACCATTAGATTATGGTATTTTGACGGAAGGTACGACCACTCGTCCTCGCACAACGGGTGAGTTGACTGGAGATATGAAGATTCAAGATAAATGTGATAAGTATGCTACAAACATCATTCTCCAAGCTCTTCCTCCAGATGTCTACAAACTCGTCAGCAAACATAAAGTTGCCAAAGAGTTATGGGATAGAATTCGTGTTCTTATGCAAGGCACCTCGTTAACTAAACAAGAACGAGAGTGTAAGCTTTATGATACTTTTGATAAGTTTGCCTATGTGCCAGGGGAGACTCTCAATGATTACTATCTGAGATTTACCCTATTGTTGAATGAGCTTAATATCTATGGCATGGCAATCCCTACCTTTCAATTGAACACCAAGTATTTGAACACTCTTCCTCCAGAATGGAAAAAATACGTGACGGATGTTAAATTGGCTAAGGACTTGCATAACACCAATGTGGATCAACTTCAAGCTTTTCTTCAACAACACGAATGCCATGTGATCGAGGCTCGGTTGTCTACACCTCAAGTTCATGATCCACTTGCAATGTATGCTTCTCAACAAAACATGGCTTATACTTATCAACAACCATCATACTTGCAGCAGCCACCACCACACATCTATCAACAACCACAGCAACCATCTTATCAACCACCAATGATGCCACAGTAAGAATATCAACAGAGTGTTCATCAACAATCTTTTCAACAACAACCACCATATCAAACATCACCATCACAAGCCAACACTTCTCCATTGGGCTATACTCCTCAGCAAGGATATTTTCCAATAGAAGCACAATCAGCACAAGCTTTCTACTCTAATGAACTTCCACCAATCCAAGCACCGGTCTTTACTCCAAATGATACGCCAGCTGATGTTCTAAACCATCTCACCGCCTACTTGTCAAAACTTTTCGCAACTAGAGGATTTCCACCAACAAACAATCAGCTCCGCACCTCATCAAATCCTCGACAACAAGCCACTGTTCAAGATGGTCAAGTGACGGTGCAACCTATTCAGGGAAGGCAAAATTCATATGGACCTCCTACAAGGACTGGGAACAATCAAGCTGTGAATTCTCAAGCTAGTGGAAATGGGAGTCCTATTGGTCCTAAGAAGGTTGTGACTTGCCACAATTGCCGAGGACAAGGTCATATGGCTAGGGAATGCACTCAGCCGAAAAGGAGAAGGGATGATGCATGGTTTCGTGAAAATATGTATTTGGTTGATGCTCAGTCTAAGGGGAAGATTTTGGATTCAGAGGAGTTAGCATTTCTTGCAGACCCAGGGGCAGCAGATACTGAAGGCATTGCAGTTGTTTCCACTTCTAATGCATCTTATCAAGCGGATGATCTTGATGCATACGATTCGGATTGTGATGACATTCACTCTGCCCAAGCTGCTCTCGTTGCTAATCTCTCTCACTACGGTTCTGATGTCATTAGTGAGGTACCAACCACATCTAATAATATTGATGATAACCAACATCAAGTTGGGCATGAAAATGACAACCTCGAACAGCATTCGGGAACTAGTAATTCAAATGATGTGGTACCCAAACCTACACATTTGAGTGAACCTAAACCAAATGCTACGACGGGTATGGAATCTTATGCTCAACATGATTTGGTCATGGTGCCTAAACATATTATTGATCAAATGCATATGGCCCTCAGACAATCCGTAGATACCAATTCCACCCTAACTGCTGAGCTTGCGTTGCATAAAGAAAAGGTCAAAGCTTTTGAAATGGTCCCTCAAGCAGAGAAAATAACATGTTCTGAATTTGACCAATTTCGTTTTGAAAAGATTGAACACTTGAAAGAAATAAAATCATTAAAAGCTAATCTTTCTAATGAATTAAAAGAAAAAGAGTCGGTTGTCAATGATTTTCAGAAACTTAAAATGGATTTCGAAACTCTCGAGTCTAAAATGGTTGAATCGGAAATTAATGCTACCAAACTTCTTAAATTCAAAGAACAGCAGCTTTTAAAACAATACGCTTCCACAGAAAAGGTTCATCTTTTAACTAAATCATTTAAAGAATTCGAACTTAAACGTCTTCAAGATTTACCACCTAATCCCGGTTATTCAAAACAAGCTCAGGAATATATTCCCGGTCTTTATGACATGACCATAATTGGAAAATCGAAAGAAGCACCTTTTGTTCGTAGTACTGAGGAGACACAATCACTTGGGGATGAAACTCATTCTAAAATGCTTTCAAAATTCCATACAATTGATTATGATCAACATAACAAAGATCAATTTTCGAAAAAGACACGCATTCGCTTACAAAAGGAATTAGCAGAATTAACAGTTCTTGTGCCCCAAAGTTTGTGTAAAACCCGTATTTAAAATCAGAATATTTAAATACGCGGTTTAATTGTAATGAACTATATAAGTACAAATTATTAGACACAGATATAAATGCAGAAATTTAATACGCTATCCCAGTTTATTTAAATACTATAAACATTACAGTATATTCAGATAATGAATATTTAGTCTCGGAAAATATTACAGATGAATTATTTAGTTTAAAGAAATAATTAAACGTTAATATTAAATTACGCGCTCAGTTTTATTTTAATATTACAAATTAATTATTCAGGAAAATAAATATTATCGAATGTATTACTTTAGTTATAGAAAAGAGTATTACGTTTTCAGGAATTAAAACACGAAACACGAACACGAGCACGCGAATCAAAAGATTATTAAACGAAGCGAAACGAAAATAAATCATATGATTATGTTGGGCTGCGTTTTTAAAAAAAAGAAAGGAATGGGCCGCCTAGCCCAACCCATTTTTAGCAAAGAAAAAAATACGGGTAGAAACCCCCACCCCTTTTCACTCAGCGTACAAAAAAAAGAGATATTAGGGTTTTGGGCTCCCTCTTTCCTACCGACACTTAAGACAAAAAAAAAATAGGGGGCCGCCGGTTGAATAAAGCCAAGAAGGGTGGCAAGGGTTCGATTGCTTCATCCAATACAGTCGAGGATGTGTGTTCGATTATCAACCTTACAACGGTAATAATCTTATTTCCTTTAATTTCGGTTTACATCACAAATCGACGTTTATTAATACTTATGCAAACAAAACCATGTGGTAACCATAAATTAATAAATCAGTTTGGTGGTCGGGTTCGTTTGGTTCCAAGAAAACCGAGACCAATGGGTCTCGGTGTGCTGTTTTGAGGCCAACCGCGGCCAGGGGGCACGCTGGTGGTGGCTGTGATGTGCGGCCGCAGCCAAAACCCCCAACCGAGGGTGTATGTTGGTTAACAGTGGGAAGAACGACCCAACGTGGGGGTTTTGTTGCCAGACCTGAATCAAAACACAAACAGGG
This sequence comes from Glebionis coronaria, assembly GCA_025667525.1. Classification (NCBI taxonomy): domain Eukaryota; kingdom Viridiplantae; phylum Streptophyta; class Magnoliopsida; order Asterales; family Asteraceae; genus Glebionis; species Glebionis coronaria. Next base: position 83,503,701 of record CM046878.1, read on the forward strand.
GGGCGTTTGGGACTAGTCTGCCATAAAGGGGTGTTTGGGGCTGTCAGAAAACAATAACAGTGGGAACTTGAACAAGCAGGGGGAACTAGATGACTAACAGGGGGAACTCGACCAGCAGGGGGAACTAATAATGAAGGCAGTGGGAACTCTTTAACCAGAAAATAAAAAGGGTTTTAGTTTGAGATTAGCGACAGTTTTAGTGACACAAATTCTGTCACTAATTCTTGTTGACAGATTTCGTATCATATGTTGATTTGTTAGTGCGACCGAGATGGGCTCGGTAGGCTCGGGACATGATTATAAATAATAAAATAAATACTTTTATATTATACCTTTTTATATTAAATTGTTTTATAAATATTTAAAATATATTTTAAGTGTATTAAATTAAATTAGTTCTTTAATATTTAAAAAGGGTATACTTTTAGTAAATGAATTAAATTATTTGAGGAACTTTCTAAATTAGAAACTTTCTATTTTAGCGGGGTTCTTAATATGGAAATACTATAACGTCAAGAAATACGTTGTACCATAAATTAATACTAGAAAATAATATATTAAATGAATTATTATAAGTTCCAATTTATCAGTTGGTATACGTACAGAATTTTAGAATCAAATAAAATAAAAATAAGAAGCCAGTAAGATCAGTAAAATTAAATAAACGAAGGTCAGTTAACTTATTCGCGTCCTTTATTCATGTAGCACGCGTGAAGCCCGAGTAGTATTCGTTCAACCTTCTATTCAGTCAGTTACTGGACTAGAGGTACGGATTTTCCGTCCTTTTAGTAAGGACTTCCTTTCCTATGCATGATTAGGATTCCCCGTCTACAGCCAAATGTTTTCCCCAGTGTATGTTTAAATTTATCAGTAATCATGTTAATAACTAAATAGAATTGTCTGAGCGTTATATACAAGCACGACCAGTTTATGTACTAGTTACGGAGGTACCGTAACCACGGCACTAGAGGCACCGGTGTCGTGACTCACATGCAGGAGAGTGATATCCTGCATCGTCCCACTCATGTTCAGTTTAGCCATTATTTATATGTATGTTTAGTGGGGCGTATGGATGCATCCTAGGCTTATAAGTGTTACAAGTTATCAGGGTGAATGTGGTGTGTGCTCTACATCCTTCACATTGGAGCTGATCCCTCCACCCAGCACAGTTATTTAGAGGTCACCCCTCTACAGCATGACGAGGTCACCCCTCCAGTTATTCATGCACGGTTGTTACAGCACGTGACCTATATAAGCTCTGGCAAATTAAAATAAAGTAAATGCATGTTTTCAAATTTATCAGATATTAGTTCAGCTTTATTATTTACGAATCAGACTTTACAGATTATGCACAGATTTCCGCTGCAACTTTACTTATCAGTCTTACAGCTCCAGTATTGTACCATCTGTTTCATTTCAGTAGTTCCTTATCATGCTTTATATCCGTTCACTGAGCGTTATGCTCAGTCGTAGTTCCTTCCATGTTCTAACGGCAGGTACACCAGGACGCTCTTAGGATTCTGAGAGCATGTGCATTTGGATGGAAGCTATCCAGACTTCTTACTTTATGCATTTCTTACATTATTCTGCTTATTTGGACATTGTTTAGTCCTTTCCTTCAGTATTTTTACTTTTCATGTTTTGGGCTTATGTTTGGATTACCAATGTTTGATCCCGGTATTCCTTTATGGTCAGTTAATGTTTTAGGACATTTACCTTATGCTTTGATGACACGCCATAAATACACGTAACGGTCCACTTATCCAAGTGGGGTGTTACATTTATGGTATCAGAGCCAGGTTCGACCTGTAGGCTCCAAAACTTGACCTGTGACTAGTGGGTAGTCACCAGGAACTTCCCAGATTTTGGCGTTGTTATCTTTCATGTTTCTCATGGATTATTCAGTCAGTTTCCTTCATCTATCAGTCAGTTTTCTTAAAGTTTTGACTAAGTAATAGGTTGGTACAGGACTGACCATACTTAGTCGCATGTGCTTTTTTTGCGAATTTTGTTTTGGTGAACCGACCCATAGGCGTTTACCCTTACTCATGACAGATTCATGTTTTCAGTCAAATATCACTTGGTGAACCAGCCATAAACGTTCACCATTGTTCAGGTCAAATTTCATGCTTTTCAGTCAAATGATGTTTTGTGAACCGATCCATAGTTGTTCACCTTTGTCATATCAGGACATTTCAGAAAATTTTGACAAGTATGGATTGGACTACAGCCATATAAATTTCTATACATGACAGTTCTCAGAAAATTTTGACCAGTATGGATTGAACCAGAATCGCCCATACTTAGTCACATGTTTTCTTCTTTGGATTCTGAGGATCGAACCATAGCTATCCACATCAGTTGATGTTAAACCTCAGTTGATTATTCTCCTATGTTAATTGTATCAATCAAGTTTATACTTTCACGAGAATGTCGTTTTCATGTTGACTAAGTTCATGTCTCCTTATGAGGATTATGTTTTCAGCAAGGTGATAGTGTTTTCACCCTAAAATACAGAAGCATTACAGTATCATCCTATTTCATGATAAATCATGTTCTGGTTTTCATCAATCATGTCTTTATACTGAACATTGATGAAACTCCGTTTAATCATACTTTTCAGCCTCTATACAACCAGCATTAAGTCCATGCAGGAAATTTCAGCCCTCATATTAACTGTTTCAGTTCAGTTGCTAACCAGTTAAATCAAATTATTTTCCGTTGGTAATGTCAGACAAGCGACACCAGTGTCGATCATCCCATAAAATTTCCACCAGCTCCATGTACAGTATTTCACGTGTACTCTACGTACAGTGTCTCAGATTTGCTCCATGTGCAACATTCATTTTGTACTTCATGTACAGTAGTCCAAGGGTACTCCAGGTACCCTACTCCATGGATATTGCTAATCGATCCTCAATCATCTCAGATGTTTCCACTTGTCGATATTCTACCAGGTGCTGATGCTGCTCGTGAGTTGAAGATTTTGCTAGATGCTGATGCCGCTAACACTTTGAAGACCTCACAATTGCTGATGCTGCTGATACTTTGGAGATTTCTCAAGATGCTGATGGTGATGCTGCTATACTATAAAGACACTGCAGAGCAAGGACGAAAACTATAAATTTGAAATTTCTGACAAGAGTAAATTTCAACCATCGGACACTACCATTCTAGTCCATGCCTTACTTCCTTAGTTAGCTGTCACACGTTACTCAGCTAACCGTTCATTCAGAAGAGTGGAAGCCGTAAACCAGCTGACTACTCAGCAAAATAGTTACAAGAATCACGGTCATGATAATGACCGTCATAAATTGACAGAAAAAGCAGTAGTGACAACCACCGTGATTATAATTTATCAGTCAGTAACCATCGGAACCCCGGAACGGACGTGACCAGAAATACAGAGGTCAGTAGTCTAACCGGTTCGCCAATCCTAACAGTTACCAGAAATTCTTAACCTTATCCAGACTCACAATTAAAATACATGTCCAGACAACAGTTAAGACACAGGTCTCATGTATCATTTCAGAAGACACATATCAGGACACCAGTCATGGTACACGTCATACGAATATTTTCTCAGAGCACGAGTCAGAACTCATAACTCTGTATGTTTGCCAAATCAGGCTCTCAGAAATTCAGGGTACTATCCAAGGGAGTATATCGTTTTGTCATGGCACGCCTAAATCAGAAAATTAAAACTCAGTTACCCCTACTAGAGTATTATTCAGATTAAACACGCAGAGTTCATTCTGTGAGGTTACAGACGAACACATTCAGTGAAAATTCGCCATGTACACTTCACATATTTCTATGTCAGCTTTATCTTAAATCAGGTATTTATCTACCTCCCACCCAAAAAGACTCCACTATCATCAGTATTTATTATGGTGTTCCTTTCAGTTAACGACGAGATCCGTCTTATTAAATTCCAAATATATTATTATACTTCTGCTAGAAAAAAATCGGTACAAATTATTTCTGCCTTACAAGCACGCGACTTATCAGTCCACAGCTACGAAGACTTTTACCTACCAATTATAAATTCACTTTTGAAGTTCCTCGAATCCATGATCAGCAGATTTTCCTAAAATTTCCAGATGTCAGTCCAGAAGGTGTCCAGAAATTCCTTCCTACCCACGAGACATAATTTAACATCGAGCTTGTCTCAAGAATAGAACCTGTTTTCAAAACTCTTTATTGCAGGGCTTTGACTACGTTAAAAGAGTTGCAGCAATTGCTACAAGAGTTACCAAAACTAGGCTTTATTCGCCTAGAGCACCATCGAAAAATTTATCAGATCACCATTCCTAATCGATATTCATTCCACGAATAGAAAGTTTAATTGACCTACTACGAGGTGTCTTAAACATTCCTCCAGAAAATTTAAGATCATGCCACCAACAGTGGTGAGAGGAGAACATGATGTTTTCCAGATTTTTGTTGAACATGTTATAGTCTCTCTAAAATTTTGACTTATACGTTTGAACTCCCTAATACCCCAGCTATAGTATGAAATTTATGAATAAATTTTTTTACGACTTCGCAGACAAAAATCGTCAGTATATTCTTTGATCACATTCTGATCTGCTTAATTTTGAGGAGAACACAAGAATCATCTTCTCACAGTTGTACAGAATCTTCGATGGAGAAAATTTTATATACAGCTTTCCAGATATGAATTCCAATTGAACAAGGTGGCATTTCTGAACATTCTACCTTAGCAGAAAGAAGTTTCAAACAATGTTGCGAAGGTGAAGGCCATCACCTGATGGTCCCGACTGACGCCTGTGAATGAAGTACAATCTTCTAGAACTCAATTGACTACTACCGTAGAAATTTCCGATAGTTCTCACTAAAAATGTTTTACGACTATTCAACCAGATTTTCCCCAGAATGTTTCATAATCCCAGACAAAAGTTTAATAGAATCCGCATCACACCTTAATACAGCTATGTTCATATCTAGATGCCTGACCTACTGCAGGTTCAAGATAGAACGCCGTCGTGTTAGTGAGTATGAGACGAAATTCCAAGGAATTGTTATCAGCTACCACAGGCTCAGAGAAAGTATGATACCATCTAAGTTATCGTCAACCATGTAATCAGCCTACGCGTTTCTTTCATCCGAAAGGATCACGTAGTAGCAGATCTGCAGAAAATTTTAAAATTCAGCAGTAAATTGTACGAATTCAAGGCATTCCTTTGACCATCATATCAGACAGAATTCATGTTCACGATCAAGTGTATGTTTACGCCCACTTTAAATTCATGTTTATTTTCACTTTCACGTTTACGTCTCATCCGCAGAATGATGCTGTTTCAGTTCATCTTTATGCTATCTCTTTATTTAAACTCACGTTTGTGTTCATAATATTGTTCACGTTCAAGTTCGTGTGCCATTTCGCGATACACGTTTCTCAGTTTATTACCGAGTACGGTTACAGAAAGCTTGAGAGATCAGACTCAAGTTTAGCACAACTATTTCATAACCAGGCAGACGTTTCACATCTCAGGCCGTATCGTTTGGCATTCATTCCTCTGTCAGTATACGCTCATGATATGTTCTAGTATCACGTTCACAGTATGATGCACTTATCATATTCTAATTCTATGCCAGTGCTCCTCATATAATTATGAACCACGTTCACAATTGCTCACTTAGCACGTTCACAATTGTTCACGTAGTTTGTCCCTATATATATTCTCAGCAGTTTGCTCAGAGATAAAAATGTTATCTTTTCAGAATATTTACACGTCTCGTTTCATGTATCATACATGCTGTAGTTATTCAGTCTATTAGATTCAGAAACCCATCTTATAATATAGAACCAGAAGCTATTCAGCATCATCAGGACAGGGTCATCAGGACCAAGATTTTATTTATTATGTTAGACATTTGAAGGAATCGTTTTGAGCGGGATGCCACTCGAAACGGAGGAGTCCATCCGGACCTCTCATTACTTTCTTCAATAAATTCAGTTATGTTCTCTTCAGCCATGTCACGTTACATGATCATTTCAGTCATGTCAGGTTTATACCTATCAGCAGCATTATGTCTTAATTAGAAGAAAATTCATCCTTCAGCTTAATTGTCTTTTCAGTCTACGTGTTCTTTCAGTTCTTATAACTTCATCAGCTTATTACCTTTAATTCGAGGACGAATTTCTCCTTTTTAGAGGGGAAGAATTGTAAAACCCAGTATAGTCGTATCTTTAATTCGGGGACGAATTATTGTTTTTAGAGGGGAAGAATTGTAAAACCCGTATTTAAAATCAGAATATTTAAATACGCGGTTTAATTGTAATGAACTATATAAGTACAAATTATTAGACACAGATATAAATGCAGAAATTTAATACGCTATCCCAGTTTATTTAAATACTATAAACATTACAGTATATTCAGATAATGAATATTTAGTCTCGGAAAATATTACAGATGAATTATTTAGTTTACAGAAATAATTAAACGTTAATATTAAATTACGCGCTCAGTTTTATTTTAATATTACAAATTAATTATTCGGGAAAATAAATATTATCGAATGTATTACTTTAGTTATAGAAAAGAGTATTACGTTTTCAGGAATTAAAACACGAAACACGAACACGAGCACGCGAATCAAAAGATTATTAAACGAAGCGAAACGAAAATAAATCATATGATTATGTTGGGCTGCATTTTTAAAAAAAAAGAAAGGAATGGGCCGCCTAGCCCAACCCATTTTTAGCAAAGAAAAAAATACGGGTAGAAACCCCCACCCCTTTTCACTCAGCGTACAAAAAAAAAGAGATATTAGGGTTTTTGGCTCCCTCTTTCCTGCCGACACTTAAGACAAAAAAAAATAGGGGGCCGCCGGTTGAATAAAGCCAAGAAGGGTGGCAAGGGTTCGATTGCTTCATCCAATACAATCGAGGATGTGTGTTCGATTATCAACCTTACAAGGGTAATAATCTTATTTCCTTTAATTTCGGTTTACATCACAAATTGACGTTTATTAATACTTATGCAAACAAAACCATGTGGTAACCATAAATTAATAAATCAGTTTGGTGGTCGGGTTCGTTTGGTTCCAAGAAAACCGAGACCAATGGGTCTCGGTGTGCTGTTTTGAGGCCAACCGTGGCCAGGGGGCACGCTGGTGGTGGCTGTGATGTGCGGCCGCAGCCAAAACCCGCAACCGAGGGTGTATGTTGGTTAACAGTGGGAAGAACGACCCAACGTGGGGGTTTTGTTGCCAGACCTGAATCAAAACACAAACAGGGGGCGTTTGGGACTAGTCTGCCATAAAGGGGTGTTTGGGGCTGTCAGAAAACAATAACAGTGGGAACTTGAACAAGCAGGGGGAACTAGATGACTAACAGGGGGAACTCGACCAGTAGGGGGAACTAATAATGAAGGCAGTGGGAACTCTTTAACCAGAAAATAAAAAGGGTTTTAGTTTGAGATTAGCGACAGTTTTAGTGACACAAATTCTGTCACTAATTCTTGTTGACAGATTTCGTATCATATGTTGATTTGTTAGTGCGACCGAGATGGGCTCGGTAGGCTCGGGACATGATTATAAATAATAAAATAAATACTTTTATATTATACCTTTTTATATTAAATTGTTTTATAAATATTTAAAATATATTTTAAGTGTATTAAATTAAATTAGTTCTTTAATATTTAAAAAGGGTATACTTTTAGTAAATGAATTAAATTATTTGAGGAACTTTCTAAATTAGAAACTTTCTATTTTAGCGGGGTTCTTAATATGGAAATACTTTAACGTCAAGAAATACGTTGTACCATAAATTAATACTAGAAAATAATATATTAAATGAATTATTATAAGTTCCAATTTATCAGTTGGTATACGTACAGAATTTTAGAATCAAATAAAATAAAAATAAGAAGCCAGTAAGATCAGTAAAATTAAATAAACGAAGGTCAGTTAACTTATTCGCGTCCTTTATTCATGTAGCACGCGTGAAGCCCGAGTAGTATTCGTTCAACCTTCCATTCAGTCAGTTACTGGACTAGATGTACGGATTTTCCGTCCTTTTAGTAAGGACTTCCTTTCCTATGCATGATTAGGATTCCCCGTCTGCAGCCAAATGTTTTCCCCAGTGTATGTTTAAATTTATCAGTAATCATGTTAATAACTAAATAGAATTGCCTGAGCGTTATATACAAGCACGACCAGTTTATGTACTAGTTACGGAGGTACCGTAACCACGACACTAGAGGCACCAGTGTCGTGACTCACATGCAGGAGAGTGATATCCTGCATCGTCCCACTCATGTTCAGTTTGGCCATTATTTATATGTATGTTTAGTGGGGCGTATGGATGCATCCTAGGCTTATAAGTGTTACAAGTTATCAGGGTGAATGTGGTGTGTGCTCTACATCCTTCACATTGGAGCTGATCCCTCCACCCAGCACAGTTATTTAGAGGTTACCCCTCTACAGCATGACGAGGTCACCCCTCCAGTTATTCATGCACGGTTGTTACAGCACGTGACCTATATAAGCTCTGGCAAATTAAAATAAAGTAAATGCATGTTTTCAGATTTATCAGATATTAGTTCAGCTTTATTATTTACGAATCAGACTTTACAGATTATGCACAGATTTCCGCTGCAACTTTACTTATCAGTCTTACAGCTCCAGTATTGTACCATCTGTTTCATTTCAGTAGTTCCTTATCATGCTTTATATCCGTTCACTGAGCGTTATGCTCAGCCGTAGTTCCTTTCATGTTCTAACGGCAGGTACACCAGGACGCTCTTAGGATTCTGAGAGCATGTGCATTTGGATGGAAGCTATCCAGACTTCTTACTTTATGCATTTCTTACATTATTCTGCTTATTTGGACATTGTTTAGTCCTTTCCTTCAGTATTTTTACTTTTCATGTTTTGGGCTTATGTTTGGATTACCGATGTTTGATCCCGGTATTCCTTTATGGTCAGTTAATGTTTTAGGACATTTACCTTATGCTTTGATGACACGCCATAAATACACGTAACGGTCCACTTATCCAAGTGGGGTGTTACAGTTTGTCAAGTGAAAACCTTCCTAGTCCGTCTCCTACACTCGTCAAAAAGGATTTAACGAAGTTAATTCCACCGGTAAGTAAGGCGTCCGTTAACTTAAATACGGTTCACCAACACTTAGCCGATTTTGACAAGGTCATTTTGGAACGTACGACGGCCACGGCCATAACGGAAGGTGAATGGAACTTTGAGCACACTAGAGCTGCGTTTCGAGATGAAATTGTTCCGTTCGTAAATAATGTTAAAGCTTGTCTTCGTAATATTGATCAAGACTTGTTTTTGGAAATAGAAGAAGTTAGACGTGTTTTCAATGAAATGTAAGATGCTTATGAAAACAGTTTACTTGAAATAGAACGGGTTTCACGCCATAATGATCTGCTTTTGAATCAAGTGATGTCTCATGATATAGTTTCGGTCTGTGTGAATACAAGTGTTGATAATGATTCTATTGTTCAACATGTTGAATCTGTGGATATTGTGGTAGATAGTACTTGTCACGAATCTGACGCTGAATTTTTAAAGCTTCAAGATTCATATTCTTCGCTTTCAAAACGTTTTGATGAGATTCAAACACATTGTATTTCGCTTGAATGCAAGCAACAATTTATTCAAGAAATCTTTGAAACGTCATTCGAAGGTGTTAATATCGATGATGCAAATTTTGAAAAGAATTTTCGATTGAATTTACAATCAAAACAGCGTCAGCCAAGTGAAAAAGTTGCTAACTCTTTGCCGATAGACATAGAGAAATCTAAGGAGCTTAACTGTGTGAACGTACTTGAGGCCGCTGAGAATTTTAAACTTGATCTAGATACTCGAGTTTCCAAGATTTTGTCCAAAGTTGATAACTTAAAACAGAAAAATACATGACTCTTCGATTCAGTAAAGCCCGCATGTGTTGATACCACTGCACAGAATCAATCATTGATTGAACAATTGAATCGAAAGTCGGTGGAAATATCTGATTTGAGGGAACAAATTTGTGATAAGAATCTGGTCTTGGCTGAGTTAAAGGAAACACTTCGAACTCTAAAAGGTAATAATGTTGTGGATAACGCAGCCACAATCTCAGCATCGTCCTCTAGTGCAATCAAAAGGAACCTTATAGCCGTCACACCACTTAACAAGGGACCTAGGACTAAACCATCTCAAACTTTGGTCACTAAAGATAAGGCGGAATCAAAATCAGCTTCTAATATTCTCGTGTTGCCTTCTACAGGAGTAAGCACCACTACTAAGGCTCAAAGATCTAAGCTTAAAAGAAACAAGAAGAATGATATGATCTTGCCCCCATCTAGTAGTCAAGTGAAGAATAAAGTAGAAGCCCATCCTAGGAATGTTATTTCTGTTTTGAATAAAAAGAATCATGTAGCTAAACCTAAAGGCTCTGCGGTTGTGCAGCGTTCTAAGCCTACTGTGAATTCTAATTTGAAATGTTGGAATTGTAATGAATGTATGTTTTCTAGTCGTCATGATTCTTGCCTTATTGACCATGTGAATGAGATGTATGCCCGGAAAAATGGATTAAGATGGAAACCGACTGGGAAAGTGTTAACCCAAGTTGGCTGGATGTGGCGCCCCACTGGTAGAACTTTCACTATAGTAGGAAATATGTGCCCTTTGACTAGGATCACTACCACTACAGCGAAGAAATCGTGCCCTTTAACTAGGAGTACCAAGGCTACCAAAACACAAGCGTGTCCTTTAACTAGGAACACCGACACTACTGTAGGAACAAAGTGCCCTTTAAATAGGTCTACTCCCACTGTAGTGCACGCGAATAATCCAAAACCTAAGAAAGTTGGAACAGTAAAACCTGTTAGTGCTAAAACTCACATTAGAAAACGCAGGATATCTAAGGGTCTCAAAAATGTTAGCAATTATGATAATTCTATATCTGTATATGCTAACACTCCGGAACCAATAGTTTCCAATGCATTGTCTACTGTTGTTATTGAAAACAGGTGGTCCAAATTGTTCTCTGGTATTTGGACTCTGGTTGCTCCAAGCATATGACCGGAGATCGCTCTCAGCTCAGAAATTTCGTCAGCAAGTTTCTTGGTACGGTTCGATTTGGAAATGATCATATTGCAAAGATAATGGGTTATGGTGAATATCATATTGGGAATGTTATAATTTCAAGAGTGTATTACGTGGAAGGTCTCGGTCACAACTTATTTTCTGTGGGACAATTTTGTGATGCAAACCTAGAAGTTGCTTTTCGAGAGCATAGCTGCTTCATTCGTAATTTGGAAGGGGTTGATTTATTGAAAGGTACTCGAGGGAATAATTTGTATACTTTGTCTCTACAAGACATGATGGCCGCTTCTCCCGTATGTCTTCTCTCCAAAGCATCGAAGACTAAGTCATGGTTATGGCATCGAGGGTTATCTCATCTTAACTTTGACGCTATTAATCAGATGGCGAAAAACGAACTTGTTCGTGGTCTTCCTAAACTATCATTTCACAAGGATCATTTGTGTTCCGCGTGTACAATGGGGAAAAGCACTAAGAAGTCTTACAAACCCAAGACTGAAGACACCAACCAAGAGAAACTTTATCTTTTGCATATGGATCTTTGTGGGCCAATGCGTGTTGAAAGTCTTAGTGGCAAAAAGTACATCCTCGTTATTGTGGATGATTACTCTCGGTTTACATGGGTGAAATTTCTTAAAGCAAAAAATGAGGCACCTAAATTCATCATCAGATTTCTCAAGATGATTCAAGTGCGACTCAACACTACTGTCCGACGTATTCGTACAGATAATGGAACCGAATTTGTGAATCAAATCTTGCGTGATTATTACGAAGAAGTTGGCATATCTCATGAAACATCTGTTGCACGCACTCCACAACAAAACGGTGTCGTTGAAAGGCGAAATCGCACACTTATGGAAGCTGCTCGAACGATGTTAATTTACGCAAAGGCTCCATTGTTTTTATGGGCAGAAGTAGTATCTACAGCTGTGTACACCCAAAACCGGTCACTAATTCGTAAACGCCATGGTAAAACACCTTATGAGCTTCTCCATGGAAAAGTACCAGATTTATCATATCTTCATGTATTTGGTTCTCTTTGCTATCCAAACAATGATGGTGACAATTTGGGAAAACTTCAACCAAAGGCTGATATTGGTATTTTCATTGGTTACGCACCCGCAAAGAAGGCATTCCGAATCTACAACTGTAACTCTCGCAAAATCCTTGAAACTATGAATGTTGATTTTGATGAGCTTACAGCAATGGCTTCCGAGCAAAGCAGCTCTGAACCCGCACTTCATGAAATGGGACCCAGTAATATTAGTTCTGGTCTTGTCCCAAACAACCCTACTTCATCATTTATACCACCTACTAGGACTGAATGGGATACGTTGTTTCAACCGTTCTTTGATGAATTCTTTACTCCTCCAACTATTGTTGCTCCAGAACCTGAGGTAATAGCTCCGGTAACCGAAGTTGTCGCTCCAGCAACCGAAGCACAATCAGATATATCTGCACCTACAATTGGTCAAGATATACCATCCACAAGTAATTCTCAACCAACACATGTAACAACTACCCACGTCATGCCTATTGATGATGAAGAGGATGATGATGATCACGATTTGGAATTCGCTCAAATGCGTGAACTTCCATTCTTCGGTGTACCAATTCCCGCCTCTAATCAAGCCGGGTCGTCCACCTCAGAAGAAGCTCCTTCTACAGTTTACTTCAATCCACGGATTCGTGAACATGACAGCAAGTGGACAAAGGATCATCCTATAGATTCTATTATTGGTGACCCTAATCGTCCGGTATCCACACGAAGTCAGTTACAAGAAAGTGCAATGTTTTGTCACTTTGATGCTTTTCTCACTGAAGTTGAACCTAAGACATGGCAACAAGCTTTTACTCAATCCTGTTGGATAGAAGCTATGCAAGAAGAACTTAATGAGTTTATACGTCTTGATGTTTGGGAACTTGTCCCATGCCCAGATCAAGTGCAGTTACTCACCTTGAAATGGGTTTACAAGGTGAAACTCGATGAGTTAGGCGGAATATTGAAGAACAAAGCTCGACTAGTAGCTCGTGGATACAAGCAATTATTGGGCGTCGACTTTATGGAATCCTTTGCACCTATTGCCCGTTTGGAAGCTATTAGACTATTCCTCGCTTATGCAGCCCATATGAATATGATCGTCTATCAGATGGATGTGAAAACGGCATTTCTTAATGGTGAAATCAAGGAAGAAGTCTATGTTCAACAGCCGGATGGTTTTGTGAATCCTAATTATCCTAATCATGTGTACAAGCTTAAGAAGGCTCTCTATGGGTTGAAGCAAGCTCCACGCGCATGGTATGATCTATTGTCACAATTCCTCATTACTCAAGGCTTCGCAAAAGGCAAGGTGGATCCCACGCTGTTTATTCAGAAACGAGGTAAAGATATGATTATGGTACACTCAATGTCTTCCAAGTTTAAGATGTCAATGATGGGCAAGGTATCATTCTTCTTAGGTCTTCAGATATCTCAGAGTCCCAGAGGCATCTTTATTAATCAATCCAAATATGCCCTTGAATCGCTTAAGAAATATAAGATGGAATCTTGCGACCCCGTGGACACTCCAATGGTGGAGAAATCTAAGCTTGATGCAGATCCACATGGAGTTGCCGTTGATCCGACACTTTATCGTGGAATGATCGGTACTCTTCTGTATATCACGGCCAGTCGACCTGATCTTCAGTTTGCTATATGTATGTGTGCCAGGTATCAAACTAGGCCTACTGAGTTACACTTAGCTACTGTTAAAAGGATCTTTCGATATCTTAAAGGAACCATTAATCGGGGACTTTGGTATTCGAAGGACTCTTCTATTGCACTAATGGCATATGCAGATGCGGATCATGCGGGTTGTCAAGATACAAGGCGTAGCATGAGTGGAACTTTGCAACTATTAGGAGATCGACTAATCAGTTGGGCATCGAAAAGGCAGAAAAGCGCTGCAATTTCAAGTACGGAAGCAGAATACATAGCTATGTCCGGTTGCTGTGCTCAAATTCTTTGGATGAGATCGCAATTAACCGACTATGGTCTAGGTTTCAACAAGATTCTGATGTACTGTGACAACAAGAGTGAAATTTCCTTATGCTGCAACAACGTTCAATTCTCCCAGTCGAAGAAATATTGACATTCGCTACCATTTCATCAAGGAGCAAGTGGAAAATGGAGTAATCGAGCTTTACTTTGTCCGATCTGAGTATCAATTGGCGGATATTTTCACGAAAGCTTTAGATCGCGCTCGAATTGAATTTTTGGCCGACAAGCTAGGAATGAGAACCTTCTCGCCTGAGACTCTAAAGGAACTAGCAGATGAAGCGAAAGAATAGTCTTGGTAAAACTATTCTCCGTATCCTTGGTGATCATTTGTATATATTGTTTATATTTTTATCCACAAAAGCAAAATACAAAAATATAAAACCATATAAAAACCATAAAAATTGAAAAATCTAGAAAAATCTAAAAATATTTTTACTTTATTTTTCTAAGGCATGTCTTTTGGTACGATAATATTTACGGCCTTAGAAATGTTGATTAATATCGACACGGCGCCATAAATAGAGTTCGTACAAAAGTTGTAAATATTTCATAAAACATGCTCTTATGGCTTGTAGTTATTTCTGACTGCAACCCGGTTTTCACATTAAAGTCAAGTATTTCTTATGAAAGCTTTGGCTAACAACGGGAATTAATTTTCTCGGGCAAGGTTTACTTTAAAACCTTGTAAGGGATCAAGTTTACTTTATAACTTGGTCTAACACAAATATATGTACGTTTCAGTGCATTTATTTGTTAAAACAAGAGAAGTCTTGTTTTTATGAAGCTATCATCTCTACAACCATAGCAATCTACAATTGGTGTCTACATACTCGACGATGCGACTACTCAACCGACGACTACAGCTCTTTCAATAGAACACGGGTCAACAATTGAGCGGGAGCAATTGTCAAGCATTCAGAATCTTCGATGCCGAACGTGCCAAGTTCACAAGTTAGTGTCAAGACAAAAATACCAATCATACATGTGGTGTCAAGAGATGACTTCAGACGTGACGAGGCGACCAACATATGCTGCCAAGAACCATTTGATCTTATCATATGATGTTCTCATCTATCAGGTCCAACCTTGTCAATTTTTCTTTTCTAATATGGTGAATATGTGATCATGTTACAAATCGGTATCATATCTCATACAGTTGGTATCATGAAGATAAAACGGACTTGCATTTTTCTTCCCAAAACCTTTGTTAAAACTACATTAAATCAATTGATATTAAAAACATCGATTGGGTTAATATTTTTAATATGGGGGAGAAAATGTGATTTAATATGGGATATTATCACAAATGGTTTGACTTAATGTGATGGCTCATCCCGACATGTGCGAAATGTTTTCGAATATCGTGGCATATGTTAAGGGGGAGCAAAACGGATTTGCATATCAAAATGGATTTTCATGGTGACATATACTTACCCGAAACCCATTTATTTCACGACGATGAAGATTCTGATGACATAAGGATGGTAGGATAGGTTAAGTCATATGATTCTTCCAGAACCGGAGGAATCTTCCCAAGGACATTCCATAGCTAGAAATAGTAGTCCTTAGGAAAGTTGGAGAAAGATTGTGAACGTAGCTGAATGCCGACCAAGTACTTAAGTTAGCACTGGAACAATCACAACAAGGTGCTAGTTATGACGTATTGGTAAGCATTGAAGGGGTTGAAGAATGAAAAAGAATTGTAAAGATAAAGGGTGTAAAGAAAGAAGCCCTCCTTACAACTTAGGCAGAAACCGGGTCAACACATATGCTATTGAGATCATTTTTAATGATGCTTGATATTGAAGATAAGACATCATGGACCCAGTGATGCAATGCACAACCCATCCCAGCTAACTCAGATATCTCTCAAAAGGTATTTGTTTTAATCACACGGAGACAACACGTTATCTATCGATTTATTCACTCCGAATAAATTGGTATTGAAATGGTGGCACTTCTCTCCAGCCTCCGATCACTAAAATCCAAAGTGCACGATCGAGTCTAGAGCCATTTGAGATCATCAAATATCTCATTAGGACACACTTCCATAATTCCTTGCTTCTTCACATACTGTGAAAAGTAAGAAAGATTTTAAGAGTCCTACGCAAAATCTTCATGATCTTGCCTGAACATCCGAGTAATACGAAAGTATTTACAATGAAGATGGAAATCCTTCTTGAGCGAACATCAAAAAGCTCATGGTAGGTGACTTGTGCGATTCTTTATGAATCAAGCTTGTGATAACTGGAAAGCAACAGTGGTTTAATTCTTAACTGAACTTAAACACGTTCCAGGCCTCTACGCAAAATCTCAGTGATCTTACCAGAACACTCAGAGTGATACCTTAGTGTTCACAGTGATGAGTAGAAATCCTTCTAGTGTTAACCTCAAACAGCACTTGGTAGGTAACTTGCAAGATTCTATACGAATCAAGCTCGTGACAACTGGAAAGCAACGATGGTGCGATTCTTTAATGAATCAAACTTGTTCCAGGAATCAGAATTGACGGCGTCAAATCATGCGGATATTATTATCCAAATGATTCACTCTTTATGTTCGCAGTCAGCTTTGGACGGTCGAATAAAGAGAACGGGTTTACCCGCGAAATCCTGTCAGGAAGTTACTTAATTAAAACTATCCGTCATGGGTACGATATCTGATATCGTCCAACGGTCTTCACCGACCGGAGGTAAAATGCTACCGAATTAGAATGAAATGTTCAAAGCCATTTCGTTCGTATCTACTTATGTTGCGGCATTTGAAGACGGTGGCGTTGCGGAATCCAAGAAGAAGTCGTCTCCGCATGCTTATACTTTATGCACTTAATATCTCGTTTAATTCAAGAAAGCCTAAAAGTTAAGTCTTCCGCTGTATCAAACTCTGAAGCTTTCAAGAATTACGAAGGTATAAGTATGTGGGACATGGTGTCACGAAGAGGCGAAGATCACAAGTGATGGATGCACGAGATCAAGGCAAGAGATTAATGCTCAAAGATTGATATCAAAGATCACATCAACATGTTCACCAGAAAAGAAAAAGAAAAGAAAGACGAAGACTACGAGCTCAAGACAAGCATAGTATGCTAGGTTTATTTCATTATTGTAACTCGGGTAACGCCCTTGTTTGGAGTGACCTCCCTTAGGGGGAGATTGTTGGAAATATGTTTTACGTATTAGAAAGGATCGGTCACTCCAACAATAGTTCATGTTATAGCTCGTAGTTTAGTTATTTACATTTATTAAACAAAGCCCAAAACCGAGCCCATGGATTGTATGGGTCGGCGGCCTAATGTAAACCCAAGCCCATCTCATGGGCTTGGGTATATAAACCCTCTCCTTTGATGGAGAGGGTGTGTGGTTTTCATAATTTACACATAGTTCTTTCTAACTTTCTCTCTCTAGAAGTGTGAAATCCACCATCTTTCTATCTCTTTCTCTCTCTAAAAACATAAGCATAGATTTACAAATCTTCAAAACATGAACTTTGAACATTGGTTTTTTCAAAATACATTTTAGGTAATCATTAACAATGCAATTACCAATGTGTTCAGGGGTTCATATCAATCATTATTTAACCAAAATAAATTAGTTGAAATTCGGATTTGTTCAATAAGTGGGTTTTAGTGAAATCGCAAGGAATTCAAACCTAAGGAATCATAGCATTACAACTATGTCAACCAACATTCCGAATTAGGTTCTAATTCGATTTTAATTTTAAAAATCCTCAATTATGAGATTAAGAATCCTATAACATATTGATTGAAATTGAATGAAGATACTTGCAATAAACTGATGTTAGATGAACGATGAGTAAAACCCTTGTCTTGAAACCAATTAATTTGAGTGATTTGGAAGCTTTTGAAAGTTATTAATGGAGGTTTTGATAAGAAACCCGTCGCCTATGGAGAAGAAAGAGTGAGGGGTTTTAAAAAAAAGTGATATATTGAATAAAACCTGAATATTTTAGTCCTTAGTGGCCTACGACTCGATATTGATATTGAGTCGCGCACTTGAGCCGTGACTATTAAAGAACCACCGACAGAGGACATGTTTAAACCAAGAAAATGAAAGAAGTTTTCAAAACCAAGTTTTTCTAAAATACATAAAATAAATATCAAGACTTTTGGAAATCATTGGACCACTCTAATACTAGGCTATAAAGCCTTTAAAGAAGGATTACGGGTTAAATCAAGACCGAAAAGGAAAAACGACTACTCGTAAGAAAAGAGAAAGAAGAGAGACACCAAGAGGAGTGAATCAGGGCTAAGTTCAATGCTCATGAGATGAGTGACAATCTTCAAGTTGTAGAGACAAAGAGCTTGTGTCATCTATAGTGGTTTAAGACGTGCCTTTCCAACGAAAGTCTAAACAACTTTGGTAATGAACCATACCAAGCAATTTTGTTAAATTGAGTAAGATCACTTTCAAGTAATTGTCTTAAACTATTTCAAAATATGAGCAATGTATAGATTCACTTTCTCTCTCACTTGATCGGACAAATATCATTGCTTAAGATTACAATGACGATATCCTCGGAATATTCAATTCCAAATGTGTAATATCTTAACTACAACATATGATGTATTTTGGCATCTCAAAGTATTAAACAATCATCTTAGAGATGAGCTCAATTGCACATATTACACATGATATAGGGCCTACTCACCGTATGAGTTGCAAACCATATAAATCATGTTTGATACTTTAAGCTACTACTAACTCACTCTACATCCCCTAAGTGAGTCAAGTATCCAAGCAATGAAGGTTTGAGAGGGTACAAGAATAAATCACATATCACAAACAAATGTCAAGGCAAGAATGCCAAGAACAATCACATAGTCAAGTAATTATCAAAAGAATGATCATTAGAGCATGTGGAAGGACGAAAACGTACCTTTGCCGCAAAGTGCATCCCGAGTCTTCTGAGGACCAATGCAACACCCAAACTTGACCAAAGTGAATACTAAGTCTTCAAGGACTGGTATTACTTTCATCAATCTTGATATCATTATCCAATGATGTTGGAAATCAAAAGGAGATGAGTCTTCTAAAAGTGTAAGTAACTCAATCCACAATCAATTGAATGATTAGTCTTCATGAGTACCTACACAAAGCTAGATACAAACTTGTAGATACATTTCAAGAGTAAATCTAAAATGCATAAAAGCTACTAATCAAGATAAGATCCTATATTACCCATTAAAAGGTCTATTTAAAAAAAATAGTTTTGACCAAAGAGAAAATTTAGTACAACAAACCCTTCTAATTTGAGGAGACTATGAATCGATCCAAGCTTTAAAGCACAATATACTTCAAAGATCTTGAGTGACCATAGCTCTAATAACAATTGTAGAAACTAAAGGGGGGGTTGAATAAATTTTTTTAAGGTCCTAATTAAAAATCCCTTTAATTAGGTTTGTCCTAAAACTACCTTTAGTTGAAAACTAGTTTCATACTGGTTAGGTTTAATTCTAATGCATTAACAATGATAAGTAACAATTGAATGCAATGCAAGAATATAAATATAATTAATGAGTAAGGAAAGAAGCAACTTAAGGGAAGACACTAAGATTTATAGTAGTTCGGCAATGAAGCTCTCTCTTCTTCCTACTCCACTCCTCAAGTGCACCTTACTCGAGATTTCCACTATATCCACAAGCTCCCTTCTTGGTGGAGAAAACCTTACAACGTCGCTTACATTATTTTCCAACACTAAGAAAAATGTTGAGACCTAATCTTAGCTAGGACCAATTTACACACGTTGTCTACTTCACTATTTTTCGACACAAGGCTAAATGTCAAGTTCTAATCCAAAGCTAGAAACAATCTTTGTCGACCATGTACTTTTTTGACACAAGGCTAGATGTCATGTCCTAATCCAAATCTAGAACCAATCTTCACAACTCTTCACTTTGAAGCTAAGTGAGAACTCACAAGACACATACTCACATCACTTTGTAGTTTAATGAGAACTAACACACAAGACTTATTACAACTCAATAAGACTTATCCAGGTATACACATGTAACTTGGATCCACACAATACAAATCCAAGTATACACATATACAATGGATTTTTTTTGGGTAAAGGGTTACCCCAGTAAATGTATTAATCACATAAGAAAAAATTAAGTACAATGGAATGTGGCAGAATTGCCACATTAACCTCAAGCAAAGCTTGAACTGCCCTAACATCAAATGTGACATGCCACATAAGATATTACAAAACCTGACCAAACATATATCGTAACGCAGCCTAACAACAAAAACCTAGCCATGAAATCTACCCATACACTCTAAATCCCTTCGACATCTTCCATCGAGACAAAAGCTGTTGGACTTTAGATGTATTTTTATACAGAAAGGTGACTAGCTTAAGCCTAACTGTTAAATAATCATCTCTTTTATTTCCTCTGGTTTTCGCTTACCATTTTTTAACAGTCGCTTATTGCGTTCACTCCAAATATAATAAGAAGCGGCTGCAAAAAGTAATCTACCCACAATGCTTTCAACATTTCTCTTAGAAGCTCTTGAAGTCAGCCATTGTAGAATATTATCCAGTCTTGGTTGAACCGTATCCATCCCTGCTAAATCACGAATAGACAACCATACATTTGATGAATAAGAGCACTCAAAGAAGAGGTGTTCATGCGAGTATGGTTGCGCCTCACAAAGTGGACACTTAAGAAGATTAATATCAACACCAGGCCCGATGTCCCATTGGTGTAGCTTGAAATCGTATTGAGAAGTAATCTCTATGGAACTTGTGAGGCGTCTATTTGTGTCAGGGGCCCTGGATATGTAACTGGGTGCCTTCGGGAACGCGGACACAGGTGTTCTCCGCATAATCAACCACACATGGAAAGCATGACGAGGTATTCCATGAGAGAACCATACTACACGATGCCACCCAACAGTATTTTGCCTTGGTCGAATATCTTCCAAAACACGCGTCACAGCAAAGTCACACAGTTGCACATATATAATGGATTTACAAAGACTAATCCAAGTACTCACAAATACATTCGATTAACACAACACTAATCCAAGTATACACAAAACCATTGGATATACACAAGACTCAAATATAAACAAACGATGAACATGACTAGATCTAATGTATGATGATCTTTATCAAAGCTTCATCTTTTATAACATCACAAATGTGTGAGTGATATTCTCTTTGGATAAGTAAAGAAGGAGATCAAGAGGATAATCATAAGTAAACATACTTAATGATGGAAATACGTTTTTACGTATTTAGAAAGGATCAGTCACTCCAACGATATATACGTAGTATGGGCTCGTGATCTAGTTATGTAATCATATAACCCATAAAGTCCACATGTAGGGTGGGCTATATATACCCCCTCCTAGCATGTTAGGAGGGGTTGTTGGTTCCTATTTTCATAAATCTAATCTTTCTTTCTCTCATCCTCTCTTTTCTCTCTTTAGCTTTCTCTCTCTAGTTCTTCATCTCTCTCTCTCTCTCTCTCTTTAGATCATAACATCACATTAACAATCCTAAGAAACTGTGGACCTACAATTGGTATCAAGAGCCATGGTTTGATTGGTTGTTCTTGTGTTTGTTTTGATTGATTTTCGTTGGTTTTGATTTAATCAAGCTCAAATCTAGAAAAATTTTGCGTTTTTGTGGTTTAAGTTTGTACTCAAACCGACTACATAGATGTGGTAGTGATTTAGGTTACTTGTTTTGGTCAATATCGAAATTTTTTTTGGTTATTTGGTGATTTTCGGGGTGTTTTTTTAAGGTTATACAGTGTATTTGGGTTACTGATATTGGTTTTATTATTCTGTCCTTTTTTGTCATTTTCTGTCTTTTTGTGTCGCAATGGTAGGGTTCTATTATTGAGATCCATATTGCGATAGTCACTTGTTGTATATTGCGACAGTTACTTTCTTTTATCTTATTACGATACATGTGATACATTTAATATTGCGATCAGTTACACTCTTTTGTCATATTGCGATTGGTCCTTTCTACTTTGTCACATTGCGATAGTTGGAGCTTGGGGTATTGCGACGGTGTTTATTTTTGTTTTTTATTTAGCTACATTGCGATACAATTACTTGGTGTCATTGCGAAAGTTCAGTTTTTTTCCCATCACCTATACCAACACCCAAGCCTCGACTGGCATTGCGATAGACACACAACACAGACTCACACTCAACCAAACAAGACTCACAACCAGACTCACACAAGACTCGACTCGCATCCCATCACCCACAAGACTCGACTCAGAGCCAATCCTCGAAAACTAGACACAGACTCACAAAACAAAGTTAACCAACACAGACCCAAACCACACAAGAAACCTGACTCGACTCACGCATCATCTCAAAAACTGTCTCGATAAACAAAACACCCTCGACTCAATACACCAAAAGACTCGACTTACTCGAATTAAACCAACCCAACACCAGCCTTTTAACTCCACAACACCAATCAATCTAACATATTCCCGTCGTCACCTAAACCCATCTACAAACATCTCTTTAAATCAAACTCAATATAAAAACATAGAAATCTCAGATTCGTTCTATATATGATAGATCTTTATAGATCTAAATTTTTTGAACGAAAATCATCACTGATCCGTGTATGGTTTTACCCAGTCTTAATTTTTTGAAATTAGATTACGAATAAGAACATGCATGTTTATTTCTTTCATTGATTTCGATTATTAACTCAAGACTTAAAACGAAAATCAAAACATCACATACTAATTAATCCTTACCCCGAGACCCATTATATAAGATCTTGATGTTTTTTTTCTTGTGGGCTTTGATTTCAGATTGATTAAGAAAAAGGTATCCGGGTTTATTGATTGGTAGACAGCTTATGGTTTTAATCTTTGTTGAGATCATTTAAGATGGATGTGTGATTAATTTTCTCTGTATGGATCTGCTTTTGAGATTGAGTAAGATGAGATGGGTTGAAGTTGTATCGAGATGAGTTTTGGTGGCTGAATTGTTTTTCAGAAGTTAGGAGAGAGATGGGGGCGGACATAACTAAGAGGGAGGGTTAGGTTTGGTTTGTGAGTAAACTTAGGGTTGTGGTAACTTATATCAAAATAGACCGGGTATTATTTACTTGTTGGGCCACGTTTTATTTTAACCGAGAAACAAGTGGGTTTCTCATTTGTTTTACAAATAATATTAAACACACATGGCCATCTATGTTTTATCCGAAAATTGGTATAAGATGTGTTGGTATGATGATTGGTATGCGCTTTATTTATATTAAATGAATCGAGCCTTTTGAAATATGCTTGACGGGTGGATAGATTATTAATGCACACGTTTTTTTATGTGTTGTTACATTGGACTGTTATCCATAAGGTGTAACTAAAATATTGATGCAGTAATGTTTTAGCTCAATTTTTAGTCACTTAGTGGTTATTAGTTCTATATGGCATGATAAGGGTCTGCTTTATTGGATTCAGCCGGGTATTTTGAAAGTGACGAGACAAAGAGTGACGAAACAAAGTGATAATTATTTGAAGACAAGCATCGAGACAATGTGACAAGATTTATTTCATGTGACAAGTTTTTACATCAATAAGTAATCTTTACCTTATTTTTCCTCTAACTCCAATGGAATCGTTGCATTCGACATCCCAAGAGGGAGACTTGCATCTAATGCAAAACACAGCTAGAGAAAGTGGTATAACGTTATTTCGACTACTTCAATCTCATCTTGTGACCATTTCATGGCTTCAAGGAGGAAGCTAATTTGTGAAACTCTTCGGTCAAGATCGTTATATATTCATCGACGCAATACTCCTCAACTTGAACCAACTAGCTGAGCAACTTCACAAAGAAGACTTTAATCACTGTACATCAGAATCTGCATATCAAGCTCTCGTGACACAATTTATGCACTTCTTCGACTTCAACATCGTCAAATCTGAAAGTTCAGTGATTTGCCACTCATTTCTTTGAGACACACATATCGAGCTTCAAGACTTCCGTGGTACACTGTTGAAACTGATGACATCGGTTTCATCTTCGATTTATGAAAGAAACCGACTTCAGCAAGCGTATGATAGTGGAGTGCAAGAATCTACGATGCAGATGCAAGAGGAGAATGGTCATACGGTTGACAATTTGGAGCCTAAAGATTGCAAGGGCATGGAATCAACAGCAAAACATGATATCAACAGCACGTCAGGGAATATTACAGACATCACTTATGATGACACCATACCCGTTTATGACGAAGAGCCTACAAACATGGTACAATGTAATGTTGTATATAATGTATATGATGATGAAATGCCTCATATTGAGCATTTCGAACCTAATTATGACAAACATGGGATGGAAAAGTGTGATAGTGATACCATTTCTGATTCATCTGATGTGTGCCATAATGGGGGAGAAAGTGTTCAAAATGCTAACAATCATAATAATTGCCTTATGACTGTTTCATTAACTGCTTCTGATTCCAAGATTAAAGAGCTCGAAACGATCGTAGCTCAGCAATCAAAAGATCTTGAGGATACCAAACTTGAATTTTCTAAGAGAACTGACAAGTTTGAAACATATTTTAAAAAACTTGAAAAGTCAAACGTTGTTCTTGAACGAAAATTGGATCAAAAAGTTCTAGATTCTAAAGCTAAAAAGGATAATCTTTTGAAACAAATTAAGTTTCTAGAATCTAAATTTGCATCCCAAGATAAATTGCTCAAAGAGAATGAGACTTTAAAAGCTCAGGTTTAAGAAAAGGTTTTTGCTTTAGCTGCTTTGAGAAATAAATTAAGGAAAACTAAAGGAACTAGTGTGGACACCAAGCTTGAAAAACCATCAATCTTGGGGAAACCGCCTCAAATTCAGTTTGTTAGACAACCGACTACATTTAGATCCGAGCGACCAAAATCCTCGAGACCGCGGTTTGCCTTCCAAGTTGATATGGTTCATCTTTCTAGACCAGTCACTCCACCAACTAGGGCTAATGTGACTAAAACATCTTTTGCAAGACCTAATCACATGATTGCCTCTAGTCTCCCTAGACATAGTCCAAAGAACACGTCTCAAACTAGTTCAAATGACGTTTACCACAAATTTGGTCTAAGGGAAGCTATTCAAAAGACACAAGTAAGAGATAGGAATTTCAAACCTAGTCAAATGCCCTCTAGATTACCCAACACTGCTAACCATACCATGTCTTATCCTAGGAGAATCGGTCAATCATCTAGGAATCCTAGATCTTACTGGGACATTAAATATGCTACTTGTAAAACATGTGAAATGTGTCTGTAAGGAAAATCATGACTCTTGTGTCAAGAAATTCGTTTATGAGGTGAACTCCAATGCTAGAATTAAATCCCAGTGGTTAGCTAAAATCAAACCCATTGGTAAAGTTTGGCGCCCCACTGGTAGAACTTTCATTCTTGTAGGAAACGAGTGCCCTTTAACTAGGATAGTCTCCGATTCTACTAAGACTAATAGGGAGGAAATTGAAAAGGATGATACATCACTTAAGCCTGAACTTAAGGTATTCTATAAAAGTAAACGTTTGCCAGCTAAGACAAGTGAATCATCTCATCAGGTCACCTCTGGCACAAGAAAAGAAAATTGTGAATCCCTGCATGATTCTAAGATAGATATCGCTAACCCATATAAAAGCATACAAACTCCAAATGAGAATTTAGGTGCCAAAGTCAAGGATCAACAAAAACAAACCGGTCCGATCTTTATATACCGTTCAACTAAGGACACTCTCAGAGTTTGGTCACTGAAGAAGCAGATATCAGAGAAACAAATGTCTTAGGGGATTTGTAGTTAAGATTTCAATTAGTGGCTCATAGTCAAATTACAGTCTGTGACCCGAACTTCAAAGAAAGGGAAGTTTATCTCGTCAACGATAACTTATCCTCGCAACGAGAAATTAAGTTTTCTCGGACACGAGCTTACACTAAAACCATTCAACGGTTTTAAGCTCGTGTATAAGGCTCATCGTTAAATATCAGGCGATGACCAGATCTTCAAATAAAGGAAAGTTTATCGCCAATGATAAACTTATCCTCATAAACGAGAAATTAAATTTTCTCGGACACGAGCTTTTATTAAAACTATTCAAAAGTATTAAGCTCACGTATATGGTTCAGTGTTTAATATCAGACGATGACCCGATCTTCAGAGAAAGGAAAGTTTATCGTCGATGATAAACTTACCCTCACAACGAGAAATTATTTTTTCTCGGGCATGAGCTTATATTAAAAACATTCAAAGTTTTTAAGCTCATGCACAACGGCTTGTAGTCACATGTCATATTGTAACCCGCTATTCTAAGAAAGGAAACTTTATCGCGGATGATAAACTTATCCTCATTAACGAGAAATTAAATTTTTCTCGGACACGAGCTTACATTAAAACTATTCAAAGGTTTTTAAGCTCGTGTAATTGGTGTATAATTATATTTCGATTATGCCTCGAACTTTAAAGAAAGGAAAGGTTATCGCCGATGATAACTAATCCTAACAACGAGAAATTAATTTTTCTCGGGCATGAGCTAATATTAAAAACATTCGAAGTTTTTTAAGCTCATGCACAATGACTTACAGTTAAATATCAGACTGTAACTCGGACTTTAAGTTTAGGAAAGCTTATCTTTAATGATAACTTATCCTCTTAACGGGAAATTCATTTTTCTCGGCCATGAGCTTCTATTAAAACATTCCAAGTTTTAAGCTCAGAAAGGAAAGTGTATATTTTAAATAAGAAAACTTTTCCTCATAACGAGAAATTCATCTTTTTCGGTCATGAGCTTTCCGTTAAAACATTCAAAAGTTTTCAAGCTCATGAAAACGATTTCTAAGTAAATGTAAGCTTAGAACTCGTTCTTCGGTTAAAAGGAAAGTTTATCGCCGATGATAATTTATCCTTAACAACGAGAAGTTAACAACTTCTCAGACTTGAGCTCGTGTCATAAGATATTCAAAATCTTAAACTCAAGTAATTGGTTTCAAAACGTTGAACATAATTTTTCAAGAATTTTTCAAAAGGTTTTTCTAAATCTTTCAAAATTGTGTGTTCAACAGTGTTTTGATAAAAAGAGCATGTCTTCTGGAATCGATAATATTTACGATCCTAGAAATGTCATTCAATAATGACACAGGGTTATAAATAAAGTTTGAGCAGTAGTTCAAATGTTTTAAAACATGCTCAATTATGGTTTGCTATTATTTTAGATAGAAACCCGCTTTTCATATTCAAGTCAAGCATTTCACCAGAAAGCTTTGACTCAACAACGGGAATTAATTTTCTCGGGCATGGTTTACTTTATAACCATGTAAGGGATTATGTTTACGTAATAACACAATCTAACACAAATATATGTACGTGTCAGTGCATTTATTTGTTAAAACAAGAGAAATCTTGTTTTTATGATGTTATCATCTCCACAATCGCAGCAATTTACAATTGATATCTACATAATCGACGATGCGACTACTCAAACGGCGACTACAGCTCTTTGAATAGAACACGGGTCAACAATTGAGGGGGAGCAATTGTCCAGCATTCAGAATCTTTGATGCCGAAAGTACCAAGGTCACTAATTGGTGTCAAGACAACGATATCAATCGTACACATGGTGTCAAGAGATAACTTCAGTCGTGACGAGGCGACCAACATTCATGAACAAGAACCATGTGATTCTATCATATGATGTTCTCCATCATTCAGGTCCAACCTCGTAAATTGATAATCTTGTGAATACATTATCATATATGATCTTTGCACGTGATAAGTACCTTACACTTGTGTTTAAAAGGTATTTAATTTATGTTTCAAGTACACCCCCATTAATTTGAGGGAGAGCTTGTGTAAATCATGAAGATAATTGGATTTGCATTTTTCTTCCCAAATTTTCTTAAAATGCTATTAAATCAATTGATATTAAAAACATCGACTGGGTTAATATTTTTAATATGGGAGAGAAAATGTGATTTAATATTGAGATCAATAATAGTTTGACTTAATGTGCTGGCTCATCCCAACATGTGCAAAATGTTTTCGAATATCGTGGCATATGTTAAGGGGGAGCAAAATGGATTTGGATATTAAAATAGATTTCATGGTGACATACTCTTACCCAAAACATCTCTATTCATTACGGTGAAGATTGTGGTGACATAAGGATGGTAGGATAGGTTAAAGTCCAATGATTCTTCTAGAACCGGAGGACTTTTCCCAAGGACATTCCATAGCTATAAATAGTAGTCCTTAGCAAAGATGGAGAAAGATTGTGAACGTAGCTGAATGCCGACCAAGTACTTAAGTTAGCACTGAAAAAATCACAACAAGGTGCTAGTTATGACGTATTGGTAAGCATTGAAGGGGTTGAAGAATAAAAAGAATTGTAAAGATAAAGGGTGAAAAGAAAGAAGCCCTCCTTACAATTTAGGTAGAAACCAGGTCAACACATATGCTATTGAGATCATTTTTTAATGATGCTTGATATTGAAGATAAGACATCATGGAACCAGTGATGCAATGCACAACCTATTCCAGCTAACTCAGATATCTCTCAAAAGATATTTGTTTTAATCACACAAAGACAACGCATTATCTATTGATTTATTCACTCCGAATAAATTGGTATTGAAATGGTAGCACTCCTCTCCAGATGCACGATCGAGTCTAGAGCCATTTGAGATCATCAAATATCTCATTAGGACACACTTTCATAATTCCTTGCTTCTTCACACACTATGAAAAGTAAGAAAGATCTTAAGAGTCCTATGCAAAATCTTCATGATCTTGCCTGAACATCCGAGTAATACAAAAGTATTTACAATGAAGATGGAAATCCTTCTTGAGCGAATATCAAAAAGCTCATGGTAGGTGACTTGTGCGATTCTTTACGAATCAAGCTTGTGATAATTAGAAAGCAATAGTGGTTTAATGCTTAACTGAGCTTAAACACGTTCCAGGCCTCTACGCAATATCTTAGTGATCTTGCTAGAACACTCAGATTGACACTTTATAGTGTTCAAAGTGATGAGTGGAAATCCTTCTAGTGTTAACATCAAACAGCACTTGGTAGGTAACTTGCAAGATTATATATGAATCAAGCTCGTGACAACTGGAAAGCAACGATGGTGCGATTCTTTAATGAATCAAACTTGTTCCAGGAGTCGGATTTGACGGCTTCAAATCATGCGGATATATTATCCAAATGATTCACTGTTTATGTTTGCACTCAGCTTTGGACGGTCAAATAAAGAGAACGGGTTTACCCGTGAAATCTTGTCAAGGAGGTTCTTAATTGAAACTACCTGCCAGAAGTACGATATTTTATATCCTCCCACGGTCTTCACCGACCGGAGGTAAAATGTTACCGAATTAGAATGAAATGTTCAAAGCCATTTCATCCGTGTATATGTTTTGTTGCTAACTGTCTTATGCAGCGTAACAAGAAGGTGGCATTGCGGTGTACTATCCGAAAAGAAGTCTTCCTCGCATGCTTATACTTTATGAACTTAAGACTTCAACAAATTCAAAAAAGCCTAAAAGTCAAGTCTTCCGTTGTATCAAACTCTGAAGCTTTCAAGAATTATAAATGTATAAGTATGTGGAACATGAAGTCATGAGGAGGCGAATATCACATGTAATGAATGCTCACGATCAAGGCAAGGAAACATGCTCAAGACTAAAGTCAAAGATCTCATCAGCATATTCACAAGAACAAGATCGAAGACTCAAGCATAGTATGCTAGGTTTAAGATTTCGTAAAATGGAGCGACCTCCCTTAGGGGAGATTGTTGGAAATACGTTTTTCCAAAGAAAGTCTCGGTCACATCATTGTTAGCATAGATCACGAGCTATAGCCTATTTAGGACATTGTAACTTGGAGTGACCTCCCTTAGGGGGAGATTATTGGAAATACGTTTTTACGTATTTAGTAAGGATCGGTCACTCCAACGATATATACGTAATATGGGCTCGTGATCTAGTTATGTAATCATATAACCCATAAAGCCCACATGTAGGGTGGGCTATATATACCCCTCCTATCATCTTAGGAGGGGTTGTTGGTTCCCATTTTCATAAATCTAATCTTTCTTTCTCTCATCCTCTCCTTTCTCTCTCTAGCTTTCTCTCTCTAGTTCTTCATCTCTCTCCTCTCTTTAGATCATAACAACACATTAACAATCCTAAGAAACCGTGGACCTACACTTAACACATTAAGTAATCATTTACTAATAATTGGGATATAGAAAGAAGATAAGAGGCAGAAAGAATGCCTAAAAAGGTTCCTGGAAAATGAAGATTTGATCCACTATTTATAAGAGACAAAAACCAACGGCTCTCTGGGCGCGGTTCGTTAATTAGCCCGTGGTTCATTATCACTAAAGAACCACATAGCTATTTAAGGAACCGCAGATAGTAGACTCCACTCATTTTTGTCCTTCAGTGGGGAAATGTTATCTGAAGTAGTTTTTATCTTTAAAGGATATTCTTATGGCATTTGGAATATGTCACTTTCAAATTTTCATTTTCCATTTAATAAAACATTTTCTTTAAAAGAAATTTTATTAAATTTTTTTTTCACATTTGACAAAATGTAAGTTTAAAGGTTAATCACTTTCATGATCACAAAACAGGATTAGGAAATGTTTGTGTAAGACTTAAATGCTTATTACATTGATGATAGTGTTTGTCAAACAATTCGTCTTTCGATTATCTTTCACGATAAATGTTTTTACACTTTGTCGTGATCTAAAGTAAGAAAAATTAGTTAACACAAATAATGTTTTTAGGCATCTGCATTAACACATTTTCTTTCAAATCGTCATAGGGGTGGGTTTTTGGTTGTGAAGGGAAGATAGGCTGTGACAACTGATAGGGTTCTGTGTACGGGTATCCAAGAACTAAAGAACCAGGGGTTAATTTGACACCATATGCTTTTCTTGCACTAAATGCACAACTTCCATTCATACGCAAAGTAAACATCATAAGAGTGTATTTTCTCATAAGGTAAGCAATCGAGGCAGCCAACATACGACAATCTACATGGGTCTTATAATTTAGACTCTACTAAACTTCATTTGAGAACTTCTTAATGTTTAGATACCATTTCAAAGCAGACAAGCAATCCAATACGCTAAATGTACATCAAGAACCATTCATCCAAGATCCAACACTGTCACACTCATCTAATTATCTTCAAATGTTTCATAATGGGCCAATATAGATGCGATAAGAGTAGTTTATTAAGTGCAATAATCATCCAAAACGTTAAAAGTAGTCTGAAATAGGTATATGCAGCATAGTCTAAAGCACACAAGCACAACGACCCAACTACAAATTTGCAAGTTACCATGTTTAATTGATGTACAGTCATTTAGGATTTTAGTGTTAGTGACTTGCAACGTTAGGAGTTCTGGTGTTTTAGACTTAGGGAACAAAAGGGGAAATAGCCAAATATGAAATCAGGAATAGCTAAAGCCTAAAATCCTAGAAGGCTATAACGGGCGTCTCGTCACTGATTATCCGTGATGGATAGTGGATCCGACCAGTTCTAAGGAGGTAAATATTTGTGCCCATACTAGCACCATAAAATACCAAGGTTCACCCACGTGCCACTTCATTTATTAAATGACCCAACCTTGTTGGATTTAGGATGATCAGTGTTTGTGAACATTTTGTGGATTGCGTTGCTTGTCTGGCTAGAAATGATTTGTTATGCTAAGTTTTACGAATGGACTGGTAATTCAATTATTAGAATGTAACAATCCATTATTATTATTGCGAATTTTTTAAGAAATTCGATGTTGCTACAGTAACAATGACGGGGTGGTGATGTTTTGAGATAATGAAAGTTAGCAAACGTAAAAAATAGTCTACTCAGGGACAAAAATGCAGTCGACATGAAAGTTCAGGGTAAAAAAGGCGAAACGAAAGTTCAGAGGCAAAAATGCTTGTAGTTTTGACTCAAGAGCATATTTCGGAAAGTTTATGAACGTTTTTTTTTTTCATTTTACCCCAATAAAAATTAAAACTTGGTACTCGTCATCTTTTCTTAATTCACATCGTCATCTTTTTTTTTCATTCTACCTATTAGCATGCGTAGGAGTATGTATGGCCATCAGAAACATCATAACTAAAGGTACAATGTATTACGAATCACACTGTTGGTTGCCATGATTCTTTGTTGCCTAACAATTCTACAATGCATGCACAAGTTTGAAAAAAGAAATGTTACACAATATTGTTGCAACTTGCAAGCTTTTAGGGCAGTTTGGTTCGTAGTATGTTTTGAAAAGAATTGTAATTGTTGGACTCGACACCAACAACCCGAAGATCGAACGTGGAACCCTAGATCCTTTAAAGACGATCGCAGAGATGCAATAGACAAAACTCAGAAGACAACACTCTACAAAGTTAATCGAACAAATTCTTTATTAAACATACGATCGATTACAAGAAAGAATAGAAGATGCGGTATGTTTGAGCATCACCCCCTCACCTCCTTTTATAGGGTGAGGGGGTCGGTTACCGATGAAGATCGGGCTTGGGTCCAACCGGGCTCAAACATACATAATCGGAAACAAGCTTAAAAGGTAAATATCCTAATCTATAGTATACTATTATTGGTAATAATGCTAACAATTTCCACCTTAGTACCAATACTAGTTAACCCCGACACCAAGTACCTCCATGCAATACTTGAACTTCGGACCTGGAACCACCTTTGTAAACGCGTCAGCTGCATTATCCTCCGTGCCTATCTTTGCCACTTCAATCTCTTTAGATTCCACGATCTCCCTGATGAAGTGATACCTCACGTTGATATGCTTCGTCCTCTCATGAAACATTGCATTTCTTGAGAGATGAATTGCCCCTTGATTATCACAATTCACAACCACTGACCTTAGGTTTATTCCCAGCTCGATTAGTAGACCTTTAAGCCAAATGCTCTCCTTAACAGCTTCCGTAAGCGCCATATACTCCGCCTCTGTAATATACAATGCAACAACATGCTGCAGAGTTGCTTTCCAACTCACAACACAGCCATGTACCATAAACACGTACCCGGTTATCGACCTACCCTTGTCAGGGTCTTTAACATAATCGCTATCCACGAAACCGTCAACATCCACGTGCTTCCCTTGATCTCTACCATACACTAGACCTACATCAGCAGTGCCCTTCAAGTACTTCAAAATCCACTTCACCGCTTCCCAGTGATTTTTACCTGGATTCGCCAAATACCTGCTCACAATGCTAACAGCGTACGCAATATCTAGTCTAGTGCAAACCATCAAGTACATTAAACTACCTACAGCATTCGCATATGGGACCTTACTCATTCTTTCCACATCCCAGTCATTCGACGGACAATCCTTCAAAGATACCTTGAAGTGTGCTCCCAATGGCACAAAGACCGACTTGCCATTATCCACTCTGTAGTTATTCATAATTTTCCGCACATATCCCGACTGAGACACCTTCAGGGTTCGGTTACCCCTATCCCTGACAATCTCCATACCAAGTATCTTCCTAGCTGGACCAAGTTCCTTCATATCAAACTCTTTCCGCAACAGTCCCTTGGTATATTCGATCTCAAACTTGCTTTTACAAGCAATCAACATATCATCTACATACAACAGTAGATATATGTACATACCTGGTGCAAACTCCTTGAAGTAAACACAACTATCATAGTTGCTACGGCTAAACCCATTGTTGACCATATACACATCAAAACGTTTGTACCACTGCCTTGGAGACTGCTTAAGACCATAAAGGGATTTCTTCAACAAACATACCTTGTTGCCCGTTCCTTCTTCAAAACCAAGTGGCTGCCTCATATAAATGGTTTCTTCAAGATTACCATGCAAAAACGCCGTCTTCACATCAAGTTGTTCCAACTCGTAATCTTCACAAGCAGTTAATGAGAGAATCACCCTAATAGATGTATGTCGAACCACGGGTGAGAATACCTCATTATAGTCAATCCCTGCTCGTTATGTGAACCCCCGAGCTACCAGCCGTGCTTTATACTTTGGTTTTTGAACGCCTTCAATCCCTTCTTTAATCTTATACAACCACTTGCAGCTTACCAGCTTCTGACCACGTGGTTGATCGACCAACTCCCACGTATGATTCTTCTTTAAAGAACTCATCTCTTCCTCCATAGCACGAACCCACTCATCCCTTTCAGATGAATTAAGCGCCTCCTGGAATGTGATTGGTTCATGTGTATCTTCTTCTTCAGCAATAGCAAACGCATAAGTCGTAATATCATCTTCTTTCCTAGACCCTGATGATCTGGACAATGATACATTACCTTCATTCCTATACCTTGCAGGTTTAGTAGTTGTTCTCTTAGCTCTATCACGCACCAGAACATAGTTGTCCAGATTCTGTTGTTGAGGCATTGCATCTACTGCATCTTCAACTTGATCCTCATATTCATTCCCTGGATTTACCCCAGTATGAGGATCCACAGTTGGTTCGACCCGACTGCCTTGAAGTTCCACCTCAAACTCAATTTCCTTCCCAGAATATGCAGCACCAGCACCCTTGAGAGTATCCTTATACATAAGGCTCTCATTAAAGACCACATCCCTGCTTATGATTATCTTCGGTTTAACATCATCCAACGTCTATAATCTGTATCCCTTCACACCCTCAGGATACCCCAGGAATATGCATTATATAGCTCTAGGCTTGAGCTTCCCCTGATTCACGTGTGAATAAGCAACGCAACCAAATATCTTCAACATCTCGTAATTCGCCGGATGTCCTGACCATAAATCCATAGGTGTCTTCTTCTCCGATGCTGTAGATGGAGACCTATTGATCAGATATGTTGCCGTCACCGTTGCTTCTGCCAAGAATGACTCTGACAAACCAGACTGAATCAGTAAACACCTAACCTTGTCCAAGAGTGTCCTGTTCATTCGTTCAGCTAGACCATTCTGTTGCGGAGTTCCAGCAACCGTCAAATGTCTTGCTACCCCGCTCTCCTTGCACAAGTTATTAAACTCCTGATTACAAAACTCCAAACCATTATCCGTTTGAAGTTTCTTCAGTCTTCTACCTGTCTGGTTTTCTACCAACTGCTTCCACTCCTTGAACTTGCTGAATGCCTCACTCTTGTGTCTAAGAAAATAAACCCAAACCCTCCTCGAATAATCATCAACAATCGATAAGAAGTAACGACAACCACTCATCGATTCCACCCGAGAAGGACCCCAGAGATCCGCATGGACATAGTCTATAACTCCCTCTGTTGTGTGCTGACCTCGACCAAAACTCACCCTGGTCGATTTTCCAAGAACACAATTTTCACAGAATTCGAGCTTACCTAGACCTTCCTTCTCCAGCACCTCTCTTCTTTTGAGTTCATTCAAGCCTGCTTCACTAATGTGACCCAGGCGTTTATGCCACACCTGCGCAAGACTTTCCTTTTCTTCTATACCGACACTAGCTTCACTTGATTCAGCCCAACCATCCAAGGAGTACACACAATTTTCCTTCAAAGTTCCTGACAAAACCATCAAAGAACCCTTGATCACCTTTACTCTTCCATTCTGCAACTTCACGGTATAGCCCTCTCGATCCAGAGTGCCCAAAGATAACAAATTTCTTTTCAACTCGGGAATGTAACGCACATTCTCAAGCACAAAACTTGAACCATCTTTCATCTGTACTCTCACCTTCCCTATCCCCTTGATGGTACATGCTCTATTATCACCGAGCAAAACCATACCACCATCAAGCTCCTTAAAATCAAACAAGAAGTCCCTCCTAGGCGTCATGTGATAGGAACCACCAGAGTCCATGATCCACTCTAAGAACCTTTCCTCACTCACCGCCATCAACAAATCACCATTGTCATAACCCTTAGAATACGTCCCAACGTCCTGTTTTGCATTCTTGTTGACAAAGCCAGTTGATTTCTTCTTGTTCCATTTTGGACAGTCTTTCTTAAGGTGATCCTCAGAATAGCATATGTAACACTTCTGTTTATAAGTTCCTTTACCTTTTGACTTTGATCGCGAACTACCACGTCCTTGATTACCCCGATGCTCCGGCCTTCCCCTTACAAATAACCCATCACCATCATCCTTTGCATCTGTCCTTTTCTTCAACTCCCGTGAATTGAGGGTAGACAAGACATCTTCCAAAGAGAGCGACTCCCTTCCATAAAGCAATGTCTCCACAAAGTTATCATACGAAGACGGTAATGATGTAAGTAACATGAGTGCCTGATCTTCGTCATCAATTTCAACGTCTATGTTCGCCAAGTCACCGATCAACTTATTAAACTCATCTATATGTTCAGATAATTTCTTACCTGAATGCATGTAGAAAGTGAACAGCTTCTTCTTCAAGTACAACTTGTTGGCTAAAGACTTTGTCATATACAAAGTTTCTAAATTTAACCAAACACCCGCAACATAATTTTCTTTGTTGACTTCCCTCAACACCTTGTTATCCAAGCATAAGAGTAAGGCACTGTGTGCTTTTTTATAGACTTCCGTCTTCAACGCCGCAGTCTTTTCAGCGTCCGTCATGGTACCCGGGAATGGATCTAACGCAGCCTCCCAACCATGTTGAATTAATAGACACCGCATCTTCACACGCCACAACCCGAAGTCATTAGACCCGTCGAATTTTTCGACGTCAAACTTCGCTATCGACGACATATTCTTTCTCCCTTATTGCGTAAAAATCACTTCTTGCAAATCGAATTAATTAGAAAACCCTAAACCTCGATCGCGTACAAATAAACCCGATCGTAAACTTGAAAGACCCAAGCAAACCACGATCAAACTTGAACCACAAGAAACCCGCAATAAGACCCTTCGATTAAATCGACTTTTAAAAACCTTAAAAGACGATACCCGAAGTTGATTTATAAATATAAATCAAAACACCCTTGTAGACTGTAAAATAAATGTGTGGGTATGTAAATAAGACACAACCAAAAATAGAATAAAACTTCTACTATTGGCCCTACCTATCTTATAATATACGACTCCCAAACAACCACCCTTTTTACTTCGTCTTCTCCGCTGCTATAACCTGCAACTCCAAAGAAAACCAATCCGATGAAACCCGAATCACTTTTCTTTCACGACACCTTCTTGATCTAGCAACGATCTTCAATGACCACGACTAACCGTAAGCTCTTGATACCACTTGTTGGACTCGACACCAACAACCCGAAGATCGAACGCGGAACCCTAGATCCTTTAAAGACGATCACAGAGATGCAATAGACAAAACTCAGAAGACAACACTCTACAAAGTTAATCGAACGAATTCTTTATTAAACATACGATCGATTACAAGAAAGAATAGAAGATGCGGTATGATTGAGCATCACCCCCTCACCTCCTTTT
Organism: Glebionis coronaria; assembly: GCA_025667525.1. Taxonomy (NCBI): domain Eukaryota; kingdom Viridiplantae; phylum Streptophyta; class Magnoliopsida; order Asterales; family Asteraceae; genus Glebionis; species Glebionis coronaria. Next base: position 83,541,221 of record CM046878.1, read on the forward strand.
ATAGGGTGAGGGGGTCGGTTACCGATGAAGATCGGGCTTGGGTCCAACCGGGCTCAAACATACATAATCAGAAACAAGCTTAAAAGGTAAATATCCTAATCTATAGTATACAATTATTGGTAATAATGCTAACAGTAATCTATTAAAAGAATTGTAATGTGAGTGAATTGTAATTTAAATAATAAGAATATGTTGTAATTGTAATGTAATGCAATTGTAATTGATGTAATATATTAATATGTTTGGTTGGAACTCAACGTAATGTAATCTTCTTAGTTTAATGAAGTAATGTTTACAATAATAATAATAATAATAATACTAATAATAAATTAAAAAAAATATAGTTATCAAAATTAAAAATAATATAATTATCAAAGTTAAAAATAATAATAAATTAATAAATAGTAATTGTTATTATTGTTAAAAAAATTAATGATACTAATAAATTAAAAAATAAAATTTTAAAAAAATTAAAAATAAAAATGAAAAATAAAAAACAAAAAATAAAAACTATAAATTATAAATTTAAATAAAAAATATATAATAATTATAAAAATTATAATTATAATTATTATTATTATTATTATTATAATAATAGATAAATATGAATGTTTATTAATAAAATATAAAATTACAATGTAATTGTAAACTTTCATTCATTTTTGTATGGAATCTCAATTACAACATATGATGTAATTGAAAAAAATCAATTACATTTACTAAGCAAACCAAACACACAATGTAATGTAATTCAAATTACATTATAACATTCCTACCAACCAAACATGATTATGATGTAATTTCAATTACAATTACAATAGATTACATTCAATTACATCAAACCAAACACCTTGTTTAGGGATCACTAATCCAAGTTCAGTTAGGACGAAAGTTACTATCTTGATGACCAATCCAAAAGAAAGAAAGCGTGTTAATGTCTTTTAAAAGGTGTCTTTTCGCGCAGAATTAATTCTGGTGCCCGCTATGGTTTGGGTTGAGACCGAGCACCTAGGTCGATCGAGTGAATCGGTCGACAAAGAGGCTATATGGGTTGAGACCGAGTGTCTTTTTCCTTAGTTTTAATTTGGTTTTATATAAAAAGAAAAGGAAAAAGATTAAGCGGTAATAAGTATGAAATTATTGGTATTAACTACTACGTATTAAGTAGGTGTAAAAAGAGTAAGGATTTTAGGTAATCTCCGTATCCCCACCAATTCCCTATTAGTTACAAATGAAAGACATGTTAGCTGTAAAAGCAAAAGTCCACACTATTCTTACCGGGAGAAAATGAGAAAGCCCGAAGCAAAATAACCACGAAATAACCAGACGAAGACAAAATATTTAAGAACTAGAAATATTATTATATCTTTTGTGAGATGGGGTATTTTTAAATTATAAAACTTGTTTAAAGCTCGTATAATACACGATATTGTTAAAAAAACATATGATAAATTTAGTGTCGATAATTAACAAACAGCAATATAATATTTACGTGTACATCGACTATTCACCAACAATACAAATCATATGCTTAAATAAGTTTAGCGGATACACATAAGCCACTTAAGGGTTGTTTACTTGTCACTTAATAATTTTTTAGTGGAATGGTGCGGTCCAGATAGTTATACATTTGATGTTTTTTTTAGTTTGAAACCTCTAGTTTGAGAGGGAGCGAAAACTGAATGTCTCTTTCACCAGAGCCTCATAAAAACTATTTTATATTCCATGTTACAAAATTATCCTCCTCATTTTCTCTTTCATCCACTCATATTTACTATTATCTCCATATCTCTATTACCGTTTCAAAATAACCATTTTATTATCATTTAGTTAATGGACATCAACAGATCTAATAACCTTTTTGTCCTTCTCTTTTTAAAACATTTTTTTCTTCTATCTTCAAATAACTTTGTACCCATAAATATTTAATTGTTGGTTGTATCTTGATTTTGAATGGTTATTAGTGTAAGATTAATATTTTTCCATATCAAAATAATAAGCCCTGAGCCATATAAATACATGAGGAAAACATAATTGAGCTGGGCTTTAACAAACAATAATCGGGCTGAGCTCTAGATTAAATGAAACCGCACTTAGGCCCACATAGTGTGTTTTACGAGTGGTGAGTTTCCTACCGTTAGTGGGAATTTTTCCTAGGAGACATAGCCCACGCGTGGATTTTAGATAAGATTTTTATGAGGTTTATGGTAACCAACGCGTGGGTTTTTGCCACCTCCCCTTCACCTGTGGGTTTTGGCTCCCAATCCCCAGCCTTATAGGAAATGAAATAGCAGCGAGGCTTGTTTTGTCGAGTTTATGTGGCAACCCCGTCGACATTCTTCGGGGTCCTCCACCACACCCACCACTTTTTGCCACGAATTCGCCACCCAACGACGGGCAATTGTATGACTTAACAAGTCGTTGTAATGACTAGTTTTCTCTAATTAATTTAAAGTTTTTTAATATTATATACATTCTTCATTTTTACACTTTTAACACATACATTTATTTCTAATTTTTCTATCAATTAACAAAAAATTATCAAACTTTCCAAATAACCAATTATCACATCTCGTCTTCAACAGGCTTTTTAAGGCAAGGAATCTGAATCCTTCTTCATCCTCAACCCTTCGATGCCTTTGTCGCAAAACTCCATTTCATCTTCTTCCCAACTTTTATCCGAATCCCAATTTCCATCCGACTCCCAGTTCACGTACCCTTCTTTTGCTTATACCTAATTTCCCTAAATGACACCCGAATTTTTTTCAAACAACACCAACTCGCGTTTTAAAACGCACATTTTAATAACCAATTTTAAAATCTCCATAGTCAACAACAAGTGTCGGAAACATAATTCAAAGTAACGACGTCATAGCTACCATATAAAGAAGGCCGTAAAAAAATGAGTGGGAAAAAAATAAAATTCGTTGATTTTTCGGCAGACGATGACGATGACGACATAAAATATGTGGATGCTCTGACTCAATCTTAGGCTCCCGCACGTTGAAATCGTGATGAAGAGATACTATTGTGCAAGTGTTGGTTGAATTGTCGGAGAACACCGACATTAGAAATGATCAAAACCTTCATTATTTTTGGGGACAGATTCTTAAAGATTTCAACGCGTCTATAACCGACATGCATCATACCAAGAACATGATCACGAGGAAATGGAGTCGGTTGCACCCCAAATCTCAAAAGTTTAACGCGATTTACCAACGAGTGAATCGTAAAAGTGGTATTAACGAGAAGGATGTTTTGGAAGCTGCGAAGAACAAATATAGTTTTTGTTTAAGGGAAAACGCTTTGCTTACGAACACGCATGGAGGATGCTCAGACAACACCCAAAATTGGTCGGGCCAGAAAGCGTTGAAGTAGATGATCACATGGAAGTATTCGGTCCTCGTGCTCGTCTTCGACCCGACACTCGTCTTCGACCCGACAAAAAAGCTCGACCCGTCAAGAAGACTAAATCTGAAACAACTAAGAGTACAAACAGAGGATTTTCGTGGTCTATGAAGAACGTGCTAAACGATGCAATGCATTAAAAAATGCTCGCCGCGTACGAGGCTTAAAAGGAACAGGAATTGAAGGTAATGTAGTTGTCCGAGTTTAATTTCTCAAGGTTGATGACGAGTCAATGTCGGAAACAAAAAGGTCAATTTCATTTTCGCAACATGAAGAGAATTAACCCGAAGGTGTGACAAAAAGTTCCGTGTAGACCTGAAAATAATCAGAGACCGGATGAACTCATCCGACCAGTTATTCCTTTGATCATCTAACGGCTGTCGTTTATCCATATAATTTTATTCAAAAAATAGCCGCTAAGGGGTTAACACACATATCTCATTTTATTTATCTCACTCAACGGACTCACGCTACACCTACAATCAATCAAAACACCCACAATCGATCTAACCTCCAACCCTAACCCTACTTTTTTACCACGAATCGTATGACTGATGGATGTACACGATGAAATAAGCTTAGATTCATCTTATATTCCTTAGATTATCCGGGTTACATTAAGATTTTTGGATTATTTTTCTTATTTTCAAGTTTAGGGTTAGCGTTAGTTGCGGCTTAATCACGTTCCGGCTTACTGATGGATGTACAAATGTTACAGCTCATTCACCACATAGCAACACGCACACACAACATGGCAAAAAAAAAAAAAAAAAAAAAAACAAGAGAACACATAATTAATAAGAATTAAAACACACATTCACATTTGTTCTCTTGTTTTTTGCCACATAGCAACATGCACACACCACATTGGCATGTCGCAACAGATTTGTTCACTTCATTGACCTACCATGCAGCATTAATTACCTATCTTCATATCTTCATACCATGCAGCATTACTTCTTTCTTTTGATACCATTATGACATCTAAACATCTCTACCCTACATTTGGTATTTCCATCTAAAGACAAAAAAATAATAATGTCGAAAATGAGCTTTCTTGACCTCCAATACAACATCTTCGAACGTAAGAAGTTCTGTAATCCTTTCCATCAGAGAGAGTAAAAAAAATAAGGTACTTGTTTGTGTTTTGTTGGTGCGTTTAATCGGGATTGGATATGAATGAGAGCTTTCACACTACTCTTCTTTAACCATGTACCATCTCCGCATGCTAAGCATTACCGGTGCCATAAGTTTATTCCTTGGAAAAATTGCTAAAGGTGGGATTTTTTGTGTTGGCTTTATAATAATAGCACTACATAATTTTAGACATTTTCTTACTAATATTTTTTTAAGTATAAAAGACACCATTTCATCATAAAACTTTTACGTATTAAATTCTTTAAATAAGAGTAGGTAAAGATACAATGCCTACTAAAAATAAGAGTAAGGAAAACTTTATACCCTTTTTGTGACACAAAATTGAGTAAGGATAAACTTTTAGTACTCCCATTTTGCTTACTTTTATTCTTTGAGTAAGAGTTGATAAAAAAGAAAAAGAGTAAGCAAAAGGGAAGCACTAAACGTCTCTTTACTCATTTTTTAGTTACCAAAATGGTCAAAACTTTTCATTACTCTTATTTTTAGTAGGTATTGTATCTTTACCTACTCTTATTTAGAAAATTTAGTAGATAAAAGTTTTATGATAAAATGATGTCTTTTATATTAAAAAAATATTAGTAAAAAAAAGTTCAAATTTTTGTAGTGTAGGCTTCATATGGCATGTGCCAGTTGCTTATAGCTGTGACACATGACATATCAAGTCGACTATCATAAAGCCAGCACACAAATTCCTTTAGCAATTCTCCAAACAAGAAACTTGTGGACCGGTAATGCTTAGCAAGAGGAGATAGTACATGGTTAAAAAGAGTAGTGTGAAAGCTCCCATGTTTTCATGATTTGTTGATGCAAAAAAGTGGGTTTGAAATTTGAACTGTGTTTGTTGAATTTTTGGATTGTGTGTGTTTTAACTTTGAATAATGTACTTTGATGCGCTTTATTTATAAGCTACTCGATGGGTAACTAGACACTAATCTGACTGTTAAAAGTAGGTTAAAAGTAAAACACAATATAATCTGACGGTTCTAATTCATTTTCGTGTGGGTGGTATGTACTTGACAAAACATGTGTAAGCAATTTCATTTATGTAAATAAATATATGTGAGCTTAACAAGTAAGTAATTTTATTTTGTTAGTTAGTATTTTGAAATATTCAACACCTTAATACATATTTTTTCCGTATTAAAATTATTGTCTATTTTCCTATTTTGAGTTGTTATAAAATTATTGTTTAATACTAAAAATAGATAGAAAACTTTGATAAATTTATTATATTATCCTTGTTTGAAATTGTTGTGATAAACTTAAAAAAACTAATTAATTAGTTAAAAATAAAACTGTTATTATGTTAAAAAGTAAGAAAAAAATTTATAATAAATATAATTTTTTTTAAACTGTGTGGTTTTTCTTTTTACCATAATTTTGAGACGGAAGAATTCTTTTCTAGTAACAATAATTTAGAAACGGAAGGAGTAATCATTAGTTATACTTTTGAGTCATGTAGACTTGTACTATTCGGTACATGCAGGGTATAAATCATCAATTTTGGGGATGCCGTATATTGTTTATGAGCTAGTATAACAATGTATTTGGGAAACTTGGATGATCATAGACTTCTAATATGCGTAGTATTTTAGGATATTTTTGTTTTTAGTTATTTTTTTTAATTTTTTTAAACTTTTTTATTTTTTTTTTGTTAATTTAGTTAAAATAGAATTTTTAGAAAAGTAATTTTATTTTTCTCATTATTTTATTAATTTTTATCATTATTTTCATTTAAAATTGTTTTTAGCTAATTAAAAATAGTAAAATAGTTTTAAAAATTTACGAAAAATACTTTTTAGTTTTTAATTAATATAAGTAAGATATTTGTTTGATAAAATAATATATTGTACTTTTTGTTGATTTTATATAATTTTAGGGATTTAATTAGCATTTAAAATTAAATATTAAATCGATAATAACTTTTAAATTTTATTTATTGAATTTTATTCTTATTTATATTATTTTAGACTTAATTTTACTTTTAGCTAGTTTTTAGATTAAATTTTTATTTTCGTCGCGTTTTACGTCTTTACGTCTACGTTTTACGTTTATCGTCGTAGTTTAAATTAACGTAACTCGTCATATTCTTTTCTTTCTTCCCACAACCAAAAACGTCACTAATACAAAGTTGATTTTATAATATTGGCACACAACACATACCTTCTTGGAGAATGAACTCGCATTTATTCGGTTCACGTTTTTCCTTAAAACGTGAGATTTAATACTTGCCGTTTATATTCCTTTTTCCTAAAAGGTTTAAAAATACTACAATCATTTTGGTATAGTATAAGGGTTCTACTATTAATACCCCCTAATCTCTTAAAAAGTACAAAAAGTACAATTTTTTTATACTTTTTGTTCCCTTATCCCCCCAGTTTATAGTCCAACACTATTTTTTTATCAGTTTCGGTTCTATATTTTTTTGTTTATCACTTTTTCCCTATTAAAATTTATAATTTTCATTCCGTATTTTTAGGATCTCAGTTTTATAACATAAATAAAATTATAAAAATAAAATAAAAAACAAAAAAAAACTGAAAAAAAACAAGGGGGTATCATTGGTATTTTAAGGGGTATGGATTAGAGGTGGCAATTCGTGTCGGGTTAGGGTTGGTGGGCCAGAAAACCTCAACCCAAACCCGACCCATTTAAATAATCGGGTCAGCTTTGTCAACACTAACCTGTTTACAAATAACCTGAACCTAACCCATTTAACCCGTATATATATACTTGGATTGACGGGTTAAATAGGTTGAATAGGTTAAACGGGTTTTGGTTGACCCGTTTAATCCGTTTTATATATAGAAGTTGACACATTACATGGTTAAACAAGTTTAATAGATTTGTTGATCGAGTCATTTAACTCGTTTAACCCGTGCAATATAATATAAATAATTTTAAATGTAAAAAGATAAATTAAACGGGTTAACGGGTCGACCCACTTAATTTATTCTCAACCCGAACCTGGCCTGTATAATAAACGGGTCAGATAGGTTGACCCAAACCTTACCTTAATCTAAATTTGCTCAACCCAAACTTGTTAATTTTTGTGTCGGTTTAAGGTCGGATTTCGTGTCGGGTAAAAAATTGCCACCCTTAGTATCGATAACCTGACCCATAGTATAACCCTTTTTTAAAAGAAGTTCCACCTATAATATCACTATCAAGACTATCAGGCTGGTGGGAGTGGGTGATAAGCCACCCGCGAGTTGGCCAAACCCACGCGCAGCCCCCACCCTCCCCCCACCCCAATATAACTCGCGCGGGAGTTTTTAGCTGGAAACAAAAAAAAACAGGCCAAACTCACCTGGGTGAGTTTATACAAATGGGTCCCACTTTTTTATTTAACCGTTACTTTTTAAAACTAAAAAAAAAACTTTTTTCAATACCCCTTTTTACTTATAAATACCTAACAAAAACTCTTATTTTTCAAACACACATTCAAATTTCATACACATTTCACACATTCACCCCAAATCACTGAAAAAATAGAAAATATCGACGAATACGAGTTATTTTTTGCCACTGAAAATCCGGAAGTCGCAACGAAACGCAAGTGGGCTTTTATTAAAAAAGCGTTGCATTTTATTAAGAGACCACGTATTGCTAATCGAGTACCAAGAAACGTCATAACTCGAGACCGAATAGGTGCTCATGATCGGTTAGTTGCGTCTTTTTTTTCGGCGAACCCAAGATACGATGCGAAAGAGTTCAAAAATATTTTTTGAATGGGCCGCCCCCTTTTCAACTGGATAGTTAGTGAATTGACTCACCATTCTGCATACTTTCGTAATAATGTTGATTGTATCGAAAAAGAAGGTATTTCGCCGTTGTTAAAGTGCACATCGGCAATTCGTCAATTGGCATACGTCGTCGTTCCTGGTTTTCTAGATGAGTATCTGCAAATGAGCGTAAGAAATTCTCGAGAATCACTTGATCATTTCTGTAGTGCTGTTATGGAAATATTTGGGCTTGAGTATATGAGAAAACCCACGTATACTGATGTTCAGAAACTTTATGCGCATCATGAAGCAAAGCACGGGTTTCCATGGATGATAGGAAGTCTTAATTGTACAGACTGGGAGTGGTTCGGTTGTCCGGCTGCCTTTAAAGGGCAATATGTTAGACGAGATCATGGACCGAATCCATTCATTTTACTTGAAGTTGTTGCGTCGCAGGACTTGTGGATATGGCATGCATTTTTTGGTGTTTCTGGGTCGAACAACGACATCAACGTTTTATATCAGTCCCCTTTAGTTAATGTTTTGAAAACCGGACGAGCGTCTGAGGTGGAGTTTGTGGCGCTAACGGTGTACACTATCCATGGGGATACTATCTTACGGACGGGGTATATCCGGAATTGGCAACACTTGTTAAAACAATTCCCGAACCATCATCCAATGGCCATAAGAGGATTTTATATAAGCAGAAACAAGAATCCGCAAGAAAAGATATTGAAAGAGCTTTTAGTGTTTTGAAGAAGAAATGGGCCATATTAGCCAATCCTGCACGACCTTTACGGAAAGAAAGAATCATGAATATGATGTACACATGCATCATATTACATAATATGGTTCAAAAGTTAAAAAAAAGCAATATCTCCTAAATGGTTTCCAGAAGAAGAAATTCAACCGTACGATGTGTTTCAAACCCAAGAACACATGCTACGAGTTATGCGGCATATCAGCTCCGCGCAAAAACATCACTATCTTCGAGCAGATTTGGTCGAGCATTTATATTCCAATGCTTAATTTATTAAGTTTTTTTATATTTATGTTTTTTAAATGTTGTTTTTAAATTTCCTATGTATTGTCTTTTAATTTCGTATTGTGTTTTAATTTTCTATGTACTCGTGTTTTAATAAAATGTATGAATAAAAAATATTTAATAAAAAGATGGGATAATGTGGAGTGAGTTTGAGTGAGTGTCATTATCTCCTGTGGTGAGTTTGAGTGAGTTTTAATAAGTTTAGTAAAAAACTAACGTGGCGCTGAGTTGACGGTGAAACTAATGCTATAGGCATAAAGAGAAAGTTTGGCATCACCGTGTTTGATGTGTGAAGTAGGAAACCATTAAATGTCACATCATACCTCTCTAATTCTATGTTAATTTTGTAAAGTACTCATAAAGTAAATGTTATGAGTTGTGTATAATCAGGAGTGAAGTTAGAATTTAGTTTCAACCGTTAAAAAAACTTAAACATTTACAACATAGAGGTGAGATCCTTATAAAATATGCATCAAAAAAAGAAGGAAGGAAACAATCTCAACCATCCATTCAAGTTCCATCTAATGGTCTATATTAATCTTTTTAAATTTAATTTAAAAACTCATTTTCATCCTATTTCTTAAAAATTAAATATCTCTCAAACCGTTAATCGTTACGAAAAACTAATTATACCATCGCGACGGGAATTAAGTTATCTTTCTATAGATAGGCACTTCTATACACTTTCGGCAAACTTTTTTTTTTAAATTTACGCATAAAAAATTACATGTGATTCTCGAAAAATTACATGTAATTTTCGAAAATTACGTATAATTTTTTTGGCGAGAATTTTTAACACTGTAAATCGTTAACTTTTGTGTGAATTACATGTAATTATGTGTGAATTACATGTAATTTTTGTAATAAAATAGTTTATTAGTGTTAAATGCAAATCACATGTAATTATGTGTGAATTACATGTGATTTTTGTAATAAAGTGGTTAGTTAGTATTGAATGAAAATTACATGTAATTTTGTGTGAATTACATGTAATTTTTCTCAAATCACATGTGATTTTATAAATAATTACATATAATTTTGCTCAAATTACATGTGATTTTATACAAAATTACATGTAATTTTGCTTTAAATCACATGTGATTTTATAAATAATTACATGTAATTTTGCTTTAAATCACATGTGATTCATGTAGACTCACATAACTTTACATCTAACTTTCGTCCCATTTGACGCGTTAGTCTTTTTTTTAAGTTACATGTTTTCATAGATTTTTATTTTCAACTTTAATACCAATAATCTAGAAACCAAGTAATCACATGCGATTCGTGATAAATCACATGTAATTCGTGGTAAATCACATGTGATTCGTGGTAAATAACATTTTCTCTCCATTCCTCACATCATCCATCCTTCCGAAGTGGTCTTGTGATCCATGTATGCTATCTAAAGTGGTCTTGTGATCCATGTATGCTATCTTGTGATCCATGTATGATAATTACATGTGAATTTGCTTGCATTACATGTAATTCGTGGTAAATTACATGTGATTCAAACAAAAGCACATGTGATTCATCTAAAGTGGGTTTGTTAGAAGAAGTTAAAGTTTTGAAATGTTTGAATCACATGTAATGCAAGCAAATTCACATGTAATTATCATCGAATTACATGTGATCCAATGCAAGCAAAATCACATGTAATTATCATCGAATTACATGTAATTCAAGCAGACAATTTAATATATTAACAAGATTACATGTGATTAAAAAAAATCACATGTGATTCATCTAAAGTGGGTTTGTTAGAAAAAGTTAAGGTTTCAGAATGCTTGAATCACATGTAATGCAAGAAAAATCATATGTAATTATCACCGAATCACATGCAATTCAAGCAGAATTACATGTGATTCAAACAAAATCACATGTAATTTAGAAGCCAATTTGTTTTATATATTTTACATAAATGAAAACATAATACGTGATTAAAAAAATCACATGTGATTCATCTAATGTGGGTTTGTTAGAAAAAGTTACGGTTTCGGTATGCTTGAATCATATGTAATGCAAGCAAAATCACATGTAATTATCACCGAATCACATGTAATTAAGAAGCCAATTTGTTTTACATATATTTTTTGGGTAAAGGGGACTCCACCCCGGTAAAATGAACATATTTTATATTAATGACAACAAACATTTTAATATATTAACAAAATTACATGTGATTCAAACATTTTAATGTAATTCACATAAATCACGTGTGGTTTTAAAATAATAACGAAAATATTTTTGTCATTTAATAGACGGTTATTTTCATATACTTTTAACGATTTTACAATGTTGAAATTCTCGTCAAAAAAATACACGTGATTTCACAAATCGCATGTGACGTTACAAATTCAAATGTGATTTTTAAAATAATTAATCAAACATGAGTTTTCGAGAATTACATGTAATTTTTCGAGAATTACATGTGATTTGTTTACGAAATTTTTTTAAAAAAGTTCGTCGAAAGTATATAGAAGTGCATATCTATGGAAAGATAATTTAATTCCCGTCGTGACGGTATAATTATTTTTTCATAACGATTAACGGTTTGAGAGATATTTAATTTTTAAGATAGGATGAAAATGTGTTTTTTTAATTAAATTTAAAAATATTAATATTGGATGGTGGAGATTGTTTCCTTTGTTCTTTTTTGGATGCATGTTCCTTATAGAACTTTTCTCTTACAACATATACAATTATGTTACGTTAACAAATTTGGTTAAGAACGAAATTTGAGCCTTAATTATATATAGCGGTATGTACACTTTGAAGCCCCTAAATATATGAGGCTACGTGCGGTAAGAGAATATCATACGCCTAGGAGCCACGTAAAATATAATATTTATCAGCGACTCTGTGCGACTTTGATTTTTCAGTTTTCTTTCTCCAGCGATTTAGTGCGACGTTTTTGCCCTAACAAGGTGACCTAGTTGTCACGAGTACGTACTACACCCTTATCGTTGGAGTACCCCAACGATAAGGGTGTAGTACGTGCCACGAGTAGAGACTCGATATGGCACTACATTGGTCGGGAGTTGGGGCCGCTCCCCTGATGAGTCCAAGACAAGACGAAACCAGTGAACCTCTATTATACGCGGGATAGTTGGCTGGTCCTTATCATAGGTGCGAATGACCATGCACGGGGTCGTGCATGAATTGGTGGTGGGAGAATGTCACGAGCCAAATTCTGAAGGTCGGGTTCTGCTTGGAAGGCGCACATGAATGTGAGGGTCCCTGGTTTATTTCCGTTGGTCTCGTTGGAGTACCCAACGATAAGGGTGTAGTACGTGCCACGAGTAGAGACTCGTATGGCACTACACTGGTCGGGAGTTGGGGCTGCTCACCTGATGAGTCCAAGGTAGGATGAAACCAGTGAACCTCTATTATACGCGGGATAGTTGGCTGGTCCTTATCGGTGTGAGGACGGCGTGCGGGATCTAAAGGATGACTCTGTGACATAGTGCATGTGCAACCTAGTTTAATTTTTTAATATAAATAATTATTTAAATAAAATAAAAAACACTACAATAATATTTATTTTTGAATATCGTTAAATAAAATGATTAAACAAAGACTTAATTAGAGGCAAATGGGGTAAAATGGATTAGTTAAAACTAACTACAAAAATGTTCAAATTAATATATGTTGTGAGAAATTAAACAATGCTCAATAGATTAAAATTTGAAAAATTATTACAAATATTATCTAATTAAAATATAATTTAAACTGAATATATTTATTAAAAAAAATTAAAAGTATATAAATAGGAGATAAATTGCCCACGACAGATTGGACAAATAGGTCGTTCACACGATCGAAATGTTGGAAAATTTTGTCGATCGATTACGACGACTTGGTCGCCGCAACGAGCCAACCGAGTCCGAATTCGGTCGCGACCGATCAGTTCGATCGACATTGCAAGTAGCCTAAGCGTAGTCAAACATTTTCATTTGGTCGGTCTTGCATGGTCTTTGCAAGACCTATCCGGACACCCACTACATGGCTTGGTGACCGACCAAACCCATCCAACCTTATCAATTGTTTGAGCTACTATTCAATCGAGCAAATGGTTTGCACAAAGTAAATATTTGAGCGAAAATTTTTTACAGGGCCATTTATTGAAGTTGTTGTCCTGCAGAGGCCAACTTTATTTCACTTTACCAAAAAGGCCACCATGCTCGGGAAGGAGTTAAGACGAGCATGCCTTTGCCACGTGTCGTGATTTTAATGGTTAAAAAAAAATTTAACTAAACAAATACTGAACCAAGAACATGTTTTGCAGCCTTTGACTTCTGGTGGGGGGCCCCACACTGACACGAATAGTAACACACTCACCGGATTGGACCCTAATTTCTGACAAAATGGTACTCGGTGGAGTAAAATCCCGAGTATCAATTTAATTTAATTTTTTTTTGTAAAGGAATTAATTTGGTAATGTTTAAAAACTTAGTAAAATTAGTGTGTAACCCTTACTTTGCGCATGTTTAGTTTATCGTTATGATTTTATTTAGTGTGTAACCCAAATTGTGTGCAAGTGGGGTTACACACTAATCATAACGATAAACTAAACATGCGCAAAATAGGGGTTACACACTAATTTTACTAAGTTTTTAAACATTACCAAATTAATTTCTTTACAAAAAAAAAAAATTAAATTAAATTGATACTCGGGATTTTACTCCATCAAGTACCATTTTGTCAGAAATTAGGGTCCAATCCAATGAGTGTGTTACTATTCGCGTCAATGTGGGCCCCCACCAGAAGTCAAAGGCTGCAAAACATGTTCTTGGTTCAGTATTTGTTTAGTTAAATTTTTTCTTTTTAAACCATTAAAATCATGACACGTGGCAAAGACATGCTCGTCTTAACTCCTTCCCAAACATGGTGGCCTTTTTGGTAAAGTGAAATAAAGTTGGCTTCTACAGGACAACAACTTCAATAAATGGCCATGTAAGAAATTTTCACAATATTTGATGGTCCTTTTTCCTTTAAATAGCCATGGTCATTTTCAAATTTTATACTTTGATGCATAAATATAAATATAGATGGTCCTCTTTTCTCTTACTTAATTAATGAAATTTTACTTTTAGAAGTGTTCGGTCACATGTCCGATCAGATTACGAGGATTTAGTCATCACATGGTTTATGAGTACGAAAGTTGGTGCCGATGTGGTTGCCTAATCACCTAGTTCGGTCAAAATACTCTTACTCTAACGATTGTGTATGTTTGCGCTAGTAAAGCATCTATCATTGATTTGCAACAAAGATCACGTGAACAATTCGAATGGAACAACAAAGAAGTATTGATCAACAATTATATTAAGAGCTTATCACGTTCTAAATTAGGGAGGGAACCAAACAACTTATGCTAATTCACATATCTAAACTCTAATACATTACTTTAGGGGTGAGCAAAACCGACCGACAACCGAAAACCGACACAAACCGACCGAAACCGAAACCGACCGACACAAACCGACCAAATTCGGGTCGGGATTCGGGATGAGTTTTTCATGATTTCGAGACTCGGGTCGGGTCGGGACTCGGGACTAATTCGGGATCGCACAAAGAAAACCACACAAATCGGGAGTAACTCGGTTCGGTTCGGGACTCGGGCCTAACTCGGGTCGGGAGTCAGTTTGAGTTTTTTATGATTTCGGTTTCGGGATAAGTCGGGATCGGGTCGGGACGGGTCGGTTTCGTCCCGATGCTCACCCCTACATTACTTATCAAAATCTATTTATATCTATACTATCTAATAAAACACAGTATTTCAAAAGACATTTAATTTTTTCTTTAAATAAGAATCATTCTGGTGCCGCCAAGTATATTAATTTTTCAAAAATCTTTAATTTTAATCACTGGTATTGTTTCATTTTAAAAAAGATTGACTCAGTTTTGCACATCTATCTATTTTTAGAAGGTTTTTAAGATATTAAAGAAAGCATTTATTTTTATTGAAATTAATAAAGGTAAATACTGTAATTAAGACATCTAATTTTCCTTCTTATTGAATATTTATGTTAAAGTTACAAAAATTTTTATATCAAAGTTCTAAAACGCATCTAACAAATACGTATATTTCAAAACGTGTGCATATCACAGTAATATTAACCTAACAAATATGTTATAGATGCACCAATTAACACTTGCCAATTATACTTCAAAAGAGAATCGTATATATGACGCTCTCATCACTTATTCACCACTTATCAATACTGCATTTTAATGGCTAAATTGCTTTGTAGAATTTTTTTTATGTTTTCCTTAGACCGCTTTTGATTTTTAATCGAGTTTTGATTCTTTTTTTCCTTGTAGAAACAAGGGTTGGATCTACTAATTGAGTTACGTTTTCATTATTAAACAATCAGGTATTTCACTTAATTTTTTTAACACTGATTGAGTTAGGCATGTGTGCTTTAGTTTACAAACTTAATATGTTAGGTTGTGAGTTTTTCTATACATACATGTTAACTATCTTATGAAGTGCTCTAATGAAACCGACAATAACTTGCAGACGAGAATATTTTGTGATGTTATAGAAAGGTATATTGACATCAAACATATACTACGTTATATAAGTTTAATTTTAATGCACTGACATTTTATATAGGGTTAATACATACGTAGGTAACTACGTTTACAAAAAAGTACGTTTAAAGTAATAATGTTTTAATTCGTTCAGTCAAGTTACATAAGTATACGGGTTGGCTAAGTAGGTTACTAAAAATTGTTAAACTTTATAATACAGGGAAGGGTTGCCTGCTAAGTAGGTTACACAAAGAATTTAATACACAAACTTGGTCTCTTAATACATAAAGAAGTTACCAACGTTTACAAAAAAATGCGCCTAAGTTACTAAAATCGGCTAACGTAGGTAAATAAAAAAATGAGTAACTCAATTAACCGGTAACATATACTTGAGTAACTTGAGTGAACGATTTGAAACATTATTACTTTAGGCGCACTTTTTTGAAAACGTTAGTTACGTATGTATTAACCCTTTTACATAATAAATTGTTACTGTATTATGTGTTTGTATAGGATCATGTTATACATCTTTATGCCTTCCGGTCTATATATGCTTTTAACTGTTGCTGCGTTATATTTGATGTTTTATATTTGTAGATTTATTCAAGTTGATATTTTAATTAAAAAGGCATGCAAGTTAGCATTGTGGAGTTAAAATGGAAATTTGATAACCTTCGAGCATGATTATTTTAAAGAATGAGAAATGAAAGTGTTGGGGATACTCGTCCAAAGCAGATCATATGTATATATGCTTGAGAAAGACTCGCTAAGTGAATGGACTAAAAGTAGGAGATGATGAAGGAACTTAGCTTTCATCTTTTGCTTTTCATTGTTTGAGTTTGCAACAGTATAAAGAAATCTTTACTGTTGAGTACAACTGTTTGCGCTAATTCATGAAGACGGATTTCACCGGTTGGTCCAACTAACAAAGACATTTGAAGCTAAGTAGAGATGGATTAAAAACATTATAATCTGATAAATAAAGTAATAAAACGGTGCATTACGATTTTAGTTATGTTTGATCATAACATATGTAATATATATATTTAATAATAAAAAGACTTGCACATTTTATTGGTGGGTAATTGGTAAACGACTTTTATGTAGTTTTAATTCTATTTCAAGATGTAATATAAAACAAAGGTAGTTTTGGTGAATGAAAAATAAGGTGTTTGACGTAGTAATTGACTGCATGTAATGAGCCTTACATGTAAGTGTAACATATATAAAAAATTTCATTCTGTCGTTATAATGTTTTTCTTTCCTACTTTGATTACGACATATCAAACGTCACGTTACACTCATAATATAAAAAACTTTTGAAGCCTTTGTGTAAGTACCTCATTAGCCCACCTCCTTCACTCTTTTGTGTTGTGTAAGTTCTGAAATAATCATATAAATTATTTGAACAAGAATTATATACTTAAAGCACATTAACCACGCTTATTATAAACTCATATCATAGGTAGCTTGCATCTATGACGGCGTCAGAGGGACGCTCACCGTCTAAATAGTGAGTTTGTGTCTCTACGTACATTTATCTAGTGTAAAGTTGTATTTTTTGTTGCTGTTATAAGAATCTTATTAGAGAAATTCTTTTTATCTTTCATGAATGTTATATGATAAAAACTTACGCGACGAAGCCCATAACTCGCACATATAACTCTTTGCACCTTTCTCTTTTAAAAGGGTTCAGTAATTATTAACCAACACATTCAGGAAATTGAAATATTATACAAGAAAAGATAGAATCCTTTTATCATTAAAATATCAACGATTAGATATGAATATGATCGATAATCTTTAAAAAAAATAATAGACTTACCTAGGGACTTAAGTTCTCTTTTGGATAGTGAAAGAACATAATCGGTGGTTTTCATATACTTAACATAAATAGTATCTATCTCTTTTTCGCATTCCTTTTAAAAAAACCCTGCAATTTGACGGGTCTTACCTAGTAAGCTAATAAAGCACACAAATTCCAAAATGTCAATATGTTACGTAGTATGTTACATTTATTTAAGGATACTGCTTAAAATTGCTTTACAATCTATATAGTACTGATGTAAATAGAAAAGGCCCAAAACAAGCTAGCCCATTTATAACCACCACAACAGTTAACCCTGTACAAACCGTTTTTTTTAATAACTGAGCCGGTTTGAACTCAATGAACCGGTTTTGACATAAACCGGTATGCTTAGGACCGGTTTTTATAACAAAAATATTGGTGCAAACCGGTTATTAACCGGTTCAAACTGATTTTCTTAAACCGATAAACTGGTTTCAAATCCAAATACGTCTTTTTCTTCCTTTGTGCATGTGTAGATCCAATGAAAAGACAAGTCATGTGTCAATGAATTCGCAAGTAACCGAGAATAGAGAGGATCAGTGGCAACTATATAAAAGTTGATCATCTAATTTGATCATCTAATTTCATCTTTGTCTTTCATCTAGGAGCGGAGCTAGTAGAAAGACTAGCGGGGTGATGACGTATAGTCCCCAGCCGGGTCATGAACCCGGCCCACGGGTACTACTCGTATCTGGCCCATCACGAATGGGTGGAAATAATGTTATTTAAGCTTATGGGCTTGGATGAACAGTAACCGCATACACGTGTGCGGCTTACGGTCCGGCATGACCGGTGCAGGGTTAGACAAAATCATATTCCTACTATGATTAGGATTTATCCCAAAGGGGAGGATATTCAGTCACCATAATTAGAAGATAACAATCAATCTAAATCTGATGATTATCCTTTCCTTAGGGCCGAAGTATCAGTGACAGCCCATTAGGGTTTCATTGCCTATATAAGGAACTCCCAAGGGTTCCACAAAGGAATTACATTCTTCATACTCTCAACTCATCCGATTCCTATAACCCTAACCGATTACTTACTCTCACGCCGGAGTCTAATCGTGGGAAACATTCACACGGTAAGCCTAACGCGTGTTGTTTAGTGTGCAGGATCCCAACCAGATAATTCACTTGGTGCAGGAGCCGGAGTCCAGCCAACCCGAATTAAGCCTAATTCAGGTTTAGCAAGGATCACCCAACTTTTGTATCAACACGGGGTGATGAAGTATCCTTAATCAACATATTTTTGTTATCTTTTATATAATAAAAGAATTATATTTTTAAGAATTTTAATTAAAAGTGGAGGTTATAAAAAAAATAATTGAACCAATCAAATAACTTGATTTTGACACATGAGCAAAATCAAGTAATGTGATTGGTTGAAAAAAAAGTCAAAATTGAATTTAATTAGTCAAAATTAAAAATTTTGGTGGAAGAATTTGATGAAAACACATAAAAATATATGTGTCAAATTTGTGAAAATAAAAATTTTAAAAAGGATGAGAAAATTAATAAAACTTTAGTTGTTGAATTTTAAATAAATTATATAAATTTAAGTATAAACTTATAATTTTTCATATTTATTAGTAAATTTAAAAAATAAACAAAATACCCCCCTTAAACTTTATTCTCTCTAAACTTTATATTTTTTAAATACAACATATATATTATACTAGAAAAGTCAACAAATCACATGATTGTCAATATTCAAATAAAAACACAAATAATACTCTATTTTTATTTTGACACTTGACAAAGTCAAGCAATGAAATCTATGTAAATTAATATTAACATAAGTATAAATATTACAATATATGTAGGTGTTTAAACATCGGCGTGAGATAAAAATAAATAGATGAGATTCTACATATTACAACAGTATATATGTTTTCAAGGCCATTATGTGTAATTAAACACACAATATCTAGAAAATGATAGTTAACATTTGAGTTAAACAAATTCAAATCATTTATGCAACAAATATTTATATAAAATATCAATTAATATTATCACACAATAAAAAAATCATGTAATACTCGCGGGTCTATGAGTATCGTAACTATTTAAGTATTAAAAAATTAATATTGTTTTATACAGTAGAATAATATTAAGTATTACAGAATCGTGAATTTATAATCGTGTACAAGTAAGGTTGATGTAAATGGTTTGTTAATTTTAAGATATCACTATCGAGAATAAAAATACCGAAAGTAAAAAGCGTATAGAATAAAAAAATAATTATTAAGGTGAGTTTATATTAATTTACACGATACACAGTAAAACAACAAAATAATCAAACATATAAATACTAGAGATGTTCTTAAAAAACATATATAATATACATAAAATCATAATAACAAAATTATTACTTAACTTATCGTGTATGTTCAAGTCCCGTGCGTGCACGGGCATTAAAACTAGTTATTTTTATATATTATAAAGCGCTTTTCTAATTGTTTTCACATTTAGTCTCCTTTATCATTATAACTTTTTATTTTAATTATAAGCAAGTCTCTCTGATTAAAAATTCTGGCTCCATCTCTATGTCTTGATAAAAGTGATGCTTCTCAAACCATTGATGCAAGCAGGGGCGGATTTGTAGTCGAGCACGGGTAAGCACGTGCATACCCTCCGATTCGACGGGTTAATGTAATTTCTTTTTTCTTTTTTTGTAAAATTATTTTCTACTTTATCTAACTATCAGTATGATTTGTTTAAAATTGGCTTTAGGAATTTGATATGTCGACAATTAAAAAGAAAGTACGAATTATGGATTGGTTTACTCCTATTCAAAAGAAAGCGAAGACGCATGATGGTCGCTTTTCAACACCACAACCAGTAATTGATCCTACACCAATAGATCCTGAGATTGGAACAGAGAATGCCAATACTAATTGTAACACCCCATTTAAGAAAATGGAATGTCACGGGTGATTATGGCGTGTCATCAAAGCATACAAGGATAATGTATTAAACATCACATGACCATAAAGGAAATACCGGAATCAAACATCGGTACCCCAAAAGTAGAACTTATCACACACAAATATAAGTACTGTAAATGAAAAGAACTAAACAATGTCCATGAAAATAAGTATCAAAGTATAAAGAAATGCATAAAGTAAAGAAGGCTAGGAAGCTTCCAATCCATATGCACGTACGCTTAAAGTCTAAGAGCGTCCCTGAGTACCTGCCGTTTTGAGAACATGAAAGGAAAACGACTGAGCATAACGCTCAGTGCACGGATATACAAGTAAAGCATGAATAATATAAGCATATAAGCATGAAGCAGCGGAAAAGACTATGTCCTGGCTAACCTGGTATATCTTAGTAAAACTGGTTTTATAGTTTGAAAAGCCTTATGTTTATCTTATAAAACCGTTTAACATGTTTACCATTAGCCAATATAGGTCATGAAATATCAATGTGCATGAATACTTGGAGGGGTGACCTCGTCATGCAAATTAGAGGGGCTGCCTGTAATATAATATACTTGTTGGGTAGGAGGGATCAACTCCTTGTGAAGGATGCAAGGCACACACCACATTCACCTGAATAATCTACTGAAAACATGTAAACTAGGATGCACCCATACGCCACACCTGATAATAATAATATGGCCAAAAGCTAAAGGGACGCCACGAGCTATCACTCCGTCGTGGTGGAGTCATAACACTGGTGCCTCCAGTGTTATGGTTATGGTACCTCTATAACTAGGTGAAACTGGTCATGCATGTATATGGCTTTAGGTATCTAATTAAACATAAGCAATTCAAAAACATATAAAAACATATACTGGGGAAAACAGTTGGTTGCATACGGGGAATCCCAATAAGGAAGAATGTCCATACTGAAAGGACGGAGAATCCGTACCATGTGTCAGTGAATGAAGAAGACGAACGGAAGAGAGTCCTACTTCGGTATCACTAATGCTACATAAATACATACGTGTATAAGTATCCGATTGCTGAGTACGTAACTGGTTTTATATCATGTCTTAACTTGTTTTATATGTTCATGTCATGTTTTACTGATTTAAGCTTTATACTGCGTTAATCATGTATTCTGTCTATTCTGTTTAAATATTACTTGTATTTCATGTATTAATATACTTGTTGTGTAATAATAAGTAACTTTCTAAAAATAGCAGGTTTCCTAAAATAGAAAGTTTCTAAAAATAGAAAGTTATCAAAAATAGAAAGTTTCCAAAAATAGATTTAGCGCTTAAAATAGATAAGTTTCTAAAAATAGAAAGTTTCCATAAATAGATTAGCTTCCTTAATTAAATAAGTTTCTAAAAATAAAAAGTTTCCATAAATAGAAATAAACCGGATTATTAAGCTAATAATATAAGCTTAAGTGTTTACTGATTAGTATTCTAAGTCATGTAATTAAATAATATAGCTTATTAATTATTTCATGTAATTTAAATAAACTATAGGTTAAAGTATTTAATTAAATATAACGCGATTTAATTAAATAAAGGTAAAAATACTTAGGTTAACACATGTATTATTATCTATTAATAATATAACCTAAGTCGTGTAAATTAATTAATTATAAGTCATGATTTTAATAATTAATTAATTATATAGTCTAAATAAAATGGTAATTACTTAGGTTAAGATTCATGTATTAATAATAATATTAATAGCCTAAGTCATGCATAAATTAAATTAACCATGCACATG
The DNA here is from genome assembly GCA_025667525.1 of Glebionis coronaria. Lineage (NCBI taxonomy): Eukaryota > Viridiplantae > Streptophyta > Magnoliopsida > Asterales > Asteraceae > Glebionis > Glebionis coronaria. Next base: position 83,563,639 of record CM046878.1, read on the forward strand.
TTTTAATTAATTTAATTTAAATCTTGTTAAAATAATTAACCTTGTAAAATAATTAACTTACAAAATAACCCATGAACCGAACCCGTGTTTTAATCTAAACATGTCATGAACCGGACCGGTTTAGCCCATGAACCGGCCAACCAAACGCACCCTTGGTCTTGGCTAGCTGCCGGCTAGCAAAAGTTCCCACCGGCTAGCCGGTGGTTACCCCTGCTGCCGCGGCCTAAGGTTCCCCCTGCTTTCCTTATTTAGCTACCGGCTTAAGCCGGTGGTGGTTCCTTGTTCTTAGCCGAGACCCACCAAGCCAAAAACACACCCCGACCGAGGTCGGGGTTCCCTTTGTTCCTGCGATCGAGACACACAACACACACCGATACCTTGAGGTCTCGGTTGGTGTGAAACAAAAGCAAGCCGAGACCCCCTTGGTCTCGGTTCCATGTGTCGGCAAAAACAAACACCCCTTAAACCCTAATTAATTTTACCCCCATGATTTATTAACATGTATTTACTTGTTTTAATATCACTCATGATTTCACGTGTTCTTGATTTACATAAAAACATAAAGAAAAAGGGTCTAAAGATTTACCGATTACGTGAAACAAAGGAAGATGAACACACTAACAACCTTGCGAGAAATCAATCACCAAAATCAACCAACACACCCTTGTATGTGTTCATACCCGGCGGCCAAGAGAGAACCAAAAGAGAGATTAGGGTTTTTTCTTGTTTTCTAATTTTTGTTATTATGAAAATAAGTTTTTACCTTTTTTTGTTTAGTAAAAATTTAAATGGGCTTGGCCCTTGTCTTGTTTTCTAGCCGCGGGTATGATGGGGCCCACAAGGGTAACCCATAGTTTTCTCGTGTCTAATATTAAGTGTGTTCTCGTGTTCGTGTTTACATGATTTAAATAGTTATCGTTCGTGTCTTATTATATTTATTCATGATCGTAATAAATATACATAAATACGTAATACTAAGCTCGCGATTATTTACGTTCATGATTTCATGTTCGTATGTTCGTGATTATAATTATTATTGAAATAATTATCGTGTCTTAATACGTATTAAATACTTATCGTGTTATAACACATACGTAATATTTGAAAATCTTGTTCGTGAAACGTAAACGTGCTATAAAAGGAAGGTTCTAATCATGTACGTACGATCATAAGGGTACTATTCATGGTAAAATCATGCGGGTTTTTCAACTCTTCCCCCCTAAAAAGAATAATTCGTCCCCGAATTATAGATAAAATAAACTGGAAAAGAAGAACATACCCGAATTCAAAATATGAAATGAGGGTAAAAAGCCCAGATAGACTCCTCTGTTTACCAAGTGGCTTCTCGCTCGGTATGATCCCTCCAAAGGATTTTGACGAATGGAATCGTTTTCCTTCACATGACTCGTTCTTGTCTGTCAAGAACTCGTTCGGGTTCTTCTATGAAAGTGAAATCTTCACGAATCTGTTCCAGTGGATACTGAACCATGTGAAGGGGATGATACTTGTACCCTCTGAGTAAGGACACACGGAAAACATCGTGAACATGAGAAAGCTGCAGAGGTAACGCTGAACGGTAAGATACTTCATCGACTCGTTCGATGACATCAAACGGTCCGATGAATAGAGGACTGAGCTTCCATTTGATTCCAAAACGTCTAACACCACGTGCCGGTGAAACCTTAAGGAAAACGTGATCTCCTACGTTAAAATGTAAGTCCCTACGATGCTTGTCTGTGTAACTCTTCTGACGTGATAGTGCTTCTTGCAGTTTCTGCTTAGCTACTGCGACCTTCTCATTAGTGAGCTCTATCATTTCTGGTCCTTCAAGTGTTCGCTCACCAACCTGATCCCAGCAGATTAGGGCGCGACACTTTCTGCCATACAGCATCTCGAAAGGAGCACACTTGATACTTGCGTGCCAACTGTTGTTGTATGTGAAATCCACCAAACAGATATAATCGTCCCAATCACCCATCCATTCCAACGCACATGACCTCAACATGTCTTCTAATGTCTGGATCGTTCGCTCTGACTGTCCGTCTGTTTGAGGATGAAAAGCCGTGCTAAGCTTAAGTTTTGTCCCCCAAGCTTTCTGCAGACTTTGCCAAAATCGCGAAGTGAACCGAGGATCTCTGTCTGAGACGATGCTGGATGGAGCACCGTGAAGTCTCATGATCTCCCTCCTATAAGTATCGGCGAGTTTACTGACCGAATCTTCCTTGCGGATTGGTAAGAAATGAGCTGATTTGGTAAGTCGATCAACGATAACCCAAATCGCATCGTGCTTCCTCTTTGTCTGCGGATGACCGGTAACAAAATCCATGGTGATCTTGTCCCACTTCCACTCTGGAATATCTAACGGTTGTAGAAGGCCGCCAGATCGCTGATGCTCGATCTTAACCTGCTGGCAGGTAAGACATTTGGAGACGTAAGTCGCAACATCCTGTTTCATACCACTCCACCAAAAGTACTGCTTGATGTCATGGTACATCTTGGTCGAACCAGGATGGATAGAGAATGGGGAGCTATGAGCCTCAGCTAACAATGCTTCTTGGAGTTCTTGATCATCAGGAACACAAAAGTCTCGTGCCCTGCCATAAGATACCATCTGCGTCTACTCGAAATTCTCTCTGCTTCTCCAAATTCTGAATTATCGCCCAGATTTCTCCATCATCTTTCTGAGCTTCCTTGATCTTAGAGAGTAACTAGGGTTCCACTCTAAGATTAGCTCTGTACTGTGTTGTCCACGTACCATGATCTCTATGTCTAGTCGCTCCAAGTCTCTTATAATTTCCTACTCAATTTTAATGCCGTTTATCATTCCAGACTTTATGCTAAGTGCATCTGTCACTACATTCTCCTTGCAGGGATGATACTGCAGATTAATGTCATAATCCTGCAACAGCTCTAACCATCTCCTCTGTCTCATGTTCAATTCACGTTGAGTGAAGATATACTTCAAGCTCTTGTGGTCCGTGAAAATGTCGCATGATTCTCCATACAAGTAGTGCCTCCATATCTTCAATGCAAACACGACTGCTGCAAGTTCCAATTCATGCGTAGGGTAATTTTCCTCATAAGGCTTAAGCTGTCGTGAAGCATACGCGATCGCCTTTCCATGTTGCGTGAGAACACAGCCAAGTCCCTTTCCCGATGCATCACTGTAGATCTGAAATCCACCTGTACCAGATGGGAGAGTAAGAATCGATGCAGATACTAACTTCTTCTTTAGGTCTTCAAAGCTCTTCTCTCTTTCTTCAGTCCAGACGAATTTCTCCCCTTTCCGTATCAGTTTGATCAATGGTAGTGCTAAACGGGAAAAGTTCTCCACGAATCTACGGTAATAAACAGCTAAGCCTAGGAAACTGCGGACTTCAATCGCTGATGTCGGCCTTGGCCACTTGGTAATAGCCTCAACCTTTACTGGATCAATCGTGATTCCTTCTGCTGATACAATGTGACCTAAGAATGCCACCTTGTCTAACCAGAACTCACACTTGGAGAATTTAGCATACACTTGCTTCTAAGGAAGAATCTGTAGTACTGTACGAAGATGGTCTTCGTGTTCCTCCTTGGACTTAGAGAATATCAGAATGTCATCGATGAAGACAATAATGAACTTGTTCAGAAATTCATGGAAGATTCTGTTCATCAAATCCATAAACACTGCTGGAGCATTGGTAAGGCCAAATGGCAAGACTACAAATTTGTAGTGGCCATAGCGTGTACGGAAGGCAGTCTTGGCGATGTCCAGCTCCTTAAGCTGTAGTTGATGATAGCCCGACCTTAGATCAATCTTGGAGAAATGTTTGGCCCCTTGGAGTTGTTCAAACAGATCGTCAATACGTGGTAGTGGATACCTATTCCTGATGGTAATCTTGTTGAGCTCCCGATAGTCTATGCAAAGACGCATACTGTCGTCCTTCTTCTTAACGAATAAAACCGGTGCGCCCCATGGAGATGCACTCGGTCGAATAAAGCCTCGCTCCAGAAGTTCTTGCAATTGATCCTTCAGATCCTTTAACTCTATGGGAGCCATGCGATAAGGAGCCTTGGAAATCGGCTCAGCTCCTGGGATGAGCTCGATATTAAATTCTACTTCTCGTGCAGGTGGTATGCCCGTAAGTTCTTCTGGATATACATCTGGAAATTCTGAGACTATCCGCTGATTCTGAATTGACGGGGATTCAACATCCATGTAAAAACCGCATGCTTTTACCATGAATAGTACCCTTAAGATCGTACGTACTAGATTTAAACTTTCCTAATATAGCATGATTACGATTACGTGTTAGGATTTTACGTATTACGTACGTGTTAGAACACGATAAGTATTTACTACGCACGAGCACGTAATAATTATTTGACAATAATTAATCACGAACATGCGATCATGAAATCATGAACATAATTAAATCACGGGCTAATATTATTTACGTATAAATATTTATTACGAACACGAATAAATATATTAAGTCACGATCGATAACTAATTAAAACACGTAAAACACGAACACGAGAACACACGAGAACACACCAATATTTTAGACACGGAAAAACATTCGGGTTACCCCTTGTGGGCCCCATTACCACGAAATAGGGAGGGAGGATGGGCTTAGCCCATCAAAATTTACTAAAAGGGGTTTAAGGGATTTTCACTACTCATTTACAACTTACAGAAGGTTTTTAGCAAAAACCTAAAAACCCTCCTCTCCTTCTCCTTTGTGCCGCCACCTTCAAAACACAAAAAGGGAGTGTTTGTTGATCTTTGATCTTGAAGATTTGGTGATTGATCGTGTTTGTTCTTCGTTCTCTTGATCCACGAATTCGGTAAAACCTTTTTAAACCTTTTCTTGTAATTTAATCTTTTTATTAATCATGAACATGTGATGTTTTTATAAAAACATAATAATTAATCATAGATCTAACATGTTTAGGTGTTAAATTAAATCAAAGGGTTGTTTTTAAGGGGTGTTTGCTTTGGCCGCCGGCTTCACCGAACCCAAAAGGGGTTTCGGTTTGCCAAGCCGACCACCACCAAGACCGTATGGTCTTGGTTGGTGCGTGTGGGTCCCACGGCAGCAAGGGGAAACACGGGGTACCCCGAGTTGGTTCGGGGTACGGTGTCGAGTCATGTCCGGCTCATGTTTTTAGCCTAGATCCGGTTCATGGGGTATGTTAGTTTTTTTTATGTTTATGAACTTATGTTAAAATTAAATTAATAAAATGATGTGATTAATTTAATAACATGACTTAGGTTATTTAATTATTAATGAACATGAAATTATTTTAACCTAAGTTTTTATATATTTAAGACTTATGATTAATTAATTATTTTAAAACCATGGATATAATTAATTAATTAACATGACTTAGGTTATATTATTAATATATAATAATACATATTTTAACCTAAGTATTTAACTTATTTAATTAAAAACATGTTATACTTTAATTAAATATTATAACCTATAGTTTAATTAAATTACATGAAATAATTATTAAACTATACAATATACCATATGACTTAGAAAATAATCATGAAAAACACTTAGGCTTATGTACTTAGCTTATTAAACCAGCTTAATTCTAATTATGGAAACTTTCTATTTTTAGAAACTTAATTAAATAAGGCAGCTAATCTATTTGTGGAAACCAACTATTTTTAGAAACTTATTTATTTAAGGCAGCTAATCTATTTATGGAAACTTATTTAATTAAGGCAGCAAATCTATTTATGGAAACTTTCTATTTTTAGAAACTTATCTATTTTAAGCAGTTTTTAGAAACTTTCTATTTTTGGAAACTTTCTATTTTTGGAAACTTTCTATTTTTGGAAACTTTCTATTTTTGGAAACTTTCTATTTTTGGTAACTTTCTATTTTTGGAAACTTTCTATTTTTGGAAACTTTCTATTTTTGGAAACTTTCTATTTTTGGAAACTTTCTATTTTAGGAAAGCTGCTATTTTTGGAAAGTTACTTATTATTACACAGTAAGTATAATAACACATGAAATACCAGAAATACTTAATCAGATTAAGCAGAATATAAGATTTAATACAATTTAAGGCTTTAAAACAGTAAAACATAGTAAGAACACATAAAATAAGTTAAGACATGACATAAAACCAGCTATGTATTTAGTAAGCAGATACTTATTCATGTACGTATTTATGTAGCACTAGTGATTCGGAAGTAGGATTCCTCGCAGCTCATTTTTCTCGTTCACTGGACATAAGGTACGGATTCTCGTCCTTTCAGTATGGACATTCTTTCCTTATTAGGATTCCCCGTATGCAGCCAACTGTTTTTTCCCGTAGTATAAGTATGAGTTTAATTGCTTATGTTTTAAATATGATTACCTATAGCCATATACATGCATGACCAGTTTCACCTAGTTATGGAGGTACCATAACCATAACATTAGAGGCACTCATGTTATGACTTCACCACGGCGGAGTGATTGCTCGTGGCGTCCCTTCAGCTTTTGGCCATTTATTTATATTTATCATGTGGGGCGTATGGGTGCATCCTAGTTACATGTTTTTATTCAGGATTACATGGTGAATGTGGTGTGTGCCTTGCATCCTTCACAAGGAGCTGATCCCTCCTACCCATAAACCAGTATATTAAATTAGAGGCAGCCCCTCTAATTTGCATGATGAGATCACCCCTCCAAGTATTCATGCACGGTGGATTTTGATGACCTATATTGGCTAATGGTAAAATGTGTTAAACAGTTTTCATAAGATAAACATAAGGCTTTCCAAACTATAAAACCAGTCTTATGAACATGTTCCAAGTTTTCCAGGACTTATACATTTCCGCTGCTATTAAGTCTCTATTATGTTTTAGTCACTTATACTATGTCTATATCCATGCACTGAGCGTTTTGCTCAGCCGTTACTTTCCTTTCCATGTCCCAAAACGACAGGTACCCTAGGAAAGACTCGAGCATTTGGAGGACGTGCATAGGATGGAAGCTGCTAGAGACTTCTTTTCCTTTTGCCTTCATATATTTATGCTTGTGTAGTCTTTCATTCGTTTCTTTTGCTTTATTATGTTTTGGGCTTATGTTTGGGAACCGATGTTTGATTCCGGTTATCCCTATGGTCATGTAATGTTTTGTACATTTATCCTTGTATGCTTTGATGACACGCCATAATTATACGTGACATTCCATTTATCAAAATGGGGTGTTACAATTATGGTATCAGAGCCAGGGCTTCGACCTGTAGGCTCTAAAACTCGACCTGTGACTAGTGGGTAGTCACCAGGAGCTTCCTAAGCCAACGTTTGTTATTCCACGTATTGATGTTTTCAGCGCATTGTTGTTTTAACCATGATGTTTTAAGCACCTTGAGGTTTTAACCTTGATGTTTTCATCGATATTGTTTTACTAATATGGATGGACAACCGTCATTCATATTTATTTATGTGTCATTGTTTCATGCATAATGTTCCTCGTGAACTGTGGCTATGTGGACTGAACCCCAGTAGTTCATAATTAGTCACATAAAATTTTTTTCTGATAAGTTTTGACATATGAGTTTCATTTATTTATGTTTCATGTATCATTGTTGCAGGGATTATGACTAAGTAATGGTTGGTACAGGACTGGCCCTATTTAGTCGCATGTGCTTTTATCGAAACTTTTAACTTTGGGACCGACCCATAGGCGTCCCCTCGCCATGTCTTTTGTTTTGGAACCGACCCATAGGCGTTCCCTCGCACATATAAAGGTTTTATAAACTACATTACGCATTCATGCACTGTTTTTCATGCATAAAGTTTTTCTCATGATTTAAATTGGCATAAAAAAATTTTTTTAGGTCCCCTCATAAGTTATTATGTTTTTATGTCATGTATGTTTTCATACTATCATGGTTAACTTCAGTTTCATGCTGATTATGTTATACACTTCTTCGTGATAGATGGTTTCATGTTTCTTCATGATAATTCCGTCTTCATGTTGATTATGTTTTACGCCTCTTCTGTTATTTACGTTGTCCTGCAAGACATTGTTAGATTTCATTGAATCATGCTTTCATGATAGTCATGGTTGGTTTTCATTGATCATGCTGTCAGGCAAATCATCGTTGAATTTTGTGTAACCACAATTTAACGTTTCCGTTATAACTAGAATGATGTCTATGCTAATACTGCTAGGTTATCATGATGGTTTTCCTAACCGTTTAACCGATTTACTTTCCTTAAATCATGACAAATGATCGACCCCCATACCGATCATTTCATGTACATTCCATGTGTACTCCATGTACCTTATCCTACGTATGTACTTCCACTTGCTGATACTCTACAAATTGCTGATGCCGCTCATAACTTGGAGATGTTACTAAGGGTTGATGCTGCTGACGTTCGGAGACGCTACGAGATGCGGATGCTGTTCAACCTGGAGATCCTACTAGACGAAGACAAAGGCGTCGGAGCAAAGCAATTGGACGAGAAGATGCTTCACCATCAGACGATTCCCATCAATCATTGTCCCTAATTCTTAGTTACATGTCACACGTCATTCGGCTGTCATTTCAGCCATATGAGTGCAAACCGGTACCAGCCGGCCACTCAGCTGAATAGTTACATGAATCACGGTCATGAGAATGACCGTCATGGAACTGACAGACAGGACGATAGTAACCACTACTATGACAGAAACTATCCTATAAATCGCAACCGAGGCTCCGGCCGCGGACGTGATCAGACATACAAAGGATCAGTAGTCCAACCGATCCGCCAAGTCTGGCATAATAACCTAATATTATAGTTCTATGGAATTACGTCTCGAGACACATGTCAAGACATCAGTCAAGACACATGTCTCACGTATAGTTCCAAGACACGAGTCAAGACACATGACTCACGTCCAACTATGGAACATTTCTAAGAAATTCAGGGTACCCTCCAAGGGTATACCCATTTTGTTGTGCCATGTATTGATCAGGCCACAAGAAACTCTATACCATTATCAGCGCATCAGTGAAAATTGTCACGTTGCCAATGTCACTTCATTTCTTTCACCATGGTTCATATATTCATGACCATGAAGGACGTCTTTCGTATTCCCACGTATACGAAGGTTTTCCTTCAGCTTAATGATGAGATCCAAGCTGCTAACGCATTTCCTCGGACAGACACGAGATGAATTTTATCCTAATTATGTACTATGAACAGCACACCATGCTACGATTCATATTTATGTACAGTAAGGTTCAGGCTCCTGAATACATTCAGCTTGATTTTCCATCAGGAAAACCTGTACAAATTATCTATGCTTACAAGCATGTGCGTTGTTAGCCATGGTCGCTAAAATTTTCTAGTTGTCAGTAAGACACGACCACTTAAGTCTTTTACGCATAGCCAGTTGATTATTCCAAAATCTTCCTATACATTCCAGAAGAACCTATAAGGAGAAGGATGGTACCATGAGATTATGTGTCGACTACCATCGGCTTAAACAAATCACCATTCATGACCGTTATTCTCCTCCACGTATTGACAACATGTCCAATCGACCCTACTGTGTTAATTACGTTCCCAAGATCGAACTCATGATCATGCTGCCAATAGTGACGAGTGAAAGAGCAGGACATGTCCATGACTGCTATTCGTACACGACTTGGTCATGCTAAATTCATGATTCTGTATTAATCTCATAAATGCTTCCACAGCATTATGAACTTAATAAATTGAGTTTCCATGGACTCACATGCAAATTCATCAGTGTTCTCATTGAGGATAACCTGATTTCCTTTAAGCCCAGAGAAGAACAGGAAGACCATATCTGCACTATGTTGCAAATTCTATGACAAGAGAAATTTTACCCTAGAAAATTTTTTTCAATATCAATTCTGTTTGATTACAGTGACATGCTGAATCACATGGATTTCTACGGTTAATCTCACTATGACTCAGCTTATGCGTAAAGGAAAGAACCCTACATTACATTAGGTGTTATAGAAAATCACACGCTAAGAGAAGTTTAGATCCATAGACTCAGAGTTTCGCAAACTCCTATGTATCAAGTTCGATGAAGCAAGATACAGTTACGTTCATATCTTCATACCTGTCACACAAACAGGTTAAGATAGGACACCAACAGACTAGGATGTTTTCATCATCTGAAATTGTGAATTGAAATGGGACAAGATCTCCATGGATTTTGGTTACCAGATTAACGCAAACTCAGAAGAAGCATGATGCTATCTGGGTTATTGCAAACAGTTTGATCAAGTCTGCAGAATCCTTACATCCGCAAGGATTTCAGAACCAACAGATTGATCGGACATGTTCCAGCCAAGGCTCATCCGATCACTTGGCAATTCCTCAGTTATCAGGTCAGACAAATATTCATAATTATGCTCCTTATTTACTTCGCGTCCTTGTTCTAATTCCACGCCTTGCTTTCGCGCTCGCGTTCATGACACTATTCACGTTCATGATCGTATTTTGGTTTACGATTTTGCGTTCATTTCTTTTCTCATTATGGATAGTTTGCAAGAACTTGAGAGACCAGACCCAAGTTTAGTATAACTCCCTATCCTCAGATAGACGTTTCTCGCCATAATCTATGTCTCACCTTCTAGCGTTTGTCGTTACCGCCATTATATTCTATGATCACGATATGTTTCACATGTCATGTTCATTCCACGTTCCTCATATCATGATCAAGATATGTTACACGTATCAGGGATCACGATATGTTTACTCATACTACACTCGCCATATCTCCACGTAGCACGTTCAAAATTTTTCACGTATCACGTTCAAATTTTTTCACGTACTACGTTTCTTTATGTCTCGCGCATCGTTGCTAGTTATCGGTTAAGTTGGATTGTTTTGCACCGTAACGTTTCAGTTACCCTAACACGTTAACTCTTATTTTCCTCGATCGAATTTAGGGGTTCTACCTTACGTTGATAACCAAGAACTTCTTCGTATTCCAAATCAAGGTCAGGAGGACCAAGACTTATCATTCGTGTCAAGATCTTATAAAGGAACCGTTCCAAGTGGGAAGCCACTTGGAAACGGACAAGTTCATCCGGACTTCTTATCCGTTTCCTCTTATCAATTAGATATGTCCTTTCAGCCACGTCACGTTCCATGTCCTTTTTAGACATGTCACGTTCCGCATTCTTTCTGCCAGGTCACCTGCACGTTAATTTATCTTACATACCCTCTCAGTCTGATTCGGGTATGTTTCTCTTTCAGTTATGTTATCTATAATTCAGGGAAGAATTATTCTTTTTAGGGGGGAAGAGTTGTAAAACCCGCATGCTTTTACCATGAATAGTACCCTTAAGATCGTACGTACTAGATTTAAACTTTCCTAATATAGCATGATTGCGATTACGTGTTAGGATTTTACGTATTACGTACGTGTTAGAACACGATAAGTATTTACTACGCACGAGCACGTAATAATTATTTGACAATAATTAATCACGAACATGCGATCATGAAATCATGAACGTAGTTAAATCACGGGCTAATATTATTTACGTATATATATTTATTACGAACACGAATAAATATATTAAGTCACGATCGATAACTAATTAAAACACGTAAAACACGAACACGAGAACACACGAGAACACACCAATATTTTAGACACGGAAAAACATTTGGGTTACCCCTAGTGGGCCCCATTACCATGAAATAGGGAGGGAGGATGGGCTTAGCCCATCAAATTTTACTAAAAGTGGTTTAAGGGATTTTCACTACTCATTTACAACTTACAGAAGATTTTTAGCAAAAACCTAAAAACCCTCCTCTCCTTCTCCTTTGTGCCGCCACCTTCAAAACACAAAAAGGGAGTGTTTGTTGATCTTTGATCTTGAAGATTTGGTGATTGATCGTGTTTGTTCTTCGTTCTCTTGATCCACGAATTCGGTAAAACCTTTTTAAACCTTTTCTTGTAATTTAATCTTTTTATTAATCATGAACATGTGATGTTTTTATAAAAACATAATAATTAATCATAGATCTAACATGTTTAGGTGTTAAATTAAATCAAAGGGTTGTTTTTAAGGGGTGTTTGATTTGGCCGCCGGCTTCACCGAACCCAAAAGGGGTTTCGGTTTGCCAAGCCGACCACCACCAAGACCGTATGGTCTTGGTTGGTGTGTGTGGGTCCCACGGCAGCAAGGGGAAACACGGGGTACCCCGAATTGGTTCGGGGTACGGTGTCGATTCATTTCCGGCTCATGTTTTTAGCCCAGATCCGGTTCATGGGGTATGTTAGTTTTTTTTATGTTTATGAACTTATGTTAAAATTAAATTAATAAAATGATGTGATTAATTTAATAACATGACTTAGGTTATTTAATTATTAATGAACATGAAATTATTTTAACCTAAGTATTTATATATTTAAGACTTATGATTAATTAATTATTTTGAAACCATGGATATAATTAATTAATTAACATGACTTAGGTTATATTATTAATATATAATAATACATATTTTAACCTAAGTATTTTTAACTTATTTAATTAAAAACATGTTATACTTTAATTAAATATTATAACCTATAGTTTAATTAAATTACATGAAATAATTATTAAACTATACAATATACCATATGACTTAGAAAATAATCATGAAAAACACTTAGGCTTATGTACTTAGCCTATTAAACCAGCTTAATTCTAATTATGGAAACTTTCTATTTTTAGAAACTTAATTAAATAAGGCAGCTAATCTATTTATGGAAACCAACTATTTTTAGAAACTTATTTATTTAAGGCAGCTAATCTATTTATGGAAACTTATTTAATTAAGGCAGCAAATCTATTTATGGAAACTTTCTATTTTTAGAAACTTATCTATTTTAAGCAGTTTTTGGAAACTTTCTATTTTTGGAAACTTTCCATTTTTGGAAACTTTCTATTTTTGTAAACTTTCTATTTTTGGAAACTTTCTATTTTTGGTAACTTTCTATTTTTGGAAACTTTCTATTTTTGGAAACTTTCTATTTTTGGAAACTTTCTATTTTGGGAAACCTGCTATTTTTGGAAAGTTACTTATTATTACACAGTAAGTATAATAACACATGAAATACCAGAAATACTTAATCAATATTAAGCAGAATATAAGATTTAATACAGTTTAAGGCTTTAAAACAGTAAAACATAGTAAGAACACATAAAATAAGCTAAGACATGACATAAAACCAGCTATGTATTTAGTAAGCAGATACTTATTCATGTACGTATTTATGTAGCACTAGTGATTCGGAAGTAGGATTCCTCGCAGTTCATCTTTCTCGTTCACTGGACATAAGGTACGGATTCCCGTCCTTTCAGTATGGACATTCTTTCCTTATTAGGATTTCCCCGTATGCAGCCAACTGTTTTCCCGTAGTATAAATATGAGTTTGATTGCTTATGTTTTAAATATGATTACTTATAGCCATATACATGCATGACCAGTTTCACCTAGTTATGGAGGTACCATAACCATAACATTAGAGGCACTGATGTTATGACTTCACCACGGCGGAGTGATTGCTCGTGGCGTCCCTTAAGCTTTTGGCCATTTATTTATATTTATCATGTGGGGCGTATGGGTGCATCCTAGTTACATGTTTTTATTCAGGATTACATGGTGAATGTGGTGTGTGCCTTGCATCCTTCAAAAGAGCTGATCCCTCCTACCCATAAACCAATATATTAAATTAGAGGCAGCCCCTCTAATTTGCATGATGAGGTCACCCCTCCAAGTATTCATGCACGGTGGATTTTTATGACCTATATTGGCTAATGGTAAAATGTGTTAAACAGTTTTCATAAGATAAACATAAGGCTTTCCAAACTATAAAACCAGTTTTATGAACATGTTCCAGGTTTTCCAGGACTTATACATTTCCGCTGCTATTAAGTCTCTATTATGTTTTAGTCACTTATACTATGTCTATATCCGTGCACTGAGCGTTTTGCTCAGCCGTTACTTTCCTTTCCATGTCCCAAAACGGCAGGTACCCTAGGAAAGACTCGAGCATTTGGAGGATGTGCATTGGATGGAAGCTGCTAGAGACTTCTTTTCCTTTTGCCTTCATATTTATGCTTGTGTAGTCTTTCATTCGTTTCTTTTGCTTTATTATGTTTTGGGCTTATGTTTGGGAAGCGATGTTTGATTTCGGTTATCCCTATGGTCATGTAATGTTTTGTACATTTATCCTTGTATGCTTTGATGACATGCCATAATTATACGTGACATTCCATTTATCAAAATGGGGTGTTACAATCCATGTCATGAATAGTAGCTAGATAGCCCTCACAACCATGTGAAAGTAATGCACGTGCTTGCAGGGTTGATATGATTTGTACAGACCTTCCGGGTACGAACCCGTTGTGAATGTAATCTGGCGCATTAACATCACCGAAGATGACTCGATATGCATGGCATTCTATGGTAGCATGATGCTTGGATAACCAATCCATGCCCAAAATCATGTCAAAATCATTCATGTCCAGCGGAAGTGCGTCAACAGAACGAATCTTGTCATCAAACTCTAGGGGAAGGCTCTTGTACACATGGGTTATGCGTACAAAGTCTCTCAAAGGCGTGGAAATATTCAGTATATTCTCTAGTGGCATGGGGAGTAGGGGTGGCAATTTCTGACCCGACACGAAACTCGACCTGAAACTGACACGAAAATTAACAGGTTCGGGTTGAGTATACTAAATTTTGGGTCAGGTTTGGGTCGACCTATCTGACCCGTTTGTTAAACAGGTTAGGTTTGGGTTAGAATTAAATTAAGCGGGTCCACCCGACAACCCGTTTAAGATTTTTTTCCTTATATTAAAAACGATTAATATTTTATCATACGTGTTAACTAGGTTAAACGGGTCAAGCCTAAACCCATTTAACATGTTAACACGTGTAATGTACCTATTTTTGTATATAAAACTTGTTAAATGGGTCAACCCGAAACCCGATTAACCTATTCAACCCATGTAACCTATTTAACGTCAACCCAAATATATATATATGGGTTAAATGGGTTAGGTTCGGGTTATGTGTAAACAGGTTAGGGTTGATATAGATGACCCGATTATTTGAATGGGTCAGGTTTGGGTCGAGAATTTCGGACCCGCCAACTTGACAACCCGAACCCGCTAACCCGAACCCGACACCATTTGCCACCCCTAATGGGGAGTATCCTAACATTCTTGGCATAAGCAGTAGAAATGACCGAGTGAGTAGCACCTGTATCAAACAAAACACATGCAGCTTGACCATGCATATACAAGATTCCAGTGATGGTACATGTAGACTTGTTGGCCTGATCGCGAGATGTCGTGTAAACGCGTCCACTAGTAGGAGGCGGCTTGGTATCAGCATGTCCCGATGTGCCCTCCATCTCGCCCTTGCGGTAGTCTTTCATGCGATGGCCAGGAAGACCACACTTGTAGCATGCGTCGCTGTCGCGACGACATAGCCCTGGGTGCCTACGGTGGCAAGTAGTGCAAAGAGGATGAGTATATCCTCCAGCAGGTGTCCTGACTGGCTGTGAGCCTGATAAGAACAATATACATGAGACATGATGAAAGGTACAAAGGATAATCCGGATAAATCGTAAGATGGAATACCAGTGATAGCTTGACGGTTAGGCTGTGAACCTCTCTGGTTCTGGTCCCTCCCGTTACCATGATTTCTGGTAGAAGATTCTCTAATGTGTCAGAATTAAGAATTATAACATGTAATCATAAGAAAATGAGTAAGTATAAGGACCTGCTGTTGTTCGAGTATCCAGCGTTGCTACGGTAATTATCATTACCGCCACGCCTATCCGTAGCAGAACTGTCGTGAGTCTGACCGTTTCCCTTGGGCTGAGTAGGTTGTTGCTGAGTAGCCGGCTGATACCGGTCCCCAGTCTTCTGCCTGGAAGATACAGTTTAAAGAGATGAAATATTGACATATACTGAAAGAATACTGATTGGTTACCGTTGAATACGAATGTTTACCTCTTATCGGGTCTCTCTGCTTCCCTGAACTCATCTCTTTCCTGTAGCATCTCCAGCTTACGTGCTGCATCGGCCACTTGTGCTACCGTGTTGAACGTAGCACACACCAAGTTGTTTGCGACCGATGTACGAAGAGCCCACCTGAAGTGGTGTGCCTGCTCTTCAGGAGTACCTACTGCTACACCAAGAAAACCAGCCAAGCGAAGAAAGCGTTGCATGAACTCGTTGCTATTCTCCCCAGCTCTCTATCGGATTCCATGGTACTCTCTCTTCAGCTTGTCTTGCTCAGCCTTGGGAAAGAACTGTCCCATCACCAAATCCCTGAACTGAGCTCAAGTCAAACCAGCCACCCAATTATCACCTCCCTCAGACTGCTTCAGTTCCATCCACCATGATAGTACATCACCTTCGAATCTGTAGCAAGCCAACCTCGACTTGAAGACGGGGTCACAACCCATAGCATCGAAGATCTTCTCAATGTGAGCCAACCAGCTTTCTACTTCACTGGGGCTATCTGTTCTCTCGAAAGCTCGACGGCGGAGCTTATTGAATCTCTCTAGCCATGTGACCAATGTTGCTAGAGGAGGAGGAGGAGGTACTAGGTGTTGCTGCTGGTTGTTGGCAGCCTGAACCTCAGCCCTGATTTCGTTCCTCAGCTGAGGAAGCATAGCTTGCATTGCAGCTTGGATTGCTGCATTGAGTTGTTCTTGCTCGCGTGTGAGAACCATTTGACAGTATGATGAGATGGCATTTATACATGATCTCATCGTTCTTTTCGGGCTTTTAATGCATAAAAATGTCATAAAATACTATATATATGCTTGTGTTTGTTTACTTGTGTATTTTAGGTATGGATATCGTGAAAAAGACAAAAGATCATGATGACGTATAGTCCCCAACTGGGTCATGAGCCCGGCTCACGGGTACTACCCGTATCCGGCCCATCACAGATGGGTGGATAAATGTCATTCAGGCTTATGGGTTTGAGTGAACAGTACCCGCACATGTGTGCGGCCCACGGCCCAAGGCGGCCGACATAAGATCAGACAGAATCATATTCTGTCTGGAATATCTTTATCCCAATAAGAGAGGATATTCACTACCAAGATTAGAAGATAACAATCATTCTAAAATCTGGTGATTATCTCTTCCTTAGGGCCGAAGCATCAGTGAAAGCCCACTAGGGTTTCACTGCCTATAAAAGGAACCTCCAAGGGTTCCACAAAGGTATTACGACTTGTACTCTAAACTCACATAAACCCTAAACCGATTACTTACTCTCACGCCGGAGTCTAATCGTGGGAAACATTCCTACGATAAGCTTAACGCGTGCTGTTTAGTGTGCAGGATCCCAACCAGACGATTCACTTGGTGCAGGAGCCGGAGCCCAGCCAACCCGAATTAAGCCTAATTCGGGTCTAGCGAGGATCAACCAACTTTTGCATCAACAGATCACAAGAAACAAGGAAAAACGGACACGAGAAACGAAGCAGTACAAAGAACCGAGCCCTAATCATGGAATACTCAACAAATACCCTTGAAGACTTGAAGACAAACAAGATTGATCCTCATTTATTGAAGAAATGACACTTAAAACCCTTGTAAATTAATAATTACAAGTTTGGTCCCTTAAGATTGTCAAAATTACACAAAAGGTCCCCCAACTTTGAAGAAATGGCAAGATTAGTCCCTCAACAATTTCAAATTGTCAAATATGGTCCCTCATTAAGCCAAAGATACATTGAAGACATTTGAAGATCAAAAATGTCCAAGATCAGCCCTTCTAATATGCAAAAGTTCCAAAAATAACCCTAGATACACCTTTTGGAAAGTTTTGTGTAAAAAATGTCAAGTTGTGAAAGTTAAATACAAAGGGAATAGAACTTTGTGGCTGAAAAACGTTTTATACATGTTTTCTGAAAATACAAGGGTTAAACATGGGCATTTGAAACATTCAAACAAGAAATGCGCCAAACACTTCCCCAATCCTACAAAAACGGATCAAAACATGTTACTGTAGCAGTCAAGAACCCATATTTTACTCCACTTAAAACAAAGGGTAAAATGAAATTACCCTTACCCACACTTGATTCACACGCCTATAATCTCATCCCAACCTTAAAACCCTCACTCCCACTCACAAAGGACCCCACCCCCAATTCCCTTTCCACCAATCAGAATGCAACTTGCCCTCCAAGTCATCCAACGTGGCAAAATCAACAGCTATGATTCATTGCTTCATCACAAAGCTAAAATGAACAGCCTTGATCAATTTGGACAGCTCAATTCAGAAAACGTCTAGAAGGACTTAGGACATTTAGGGAATTTTACTTCTAGGGTTTGTGAATAGTGTTTAGCCAGGCATTTGCCTATAAAAGGAGACCTCAACATGTGAGAGTCCCTTTGTTCCAGTTTTAGGCTATCATCTTTGTAATTCCTTTTTAAGTTTAAATAAAATTTGAATTTCTGAAATTGTGAAATCTCTTTTTGATTTAATTAAAAGTTTGGTGTTTGAGTAGCCTAATTCTGAGTTCCATTTGATTTTTAAGGCCTACCTTAATCTTGTGGTTAAGGCACGTCTTGTTTCATAAGGTTTTTAAGGTTTGAATACCTTGAAATCCTAGGTTCTGTTTTGGCTTATTTTGTGTACTAACCCTTGGCCATTTGCTATAAGCTCTTACAAGCTTGTTGACACCAAGCTCGTGAAGGGATTAGAGCCCTTGGTTGAGTTGTTTGCTGCTTGTGTTGAAGACATCAAGTCCTTGAGGTTCTACTTTGAACCATCAACCAAGGCAGTTTGCATCATCTTCATTGAAGTACCTTGGTCTTGTTCTAGTTGTTGAACAAGGTCCAAGGAGCATTGCTGGCCTTCCTAGGATGTTGTGGAAGGCAGGTATAATCTCTTGATTAAGATTCCTCTAAAAATTTCATGTTTATGACTGTTTTGGATTTTGTGCTTTGATTTTGAGTATTTGTGTTTGTACTGGTGATTTTTGTGTTTGATTGTGTTAGTTGCTATCTAGTAAGTGTTTTTGATCATTAAAATCAGTAGGTTATTAGTTGAAATCACAAGTTTCTTTGTTAAGTGGTAGATTGAGGAGTGTTTGGGTCTACTGCATACTTTGGATTTGTGGTTTGCTAAGTGATTGTTTTGTGTAAGCAAGTGTTGGTATCTGTTATTGGAGTGCTTATGTTCATCTGTTTGCAGGTTTTGAGTGTTTGAACACATAGATTCATAGATTGGCTATAAAATCTTTAAAACTTGGTAAAATTGGCTAGGATTTTGAGGACACCTAGATCTAAGCATATGTTAGGGCTAACAAGTGCTAAATCTTAGTTAATCACGTCAGGGAAGAAGGATTTGAGGCTTGAAATTGGATCAAGTGTCAAGTATATCAGCAAACTTGTTTCTGCATTTGTTCATTGTTCATCAGTAACTTCTAGTGCTTTGATCTTGTTATTTACTTTGATTCAGTGTTTGATTCTTGTTGCTTTGTGTTTGTTCTTAGTTTATATTGCTTGTGTGTGCATCCTGTTAAGTTTGGTTGGCTTATTGTGGCTAAATCTGCTTATTAAGTGTTTAACTGCTTATTTCCATATCTGGTGACTGTTTGGCTTATTGTGGCTTATTGTGTGAACCAATTTGTGATTTTATTGTTGCTATTGACTCCTTGTGATTCACTGATCACAAGGGTGCCTTTGTTTCCAATTGAATCAAACCAGAACTCTCAAATAAGCTTGGTCAAATAGTCAAAGCAGTGGGAACTCCTTTCCCCTGCTGGTTGCCACTGCTAGTGTAAAACTGGTGTCAGCTTATCAATAAGCTATAATAGCTTATTCCAACCTGCAACAACTTTGTTTTTGTAATAGGTGCTCATATTTTGACCCATTTGTTCATACTGGAGCATTTGGTGGGTTGACTTTAGGGTTTGACTAGAAAACCAACTCATTTGACTTTTTCATAAGTGCTTATTGGCTTATTCTGGCTTATTGGTTGTGCTTATTGGATTTTTGTTGATTGATTTTGCTTATTGAGTCCATTTGAAAGCTTTTGCAAGTTGAATCAAGTCCTGAGGTGCCCTAAATCTCTAAAACGACTATTTTGTCTTTTAGTGAATTTTTACTTTGTTTATTTCTGGCTTATTGAGTGAGCTTTTTCAAAAATTCTTTTTACAGATCTCATAAGCATCCTAAAAGAAGGTTGTGTGTCAAATTAGAGCTTATGGCATTAGCTTATGGCTTAATGGGCTGAAAAGCCCAATAAGAATAAGCTTTGTGCTTATTAAGCTGTGATAAGCTCACATTCAGCTTTTGGGCCTTTAGAGTTTTGTTCTTAGAATTGAATTTTGAGTCAGATAGGACTTTTCCAAGTCAATTGGGCCAAGTTTGACTTTTTGGGCCCAAAAGCCCATTTGTGTTGACTGTTTTTGGATTTGGCCCATTTGAGGGCCCATTAGGGGTATTTTGGTAATTTCACTTTGATTTTTTGATTATTTAGGTTAAAATAAACTAGTTTGCAAGTTTTTAGAATTTTTTTAATTTTTGGATTTTTAATATTATTTTAATATTATTTTATTATTATTTTTAAAATTTCACATTTTCCAACTTTTTACATTTTTCTTAGGTTTAATACATTAAAATAGGAATTTAGCAACTTTTAGAATAATTTTATCTCTTTTAGATTAATTTCTATAATTATTTTAAGTTTTAATAGTTTTTAAATCATTTTACATAGTTTTTTTAGTTTAAAATTTTATAAAAATAGTTTTTAATCTTTTTAGGTCATTTTAGAGGTTTAACAATTGAAAAATCTTTATTTGGGCTTTTTGATAATTTATTTGATTTTTTGGGCTTTAATTAGCATTTAAAAATTAAAGATTTAATTATTTAAAAGGTTTGAAAAAGTTTTGATCATTGGTAAACTCTTAGTTTATTTATTTTGATTTTTGGTGAATTTTTGGTAATTTTTAGAATTAATTTTTATTTTTGTGGTTTTTAAGGTTCTACGTCTTAACTTTCTAGTAGTGTTTATTTTTATTTTTACGTCTTCGTCATCTTCTTTTCTCATCCCCTTCTAAACCAAATATTAATCTCAAATCTTGTACATCTTAGTCACACACATATACCTCCTTGGGAAACGAACTTCATTGGGTCATTAACACTTGATTTTTCCTAAAGTCATTTGTTCAATACTTTCCACTGTTTACCCTCCTTTTCCTAAAGGTGTGGTAAAACCTCTACAATCACAGTATAACATAAAATACATGATTAAACTGATTAAAACATAAACTATATACATGAAAAAAAATTTATACCCATAAATCATGAGAAAAATTTTATGCAAGAAAATTTATACATGAAAGCATGATGCAGTTTTATAAAAACTTTTGTATGCTCGAGAGTGAACGCCTATGGTCAGTTTACTCAAAACAAAAGACATGGCGAGGGGACGCCAATGGGTCGGTCCCAAAATTAAGAGTTTCGATAAAACACATGCGACTAAATAGGGCCAGTCCTGTACCAACCATTACTTAGTCATAAACCTGCGACAATGACATATATATGTATGCATGAAAATGATGAATGGATGAAAACCGACTGTCAGTTCTAGGAAGACCATAGTGACTACCCACTAATCACAGGTCGTGTTTTGAGAGCCTACAGGTCGAAGCCTTGGCTCTGATACCATAATTGTAACACCTCATTTTGGTAAATGGAATGTCACGCGTGATTATGGAGTGTCATCAAAGCATATAAGGATAATGTATTAAACATCACATGACCATAAAGGAAATACCGGAATCAAACATCGGTACCCCAAAAGTAGAATTCATCACACACAAACATAAGTACTATAAATAAAAAGGACTAAACAATGTCCATGGAAATGAGTATCAAAGTATAAAGAAATGCATAACGTAAAGAAGGTTAGGAAGCTTCAAATCCATATGCACGTACGCTTAAAGTCTACGAGCGTCCCTGAGTACCTGCCGTTTTGGAAACATGAAAGGAAAACGGCTGAGCATAACGCTCAGTGCACGGATATACAAGTAAAGCATGAATAATATAAGCATATAGGCATGAAGCAGCGGAAAAGACTAAGTCCTGGCTAACCTGGTATATCTTAGTAAAACTGGTTTTATAGTTTGAAAAGCCTTATGCTTATCTTATAAAAACTGTTTAACATGTTTACCATTAGCCAATATATGTCATGAAATATCAACGTGCATGAATACTTGGAGGGGTGACCTCGTCATGCAAATTAGAGGGACTGCCTCTAATTTAATATACTGGTTGGGTAGGAGGGATCAGCTCCTTGTGAAGGATGCAAGGCACACACCATATTCACCTGAATAATCTGCTGAAAACATGTAAACTAGGATGCACCCATAAGCCCCACCTGATAATAATAATATGGCCAAAAGCTGAAGGGACGCCACGAGCTATCACTCCGTCGTGGTGGAGTCGCAACACTGGTGCCTCCAGTGTTATGGTTATGGTACATCCATAACTAGGTGAAACTGGTCATGCATGTATATGGCTTTAGGTATCTAATTAAACATAAGCAATTAAAAAACATATAAAACATATACTGGGGAAAACAGTTGGCTGCATTCGAGGAATCCCTAATAAGGAAGAATTTCCATACTGAAAGGACGGAGAATCCGTACCTTGTGTCCAGTGAACGAAGAAGACGAACGGAAGAGAGTCCTACTTCGGTATCACTAATGCTACATAAATACATACGTGCATAAGTATCCGATTACTGAGTATGTAACTGGTTGTATATCATGTCTTAACTTGTTTTATATGTTCATGTCATGTTTTACTGATTTAAGCTTTATACTGCGTTAATCATGTAATCTGTCTATTCTGTTTAAATATTACTTGTATTTCATGTATTATTGTACTTGTTGTGTAACAATAAGTAACTTTCTAAAAATAGCAGGTTTCCTAAAATAGAAAGTTTCAAAAAATAGAAAGTTTCCAAAAATAGAAAGTTTCTAAAAATAGATTTACTGCTTAAATAGTTAAGTTTCTAAAAATAGAAAGTTTCCATAAATAGATTAGCTGCCTTAATTAAATAAGTTTCTAAAAATAGAAAGTTTCCATAAATAGAAATAAACTGGATTATTAAGCTAATAATATAAGCTTAAGTGTTTACTGATTATTATTCTAAGTCATGTAATTAAATAATATAGTTTATTAATTATTTCATATAATTTAAATAAACTATAGGTTAAAGTATTTAATTAAATATAACATGATTTAATTAAATAAAGGTAAAAATACTTAGGTTAACACATGTATTATTATCTATTAATAAAATAACCTAAGTCGTGTAAATTAATTAATTATAAGTCATGAATTTAATAATTAATTAATTATATAGTCTAAATAAAATGGTAATTATTTAGGTTAAAATTCATGTATTAATAATAATATTAATAACCCAAGTCATGCATACATAAAATTAACCATGTACATGTTTTAATTAATTTAATTTAAATCTGGTTAAAATAATTAACCTTGTAAAATAATTAACTTGCAAAATAACCCATGAACCGAACCCGTGTTTTAATCTAAACATGTCATGAACCGGACCGGTTTAACCCATGAACCGGCCAACCAAACGCACCCTTGGTCTTGGCTAGCTTCCGGCTAGCAAAAGTTCCCACCGGCTAGCCGGTGGTTACCCCTGCTGTCGCGGCCTAAGGTTCCCCCTGCTTTCTTTATTTAGCCACCGGCTTAAGCCGGTGGTGGTTCCTGGTTCTTAGCCGAGACCCACCAAGCCAAAAACACACCCCGACCGAGGTTGGGGTTCCCTTTGTTCCTGCGGCCGAGACACACAACACACACCGAGACCTTGAGGTCTCGGTTGGTGTGAAACAAAAGCAAGCCGAGACCCCCTTGGTCTCGGTTCCATGCGTCGGCCAAAAACAAACACCCCTTAAACCCTAATTAATTTTACCCCCATGATTTATTAACATGTATTTACTTGTTTTAATATCACTCATGATTTCATGTGTTCTTGATTTACATAAAAACATAAAGAAAAAGGGTTTAAGGATTTACCGATTACATGAAACAAAGGAAGATGAACACACTAACAACCTTGCGAGAAATCAATCACCAAAATCAACCAACACACCCTTGTGTGTGTTCTATACCCGGCGGCCAAGAGAGAACCAAAAGAGAGATTAGGGTTTTTTCTTGTTTTCTAATTTTTGTTATTATGAAAATAAATTTTTCCCTTTTTCTTGTTTAGTAAAAATTTAAATGGGCTTGGCCCTTGTCTTGTTTTCTAGCCGCGTGTATGATGGGGCCCACAAGGGTAACCCATAGTTTTCTCGTGTCTAATATTAAGTGTGTTCTCGTGTTCGTGTTTACATGATTTAAATAGTTATCGGTTCGTGTCTTATTATATTTATTCATGATCGTAATAAATATACATAAATACGTAATACTAAGCTCGTGATTATTTACGTTCATGATTTCATGTTCGTATGTTCGTGATTATAGTTATTATTGAAATAATTATCGTGTCTTAATACGTATTAAATACTTATCGTGTTATAACACGTACGTAATATTTGAAAATCTTGTTCGTGAAACGTAAACGTGCTATAAAAGGAAGGTTCTAATCATGTACGTACGATCATAAGGGTACTATTCATGGTAAAAGCATGCGGATTTTACACTAATGATAGAGAGAAAGAAAATGATTTTAATGTTAGTGTGTTATTCCACGTGATCCGGGATTAAAAAAATATCTTTGATTATAGTCCTACGATCAAGTTGTGGTAAGAGAGTTCACAATGCTAAAATGATAGAATGACTTTGAGCATTTATTATATTTAATGTAACCATCATTTAATCACTAGAAATTGTATCAAAGACTTTTTATATGAAAAGATTTTGTGAATAGCTTTTCATAAACCTTATCTTGCAATGTCAAAAAACACATCAAAAGACTTTTTCAAATAGTGAAAAGTCATTCATCATTTGTATGCAATGCTCTAAGAAGCGAATATATCGAAAGAGGACCTTGTCGACCTCGTTCTCATAAATTTCCTCAAACAAAGTTTGGAGTTAAGTTGTGTCGCTTTAATCCTCGTTGGTTTAACAAGTACGATTGGCTTGAATATAGCATTGATAAGGATGCGGAATGAGGTAAACTCAACAATCGTTTCAATGAGGTAAACTCGAAGTAGCTAATTTGTATGGGTGGTGTAAGGCCTCCAAATTCTTTTAGTTCTTTCAATAGTAAACAGTTAATTACACTTGCTGAGTTCTATCCTAATGAGTTTCTAATACATGAATTGTCTCGTCTTAATGATCAACTTGACAACTATATTCGTGACATTTTAAAGGATGAAAGATTTACATCGTTGAAGGATGTCGGAGAGCTCTTGCTTAAACTAGTGGAAGTAAAGAAACATACAACATATGATCTTGTATTTACTTATCAAATTCGAGTTGATTCTTCATGTTGCAACAGCTAGTGTGGAAAGAACATTTCAGCAATGACCTATGTAAAGAACAAGTTACGGAATAGCATTGGTGATCAATTTCTATATAATTGCTTGGTTACTTATATAGAGAAAGACGAATTTTCTTAAATTAGTGATGATACTATCATGAATTGCTTCCAACGTATGCGTCGTCGACGGGGAATATTGTACTAGTAGCTTAGAAAATTCTCACTTTTTGGGAACACTTTTCTTAGGTATGCATGTTTTAAGTTTTGAACCATTGAACCAGTAGCTTAAGAGTCTTGGTTACTCTTTTGTTATGTATTTTTTGGGTTTAACTGATAACATGACTTTTGTATCTAATTTTTGTTAGCTTCATGCAAATCTAAGTATCATCTAGCATATGACTTAGAAAGGTTAGTATTAACTATTGAAACAGGCACGAAACCGACCCGAAAACATACTTGAAACCGACATGAAATCTTGTCGGACGAAAAAAAAAAATTTGGAACGAGTATTTTTGTTTTTTTTTCATAGCAAGCCCGAGTGCACACCCTATATTGAAATCCTAGATCCGCCACTGGTCGTCGACGGGCAACATTGTACTAGTAGCTTAGAAAATTCTCAGTTTTTGGGAACACTTTTTCTTATGTATGCATGTTTTATGTTTTGAACCATTGAAGCAGTAGCTTAAGAGTCTTGGTTACTCTTTTAGTATGTATTTTTTTTGTGTTAACTGATAACATGACTTTTGTATCTAGTTTTTGTTAGCTTCCTGCAAATCTAAGTATCATCTAGCATATGACTTAGAAAGGTTAGTATTAACCATTGAAACAGGCACGAAAACATACTTGAAACCGACATGAAATCTTGTCGGAGGGAAAAAAAGTTTGGAACGAGTATTTTTGTTTTTTTTTTTCGTAGCAAGCCCGAGTGCACACCCTATATTGAAATCCTAGATCCGCCACTGATCGTCGACGGGGAACATTGGAGAAAATTCTCACTTTTTGGGAACACTTTTCTTATGTATGCATGTTTTAAGTTTTGAACCATTGAACCAGTAGCTTAAGAGTCTTGGTTACTCTTTTGTTATGTACTTTTTTGGTTTTAACTGATAACATGACTTTTTGGTCAAAAAAAAAAAAAACTGATAACATGACTTTTGTACCTAATTTTTGTTAGCTTCCTGCAAATCTAAGTATCATCTAGCATAATGCTTAGAAAGGTTAGTATTAACCCGAAAACATACTTGAAACCGACATGAAATCTTGTCGGACGAAAAAAAAAATTTGGAACGAGTATTTTTTTTTTCATAGCAAGCCCGAGTGTACACCCTATATTGAAATCCTAGATCTGCCGCTGGATGCAAGTACAAGGAAAAAGAAATGATAAAGTTTTGAGCCACATTCAATAGAGTGTGTATCAAGAACTCAAGAAGAATGGTATTAGCGACATTCAATAAAGTTTAAGAAGATATAAATGATATTTTTTGGGTTTTGATAAAAGAAAAAGAAGTAGTGATGTAAAAATGCTTTTATCATTTGTAGCGATGAGTTAAGTTGCGTGATAAAGCATGTAGTGCAAGAGCAGCCCAAGCGAATGCGCAACACGTTCGTCGTTCTAGTGCTGAATATCTTTTCTCGTGACATTGGGAGGCCTGTTGTTTTTAGTGCACTCAAGCTCACCAATGTCCAATTACTTGCTGCTGTTCAAGCCCAGAAAGCGATTATTTCTAAGTCTGGATTACTTGGACTTATGGGTCAGGACCAACTATCGGACATGTTTCTCAACTTATGAGCCGACCAGGCTTTGGTACACTAATGAGTAATATTGGGCCGGTAAGCACATGTTCCACATGTATACACTTCTCGTGCTAGATTGCTAGTGTTCCTACATGTTAACTCTCGATCAACAGACTTCGAGCTATATTATGTTAGTCCTTCGGAACAGGAAACGGTGTTAACTCATGCTTATAGTACAATCAGTCTTCAAGATCCTACCACAGGAAGGAGGATGAAACATGTATACATGTGATAGTTCCCATCTTAATTCGTTTTTTAATCTTTTAAGCGATGTTCATTTTATATGTGGACCAAACGATGGAACACACTAGGATGTAATATATGTTCATTTTACAATCAGTCTTCAAGATCCTACCACAGGAGCATGAAACATCTATTACATATACTCCGTATTACGTAGGATGTAATATATGTTAGAAAGGAAATATGAGGGTTTTCTGTTGTTACGAGAATAGAATTAGAGTATCAAAAGGGCATTCCCTTACTACGTAATTCTTTAAAAAAAAGGAGAAGAGTGGAGGGAATTGACAAATTAAGCACAACACGTACATTCATTGATTCACGGGTCAATTCAAGCTTTCATCATCGGTTTCTTAGTAGTTAGTAAAACTTAACCTAGATCTTTGTTCATCTTTTTCTCTAGCTAGCTTTCATCAATGGTTTCGTCAAGGTTCGATTATGTACACCTTTGATGTTCATAAGAACATAGATGCAAAAATATATTGAGCTTCCGCTTCTAATTACTCATGATCCTGTTGTCCATAAGAACAATAATATTATCACTCGCCTTGATCTTTTAGCTATAAGGTGTGTTTTGTTTATTCTAGTTCAGCTTTTTGATCAAACAGAAAATATATTACAGATAACAGATTGATCAGCATATATATTGGCCAGGACAACCACATATTATCGTATTACTATTATAGAACCAAAGAAGGTCCAAACGTTGTATTGCATGTTTACAATACAACACAACTCGATGCTTGAGGTGATCTATATCCTCTTATTCCATAAATAGTATTTTGCGACCGTATAGAGTACGTGTTCATATTGAACAAGATCATCATGGACAAAACACAACTCTGTAGTTAGTACCACCGGGGCATGAAATTTGACTAGTGTCATCATCTTGAGGGTAACTATAAGCATCAGGACAATTGTTTTTGAAATACCTTGAATAATCAGTAGGTCCACAACTACCACGCGTAGGGGTGCAACAATACTGCACGGTTTTGAAAACCGTGCAAGGATTGTTGCATCCTCCTGCAGTTCGTAGTTGTTGAGGGCACTGGTTATTGAGATTAATACCACATCTTAACGTTTTGCACGCACCACCAACGGGGCTAAACTCCATCGGGATATTAAAGCCATCAACTAGAGAGATGTCGGGAAAGTCCCTACCCATGTATTGGTTTAGAGCAAACTCGGCTAATGTATTGGGTGGAGTCCCATAACCTTGACACTCAAGTCGGCCATTGCAATCACCCGTTTCACATTTCCCTTGCCCATTTGCATCAAAGCGGCAGTTGGTCCGTCCCCATATACGTGCTCCTGTCGTTCCAGCAGCTACCTGAACTTGCCAAGTTTGACCAGTTTCAAGACGTCTGCCTCCACCAGGCGAGGCAGCGGCCCATACAGTGTATGGACATCGGTTTATGACATCGAAATTGGCTCCTTGAGTGAAAGTGAAGCAAAAGATGGCTAGTATGGCGAATGAAATGAGAGAATTTTTAGAATAATTGGCCATGTTTAGTGTGGGTTGAAGTAGCTTTGGCTCAAGGGATTTATATAGGGAAGTTTTGCAGTATGGAAAATTATTTTCCACAAAATTTTAATCATACCGAAGAAAATTTGAGACTTGGGAAGTGTGAGTGAACAGTAATAATTTCTTATGGTCAAATTAAAAACGAAAATGTTACGTACGTCTTCTAGATTGATAATCTATAAATATCTCTAGAATCATTGAATGTGTTTCTGAAGTCAAAAATGTTACGGAGTAGTTGACTGTCGCGGATTTGCATTTATTATTATGTCTCGTTGAATACTACTGCAAGAAAATACCTCGATCGATCAACAAATTTTTATTTCCACAATTATAAAAAGCCTGTCATTCCGTCAAATTTTATTGCATTATAACTGCAAGGTGCTCGCGCTTCGCTGCGAGAATTTTGGTTTTGTTACCTGTTGGAACATATTTGAGTACGTGTTATAAGGTCGTTACACACTATGGAAAGACATTGTATGTACCGAAGTACATGAGTTAAATCGTCAAGTTATGAGCACTAAATCTATAGCATCTGTTCTATTATGGATCTCGACAATGTTCTTGGCTTTCCACTTCTGTTGGTGCACGAACTCATAATTGACACCTCTATAATCTTATAACAGCAAATAAAAGTAAGACCAAGTGGCCAAATATGAATCCAAAGATCACTTTCAAAATGTACATACACACTTTTTACTATAGTGTATTTGTTGAAAAACATGAATCAAACACCTCAAACACTTTTCCTTTTCTTAAACAAGATCAAGAACACAAACAAAATAAGAAAAATATTAAAGACTACCAGTGTTACTCACGTGTAGCCGTATAATCTACATGATCATAGTTTTACAATCATAAAACAATAAAAAGATTAACAAGGGTTTCTGAGTTCAAGAGTTTGAGAGAGAGAGTATAACTGTGTGAGAAAGACACAGTCAAAATGAGGCGATAATAACTATGAGATACATGCTCCTCTCTATAAACAAAGACAAAGAATAAAGAGCCGTTGTAATGGGCTCTTCATGATGGGTATAAAAAGCCCAACGTCCAAGTCCAGTAGCAACTAACGAAGCTTGACACCTTTGGTCCTTGTAGTCCATGAGACACTTCACACCAAGTCCAAACCTGTAACAGAAACAATAAAACCAACATAATAAGTCCTTGATGTTAGAATGGGTAGGCAGATTAGGTCCTCAATTTTAACATCCCCCCTTAATCTGATTACCCATACATGTTTATCATTCCATGTTTGTTAACAAACTTTTGATGCAGTTCAATGTCCAACCCTTTGGTTAGGACATCTGCAATTTGATTTGCAGAGTCCACTTTGACAGTTTTAACAACACCATTAAAATCTTTTCCCTCACAAAGTGAAGGTCTATTTCAAGATACTTAGTTCTCTCATGAAACATAGGGTTGGCTGCTATTTTCATAGCAGAATTGCTGTCACAAAACAGATCCACAGGCAAAAGATTATAACATTTCAAATCCTTTAAAATTTTGAGGATCCATATGACTTCACTAGTCACAGAAGCAAGAGCTCTGTACTCTGCTTCTGCTGAAGATTTAGAGAGAGTATGTTGTTTTTTACTCTTCCATGAAATCAAGTTTCCATTTAAGAAAACACAATACCCAGTAACAGACCTCCTAGTCACAATGCATTTTGCCCAGTCAGTATCAGAAAAGGCTTTAAGAGACATACCAGAGTTTCTTACAACATTAATACCAAGGCCAGGAGACCCTTTTAGATACCTCAGCATTTTGAAAGCAATTTTCTTATGAGACAACAAGGGAGAATGCATAAATTGACTTAAACAGTGAACAACATAAGAAATGTCAGGTCTGGTATTGGTCAAATAGATCAACTTACCCATAAGCTTTTGATATTCAACAATATTATCAAGAAAAGGGTCATTTTTAGATGGTTGATTGGAAATAGACATCTTAGACACTAAGGGTGTCTTAGATGGTTTGCAGGCAAGCAACCCATATTCAGACAAGAGATCAAACACATATTTCCTTTGGTTTAAACATACACCCGCGTCAGTCTTGATAACTTCAATCCCCAAAAAATACTGCAAATTTCCCAAGTCTTTAATTTTAAACTTACCTTTCAAAAACATTTTGAAGTTATCAATCTCAGTCTTATTATTCCCAGTAACAATTATGTCATCCACATAAACAAGAACAGCAATGAACAACTTATCATCAGACTTAGTGTAAAGAGAGTAATCTGATTTGCTTTGAACAAACCCATTCTCAATAAGGACATATGTGAGCTTAAAATTCCACTGTCTAGGAGACTACTTAAGACCATAAATAGATTTTTTCAACCTACACACAAGATTTTGGTTACCAGTATAAAATCCTTGTGGAGGCTTCATGTAAACAGTTTCATCAAGCTCACCATACAAGAAGACATTGTTAACATTAGGTTGGTAAATAGGCCAAGACTGGTTAACAACAAGATTAATTAAACATCTAACAGTAACCATTTTCACAACAGGAGAAAAAGTTTCCTCATAATCAATCCCTTCCTTTTGACCACAACTCATGGCAACAAGTCTAGCCTTATACCTTTCTATTTCACCATTGGATTTAAACTTAAGCTTCCAAACCCACTTAGAGTTCAGAGCATTTCTACCATGAGGTAACTCAACTAAATCCCAAGTATCATTTTCAAGTAAGGCAGCAAACTCTAAATTCATAGCATCAACCCATTGAGGGTTTTGGGAGGCTTCAAAGAAGTTCCTAGGTTCACTATTTTTATTTAATTGAGTTATAAAATACAAAGCATCACCCTTGGTTCTAGAATATCCCACAAACCTCTCAATCCCATACTTGACCTTTGATTTAACAACAAAATCATTATAATTTTTTTGAAAAACAGAAGGTCTAGAAGACCTTCTTAACCCTTCCTGAGCATTAACATTAGAATTATCACCCAAGTCTTCTCCCATGCTTTGAACATGAGGGGGAAGACTTTGGTTAATTTCCAAGTGACCCTCAGAAATGTGATTATCATCAAGTGTGGCAGCCTCATTCCCCCTTGAACTAGCGTCTGTGGTATCATTGCATGGGGCAATGTGTCCACTGTCACCTAGACTCATGGGTAGGCTGCTAGCACTTGGTGACCCATGATCACCATTATGTGCATTTGTTACTCTCTCATCATCATAGGTTAGCTCAGGGTTTTCTAAGTCAAAAAATGTCAAAGCCTTATCATTTTGGAAAACATCAAATTCTTCATTATTATTCTTTTTATTCAAAACCCCATCTATAAAAGGAAAAATGGATTCACAAAGCTTGACATCTCTAGAAACAAGAAATTGATGTCTGTCAAGACTATAAAGCTTGTAACCCTTTTGAGAGTTAGAGAAACCCATCATAACATATTTTTCAGATCTGTTGGACAATTTATCATGACAATTTAAAATAGCAGCAAAACAAAGACATCCAAAGGTCCTAATATGAGAGAGGTTTGGGGATGAATTATAAATCATCTCATAAGGAGATCTACCATTTAGCACAGAAGAAGGCAATCTGTTAATAAGATAGGTAGCAGTTAGAATGCATTCAATCCAAAATCTTAAAGGAATTCCCCCCTGAAACATAAGGCATCTGGTAACATTGAGCAAATGCCTATGTTTCCTTTCAGCAACCCCATTTTGTTGTGGAGTGTAGGGACAAGAGGTTTGGTGTATAATCCCATGATTATGACAAAAATTTTGAAAACCATGATTAACAAATTCAATTCCATTGTCACTTCTAAAGATTTTCACATTTGTTTTAAACTGAGTTTTCAGCAGATTGAAAAAAATTTCAATATAAATCCCAACTTCATCTTTACTTTTGATCAAGTACACCCAAACAGCCCTTGTATAGTCATCCCCAACAGTCAAGAAATACCTATGACCAGTGTGACTGGTCACCCTATAAAGACCCCACAAATCCAAATGAACAAGATCACCAAGAACTTTAGTTTTATGATCACCTAAAGGAAATGGTTCTCTAGTTTGTTTAGCTCTTTGACATATTTCACACAAATCATGTTGACCAAAATCAGATATGTTCAAACTCTTTTTTAGAACACTTAGAGCAGGGTCAGCAGGGTGACCTAATCTAACATGCCAATCATGTTTGGAAAGAGAACAAGTAGGAACACAGAAATCATGCACAATCTTAGTACCTTCTATATCTAAATAGTAAAGACCATCAGATTGTTTACCAGTCCCTAAAACAGTTTGGTGATTCAAATCCTGATTCACAAAAAAAACATTTATTCTCATAAAAAACAACCAAGACTTTATTATCCTTAGCAAGTTTATGAACAGAAATAAGAGTAACACAATAATCAGGAATCACAAGAACATCAAATAAAACCAGCCCATTAGGAAGTTTTAGGTTACCAATTTTAGAAATAATGGCTTCAGTCCCATTGGGATGAGCCACTTTAATGTTTAAGTGAGAGATGTCAAAACATTGTCCAAATCAGATTCATTATTGGTCATATTTTGGCTAGCCCTAGAATCAACAACCTTCCCCTTATAAGGCAGTTTAGATTTGATGTTAGTGCTACAACAAAAGAATTTCTCAAAATTATCATTAAAAGCTTTGTTGTTGTTGAAATAGATACTTGCCATATTGGCATGAACCACCTTTTGAGAGTCATTAGCAGAGCTTTTGTTATCCTTAATAAGAGAGAGCAAAGTGGTCAATTGTTTATCAGTGAACCCAGTAGAAGAAGATGTCCCAACAAAATTATTGGAGACACTTTTCCCTTTAAAATTTTGCCCCCCTTTCTTTTTCCAAAGTCACTAGGATAACCAATGATTTTAAAGCATCTATCAATGGTGTGCCCATTATAACAACAATTTTCACAAATAATCTCAACATTACTATTACCATTAGGTCTATACCCATTGTTGTTAGGGGCATTAGGTCTAAAACCAGTGGTGGTAAAATTAGGTCTAAAGTTGCCATTGTTCCCAGGGTTAGGTCTGAAATTACTAGCTTGAGAATTTTGAGGGTTTTGAGGTCTTTGAGTATTGTTTCTAGCAGGCCCATTAGAGAAAAAAACCAGAGTTTTGAGTCCTTTGAGAAGACCCAGAACCACTACCATAAGCCATCCTGTGAGATTCCTTACTGGAAATGATGGCATAAGCTCCCTTAACATCAGAGAGATTCTCTCTAGACAATACAGAACTTCTTATAGTCATGTAAGAATCATCCAATCCCATCAAAAATTGCATCAACTTCAACAACTGATTATGCTTTTTAAAATCACTGGAAGCAGAATACACACAAGCATGTAATTCAACCATGGCGTCATATGGTTTCCAATAGGCATTCAACTTATGATAATAATCAGACAAATTAGACCCATTTTGCTTGAAAGTATTAATCTTGTGATGCAAATTAAAAATTACAGACCCATCAACCTTATGATAGGTCTCTTTAAGTTCCTTCCAAACATGTTTAGCCTTCTTTGAAAAAATTTGACCAAGAAAAAGTTCCTCAGAAATAGAGTTAAGGATCCAACCCAAAACAACAACATTCACCCTGTCCCACTGTTTTCCCAAAACTTCATTAGTAACAGATCTTTTACAAGACCCATCAATAAAACCAATTTTATTTTTTCCTTCCAAAGCAAGTAACATGTCATTAGCCCAAATCTGATAATTTTCAGTTCCCTTAAGTTTAACAGTAACAACAGTCAAGACAGCAGAATCCTTAGGGTGCAAATGCAAAGGGTCACTTAAATCAAGCTTACTGATAAGTGTAACTTGGTCAGTTATATTCTCAGTATCAGTATCACCATGCTCAGACATGGTGACAAGTCAACGGGTCAAATAATAACTCAGTCCTAAGCCAACAAAGTTCCCAGGCTTCCAAACCACTCAAGGGTGGCAGGTCAAGGTCAAGGCAAAGGGTGAGGATCCAATTAAAGGGTGAATAAATAAAAGAGACACAAAAAACAAGCAGAAATAATCAAGGAAACAAGTAGCAAGTACCAAGTAAAAGAGAGAGTGTGAGAGTTGTTACCAAACCCAAAAATAAGCACAATCGAACTGTTGCTTCTAGATTCACTTAGTCTAGAAAGCAACAGAACCTCCAAAATCACAAACCCTAGTTTTCCTTCGAGGAAAAAATAGGGAAAATGACCAAAGAACCACGAACCAGCAACAGAGATGCAAATCCCACTTAGGAAATCACCACAAACCAAGAACCTCTTCAAAGAAAGTGAAACCCTAATTTTTTTTTCTCAAGGAAAATTAGGGAAAAGCACTTCAGTCGAAGAATAAAGTAACCAATCATCCAAAAAAGTAACCAGATGAGATGAAACACCAGATCTCAGAAACCCTAATTTTTTAAAATAAAAATTGAGGTATCAAAACTTTGAATCAAGAAGTAATATTAACAGATCCTGCTATCTCAATAGCAGATCTAATCAAAAAAGTGTATATCCGTATAAAACCCCCAATAATTTTTGAAACCCTAAAAAAAATTTCATCGATTATCAACAACCTGGCTCTGATACCATGTTGAAAAGCATGAATCAAACACCTCAAACACTTTTATTTTTATTAAACAAGATCAAGAACACAAACAAAATAAGAAAAATATTAAAGACTACCAGTGCTACTCACGTGTAACCCTATGATGTACATGATCATAGTTTTACAATCACAAAACAATAAAAAGATTAACAAGGGTTTCTGATTTCAAGAGTTTGAGAGAGAGAGTATAACTATGTGAGAAACACACAGTCAAAATGAGGCGATAATAAGTATGAGATACATGCTCCTCTCTATAAACAAAGACAAAGAATAAAGAGCCGTTGTAATGGGCTCTTCATGATGGGTATAAAAAGCTCAACGTCCAAGTCCAGTAGCAACTAACGAAGCTTGACACATTTGGTCCTTGTAGTCCATGAGACACTTCACACCAAGTCCAAACCTGTAACAGAAACAATAAAACCAACATAATAAGTCCTTGATGTTAGAATGGGTAGGCAGATTAGGTCCTCAATTTTAACAGTATTAGAACCTAGAACATATTGTATCAATGTACCAAATCAACATGTGTACTGTTTAAAATCCAAACACTCCTTAAAGTTAACATACATACCTTACATATTTAAGAAAGGCTTACAAAAGTATATACCAGAATGATCTAAATTCCATCAACTGCTTCTCTATCTCATATCGAGCTCCATTATACTTCTAAAGAACATATTGCGAACGAACGCCATCCATCTTAACCCACCTAAACACGCAAATACAAAGCCTTAAACAAACAATCAATACACAATAAAAATCCGAAAACTTTACGCACTACAAAGTTTATGACATTTGCTTACTAAATTAAATGTGAAAGAGTAAGTAATAGAGGGGAGTACTAAAAGTATATACTGTGACAACCCTAGGTTTTGTATTTGTCACTTGGTCTTACTTTTAGGTTATTTTATGTGTGCTTACTTGAATTATGTGATTACGTGTTTGTTTTGTGTGATTGAGGTTGGTGTGGTTACCATTTATGAGTATAGAAGTACTCATAAGTAAATTGAGGAACGGTTATTTCATGTTCATGAGCTCACAATTAGTGACTATGAAATGAAA
This sequence comes from Glebionis coronaria, assembly GCA_025667525.1. Taxonomy (NCBI): domain Eukaryota; kingdom Viridiplantae; phylum Streptophyta; class Magnoliopsida; order Asterales; family Asteraceae; genus Glebionis; species Glebionis coronaria. Next base: position 83,600,303 of record CM046878.1, read on the forward strand.
TGGTGTTATTTTGGTGTTTACGTATACGTATAAGTATTATAGTAATAGTGTATTTTTTAGGATTTACGGTTTAGCATTTAGAGGTCTCGAATGAGGTAATTAGTCATATGAATATTTTTCGGGATGGTTTTAGGTCATTTAGGACTTAATTCTAAAGTTTATTTCAAAATTTGAGATTTTTTTTAAAGTGTATATTTTACGACTTTTACGGTAAAACGCGTAAATTTGACTAGTTTTACAGTTTTGAGGTTTTGGGGGTTTTAGGAGCTGAAATAAATTAAGGTAAATTAAGGTAATATTAATAAGATATTAATTAACAATAAAAAGAAAAAAAATAAAGAAAAAAACGAATTTAAGAGGGTTAGGTCAGTTTGGAAAAGAAAAAAAAAGGGAAAATAGGAGAAAAAGGAAAGTGGGCTTATTCTTGGACTAGGATTTTATGTACACCCTATATATTGTTTTAATAACAATCAAATTCATTATTATTCCCTGGATATATTAAAAAAATTTGTTGGTTACATAGAAGGTTTTTAGGGTTCTTCATAATTTTGGGGGTTTTCATAAATCAAAGGTAAAGTCTTTAATCCCTTTTTAATTTAATTGTTTTTATGTTTTTATAATCATCTTATGATGGATTTAGGTTAGGGTTTAATTTAAGAACAGTAAATTAATGTTATAATAATGATTTCATAATGATTACATAAATTAGGACTTGTAATTAGAGGGATTAGGGTTAATTAATGAGGTTGATTTTGTTAAACCCGTTTTTAAAAACTGGGCAGAATTTTGAGTCAATTGTTTTGATCATATCGGGAGTTCTAGGAAAATTCAAGATGCGATCCAAGTATCCCTGAAAAGGTAATTGAAGTTGATTTCTAATGCAAGAAACTAGAACTAAATTGGAGGTCGGGAAGTGGGTCAAAAACAGGTTACAACAGTCGGAGGTCAAAACAGTTTTGTAATCAGCCTGTTTTCTTTTTAAGTTTTGGGTTGTTTGGGGTGCTTAGGGGTGCATTGGGATCTTCTCACGAACATGAGAGATGGTTTATATATTGTAGAAAGTATCTGCACTTGGGATAAGGTTGTGGTTTAGGGTAAGACCCTCTAATGGTAACAAACTTTTCATACGTTTAAAATCAGTAAATTCTGGATAGGTAGCAATATATACACATATATCGGGGCCTTAACAGTAGCTTTAAGGTTAGGGAAAGTGGGAGGTTTTATATAACATATGTAAAAGTATGAATATTCCTTTTATAGAAACCATGGGTATATTTATGTGGACGTTTGACTTAAAGTTTTGAGACCTAAAAACTGGGACTGTTTTGTGTAAAATATGAACGGGATAGTTATTAAACTTAACCAAGTTAAGGACTTGTTAAGGAAGGGTAATGGGATGGTTAGAGCTTATCAATGAGGTTTTCATATGGGAATAGACTAGATGTCCATCATAGGTTGACGAGACATCTTAGTGATAGGTTCGTGTATTGATTTCGTGTTTTTGGTTTGTTAGCTTGTTGCTAGTGCGAGGACTTGTGAAGAAGCTATCAGGTGAGTTTCATAGTCCCATGTTTAATATTGATTTTGACTTGCAGATGGGATAGAAGAGACACTGTGTTGAGTTATTTTCTAAATTGATGCTGTGAATGTGTTTGTGATTTGAGATGGACTTGTGTGTACATTATGTGATTAACTGCTATGTGATTTTTGATTGTGTATGATTTGGATCAGGGGACACGTGCCGTCTCAGTTATTGTGGTTTGACAAGGTAGTGGCCTTGTGGTTTGACGAGGTAGTGGCCTTGTGGTTTGCCAAGGTAGTGGCCTTGGGATAGGTACATAGTGTGATCATCTATGGTACCATGATGTTGTTTGGCAAGGTAGGAGCCTTGGATTGGTTTGGTATGATTAATCTTGATTGATAGTTGTTAATGCATATTTGTAACACATTGTCCATATGTTCTTTTGTTGATGATTGTTATTCAAAGCTTGTAATTGATTTAGCGTTGGATTCTAAACCTATGACTCTCACCAACTTTATGTTGATGTGTTTTAGTGTCTCTTTCAGGTAATGCTATGGGTAGGAATGAGAACTTAAGTGGCTAGGACTTGGAGAGAGAGTAGGAATGCATATAGAAGGATATCCCCGTTTCCTTCTTAGTTTTGTTTGTCTGTTCATTTTAATAAGTGATACTGTGGCACACATATGTTTGTTTTGATTATGTTACTTGTTTGTCTTGGGTAAGAGGTAGGACTGTTACCTACTTACCCAGACACCTGCATTTGATGAGATATTGTCATGACTTTTGTGTCACCATTTTATGACATTTCTTATTTCAGATAGTTATCTCTATAGACACGCCATGTTGTGATGATATCCATACGTCGCGCCCCATATTCCGCCATGGTGGGGTGTGACAGAATGGTATCAGAGACAATGGTTATAGAGAATTAGGTTGCCTAGTCGCGTAGCCTAGTCTATAGCTTAAGGGTCCCTGCATATAGGCGTCATAGGAGTATGTGTGATTTTTATATTAATTGATGTGTTTGGATGTTATTTATTGCGATATTTTGACTAGTATGAATTGAACCATAGTAAGTTCATACTTAGCTACATGTTATTTTCTTTTCGAGTTTTGAATAGTGCGGGTTGAACTATAGTCGTATACGCTAGTCATTGTTGGATTCCGTTTAATTACGTTTTCATGTTCTTTATACATTTTAAATTTTATCTACGTTGGTTCAGCTGGATTACGAGTTTATATGTTTCATGCATTGGCTACGTTATTTTAATACATGGATTTTGGATCTTACTTTATGTTGTGGTTATGTGCTTATATGAGTTGTAGGATCTATGTGCTTATTTGAGTTGGTAGACTGATGTGTTATGTGTAGTATTAATTCTTATAAATGTCATCATAGGAGGGAGTGCATTAGTGAAAGGGGACTGGTATAAGTATGGTGGCCAACATAGTTATATAAGTACCACAACATCAATGGATTCCTGAGTATGGTTGCATGAAAGAGGGTTAATACATGTTTGTATAGTATACGTTGGATGGATTTGAGTGTATGTACGCGTATGCCTATATATGTATATTTCCCTTCTACTTATCGGTTGTATTCTTAGGATGGTTTTCTAGCTCTTTCCTCTTTGGGATGTTCAACTTCTGTAGTAGCGCATTTATCGAGTTCTCATTTCACGTGGTTGTTTGTACGGTCCTTTTGGTGTAGAAGCTATTGAGAGGGTGAAGATTTATTTTGGAATAACGATATCTTTTGTTTTGAGTCTTACATGGTAAAAAAATGGAACTTGCAAATAGTAAAAAAAAATTAGTTGTTGGTAGTCCATAAAATAAGGGTAAAGTGTCGAATACGTGTTTGAAATAAGGTGGAATATAAAAAAAACATTTACATTTAAGCATGGCTTGTTTATTTTAAAATATTTTGGTTTTGATCACCTAAAGTTATTGTTTTTTAGTTAGAATTTTTTTTATTAAATTAAATATGTTAGTCATGTATTTAATCATGTGATGGGTGTGAGTTTTAATTTTCTGGAATTAAAATAAATTAGGGTTTAAAATCGTTTTTGGGTATAAATCGGAGTAGGCAGAAACTATCGCTAAACTGTCAAATTGTGTCGCTAAATTGTCAGAAACTGTCGCTAATGCCTAGGCAGGTTTTAGGTAAAAATCGTTTTGGTCATAACTTGTTCGTTTTTAAAACTTTTTGGGTGATTCAAAAGCCTAAAATTATGTACTCAGAACGTACTTTTCAAATATTCAGAATGTTTAGCAAATGGAGGTCAGAAGCTAAGTCTAACTAATTGTACAAGTGTCGAGTTCAAGGTTAATTTTCAGACAACATGGTTTAAACTTATGTTTTGGGTATTTTGGGTTAATGAATACTTGCAGGGTTAACATAGAGATGAGTTGGGATAGAATTTGAGATTTATTTAGACCTTAGAGCACATGGTTATATCTTGATGAGTTTTGATTTATGGTATTTATGAGTAAGACTGAAATTGGGGTGACAGTTTTAAACCCGTCAAGTTATGTGATGGCTCCTAACTTGTTTTCAAGACAGTTCTTGTTTGATGAGTTGCGAGATTTAGTTAGGTTGGTTACATAACTTTATGGTTTTAATAAGTTTCCTCGCGGACGGTTAAGGCTCATGTGTTGTTGGTTGAGATTATTTTGGTATAAACTGAGTTCACGTTTGAACGTGGAAGTTTTATAAAGGATATGTATCCTCGTTTGGTTGCTGAGAGTAAGTTTGAGTTTGGGAGTAAATCTCGGGACGAGATTTCTATTAGGAGGGAGTGATGTGACAACCCTAGGTTTTGGATTTGTCACTTGGTCTTACTTTTAGGTTATTTTATGTGTGCTTACTTGAATTGTGTGATTACGTGTTTGTTTTGTGTGATTGAGGTTGGTGTGGTTACCATTTATGAGTATAGAAGTACTCATAAGTAAATTAAGGAACGGTTATTTCATGTTCATGAGCTCACAGTTAGTGACTATGAAATGAAATGGTGTTATTTTGGTGTTTACGTATACGTATAAGTATTATAGTAATAGTGTATTTTTTAGGATTTACGGTTTAGCATTTAGAGGTCTCGAATGAGGTAATTAGTCATATGAATATTTTTCGGGATGGTTTTAGGTCATTTAGGACTTAATTATAAAGTTTATTTCAAAATTTGAGATTTTTTTAAAAGTGTATATTTTACGACTTTTACGGTAAAACGCGTAAATTTGACTAGTTTTACGGTTTTGAGGTTTTGGGGGTTTTAGGAGCTGAAATAAATTAAGGTAAATTAAGGTAATATTAATAAGATATTAATTAACAATAAAAAGAAAAAAAATAAAGAAAAAAAACGAATTTAAGAGGGTTAGGTCGGTTTGGAAAAGAAAAAAAAAGGGAAAAGAGGAGAAAAAGGAAAGTGGGCTTATTCTTGGACTAGGATTTTATGTACACCCTATATATTGTTTTAATAACAATCAAATTCATTATTATTCCCTGGAGATATTAAAAAAATTTGTGGGTTACATAGAAGGATTTTAGGGTTCTTCATAATTTGGGGGTTTTCATAAATCAAAGGTAATGTCTTTAATCCCTTTTTAATTTAATTGTTTTTATGTTTTTATAATCATCATATGATGGATTTAGGTTAGGGTTTAATTTAAGAACAGTAAATTAATGTTATAATAATGATTTCATAATGATTACATAAATTATGGCTTGTAATTAGAGGGATTAGGGTTAATTAATGAGGTTGATTTTGTTAAACCCGTTTTTAAAAACTGGGCAGAATTTTGAGTCAATTGTTTTGATCATATCGGGAGTTATAGGAACATTCAAGATGCGATCCAAGTATCCCTGAAAAGTTAATTGAAGTGGATTTCTAATGCAAGAAACTAGAACTAAATTGGAGGTCGCGAAGTGGGTCAAAAACAGGTTACAACAGTCGGAGGTCAAAACAGTTTTGTAATCAGCCTGTTTTCTTTTTAAGTTTTGGGTTGTTTAGGGTGCTTAGGGGTGCATTGGGATCTTCTCACGAACATGAGAGATGGTTTATATATTTTAGCAAGTATCTGCACTTGGGCTAAGGTTGTGGTTTAGGGTAAGACCCTCTAATGGTAACAAACTTTTCATACGTTTAAAATCAGTAAATTCTGGATAGGTAGCAATATATACACATATATCGGGGCCTTAACAGTAGCTTTAAGGTTAGGGCAAGTGGGAGGTTTTATCTAACATATGTAAAAGTATGAATATTCCTTTTACAGAAACCATGGGTATATTTATGTGGACGTTTGACTTAAAGTTTTGAGACCTAAAAATTGGGACTGCATTGTGTAAAATATGAACGGGATAGTTATTAAACTTAACCAAGTTAAGGACTTGTTAAGGAAGGGTAATGGGATGGTTAGAGCATATCAATGAGGTTTTTATATGGGAATAGACTAGATGTCCATCATAGGTTGACGAGACATCTTAGTGATAGGTTCGTGTATTGATTTCGTGTTTTTTGTTTGTTAGCTTGTTGCTAGTGCGAGGAATTGTGAAGAAGCTATCAGGTGAGTTTCATAGTCCCATGTTTAATATTGGTTTTGACTTGCAGATGGGATGGAAGAGACATTGTGTTGAGTTATTTTCTAAATTGATGCTGTGAATGTGTTTGTGATTTGAGATGGACTTGTGTGTACATTATGTGATTAACTGCTATGTGATTTTTGATTGTGTATGATTTGGATTGGGGGACACGTGCCGTCTCAGTTATTGTGGTTTGACAAGGTAGTGGCCTTGTGGTTTGACAAGGTAGTGGCCTTGTGGTTTGCCAAGGTAGTGGCCTTGGGATAGGTACATAGTGTGATCATCTATGGTACCATGATGTTGTTTGGCAAGGTAGGAGCCTTGGATTGGTTTGGTATGATTAATCTTGATTGATAGTTGTTAATGCATATTTGTAACACATTGTCCATATGTTCTTTTGTTGATGATTGTTATTCACAGCTTGTAATTGATTTAGCGTTGGAGTCTAAACCTATGACTCTCACCAACTTTATGTTGACGTGTTTTAGTGTCTCTTTCAGGTAATGCTATGGGTAGGAATGAGAACTTAAGTGGCTAGGACTTGGAGAGAGTAGGAATGCATATAGAAGGATATCCCCGTTTCCTTCTCAGTTTTGTTTGTCTGTTCATTTTAATAAGTGATACTGTGACACACATATGTTTGTTTTGATTATGTTACTTGTTTGTCTTGGGTAAGAGGTAGGACTGTTACCTACTTACCCAGACACCTGCATTTGATGAGATATTGTCATGACTTTTGTGTCACCATTTTATGACATTTCTTATTTCATATAGTTATCTCTATAGACACGTCATGTTGTGATGATATCCATACGTCGCGCCCCATATTCCGCCATGGTGGGGTGTGACAGAATGGTATCAGAGACAATGGTTATAGAGAATTATGTTGCCTAGTCGCGTAGCCTAGTCTATAGCTTAAGGGTCCCTGCATATAGGCGTCATAGGAGTATGTGTGCATTTTATATTAATTGATGTGTTTGGATGTTATTTATTGCGATATTTTGACTAGTATGAATTGAACCATAGTAAGTTCATACTTAGCTACATGTTATTTTCTTTTCCAGTTTTGAATAGTGCGGGTTGAACTATAGTCGTATACGCTAGTCATTGTTGGATTCCATTTAATTACGTTTTCATGTTCTTTATACATTTTAAATTTTGTCTACTGTAGTTCAGCTGGATTACGAGTTTATATGTTTCATGCATTGGCTACGTTATTTTAATACATGGATTTTGGATCTTACTTTATGTTGTGGTTATGTGCTTATATGAGTTGTAGGATCTATGTGCTTATTTGAGTTGGTAGACTGATGTGTTATGTGTAGTATTAATTCTTATAAATGTCATCATAGGAGGGAGTGCATTAGTGAAAGGGGACTGGTATAAGTATGGTGGCCAACATAGTTATATAAGTACCACAACATCAATGGATTCCTGAGTATGGTTGCATGAAAGAGGGTTAATACATGTTTGTATAGTATACGTTGGATGGATTTGAGTGTATGTACGCGTATGCCTATATATGTATATTTCCCTTCTACTTATCGGTTGTATTCTTAGGATGGTTTTCTAGCTCTTTCCTCTTTGGGATGTTCAACTTCTGTAGTAGCGCATTTATCGAGTTCTCATTTCACGTGGTTGTTTGTACGGTCCTTTTGGTGTAGAAGCTATTGAGAGGGTGAAGATTTATTTTGGAATAACGATATCTTTTGTTTTGAGTCTTACATGGTAAAAAAATGGAACTTGCAAATAGTAAAAAAAAATTAGTTGTTGGTAGTCCATAAAATAAGGGTAAAGTGTCGAATACGTGTTTGAAATAAGGTGGAATATAAAAAAAAAATTTACATTTAAGCATGGCTTGTTTATTTTAAAATATTTTGGTTTTGATCACCTAAAGTTATTGTTTTTTAGTTAGAATTTTTTTTATTAAATTAAATATGTTAGTCATGTATTTAATCATGTGATGGGTGAGAGTTTTAATTTTCTGGAATTAAAATAAATTAGGGTTTAAAATCGTATTTGGGTATAAATCGGAGTAGGCAGAAACTATCGCTAAACTGTCAAATTCTGTCGCTAAACTGTCAGAAACTGTCGCTAATGCCTAGGCAGGTTTTAGGTAAAAATCGTTTTGGTCATAACTTGTTCGTTTTTAAAACTTTTTGGGTGATTCAAAAGCCTAAAATTATGTACTCAGAACGTACTTTTCAAATATTCAGAATGTTTAGCAAATGGAGGTCAGTAGCTAAGTCTAACTAATTGTACAAGTGTCGAGTTCAAGGTTAATTTTCAGACAACATGGTTTAAACTTATGTTTTGGGTATTTTGGGTTAATGAATTCTTGGAGGGTTAACATAGAGATGAGTTGGGATAGAATTTGAGATTTATTTAGACCTTAGAGCACATGGTTATATCTTGATGAGTTTTGATTTATGGTATTTATGAGTAAGACTGAAATCGGGGTGACCGTTTTAAACCCGTCAAGTTATGTGATGGCTCCTAACTTGTTTTCAAGACAGTTCTTGTTTGATGAGTTGCGAGATTTAGTTAGGTTGGTTACATAACTTTATGGTTTTAATAAGTTTCCTCGCGGATGGTTAAGGCTCATGTGTTGTTGGTTGAGATTATTTTGGTATAAACTGAGTTCACGTTTGAACGTGGAAGTTTTATCAAGGATATGTATCCTCGTTTGGTTGCTGAGAGTAAGTTTGAGTTTGGGAGTAAATCTCGGGATGAGATTTCTATTAGGAGGGAGTGATGTGACAACCCTAGGTTTTGGATTTGTCACTTGGTCTTACTTTTAGGTTATTTTATGTGTGCTTACTTGAATTGTGTGATTACGTGTTTGTTTTGTGTGATTGATGTTGGTGTGGTTACCATTTATGAGTATAGAAGTACTCATAAGTAAATTGAGGAACGGTTATTTCATGTTCATGAGCTCACAATTAGTGACTATGAAATGAAATAGTGTTATTTTGGTGTTTACGTATACGTATAAGTATTATAGTAATAGTGTATTTTTTAGGATTTACGGTTTAGCATTTAGAGGTCTCGAATGAGGTAATTAGTCATATGAATATTTTTTGGGATGGTTTTAGGTCATTTAGGACTTAATTATAAAGTTTATTTCAAAATTTGAGATTTTTTTTAAAAGTGTATATTTTACGACTTTTACGGTAAAACGCGTAAATTTGACTAGTTTTACGGTTTTGAGGTTTTGGGGGTTTTAGGAGCTGAAATAAATTAAGGTAAATTAAGGTAATATTAATAAGATATTAATTAACAATAAAAAGAAAATAAATAAAGAAAAAAAACGAATTTAAGAGGGTTCGGTCGGTTTGGAAAAGAAAAAAAAAGGGAAAAGAGGAGAAAAAGGAAAGTGGGCTTATTCTTGGACTAGGATTTTATGTACACCCTATATATTGTTTTAATAACAATCAAATTCATTATTATTCCCTGGAGATATTAAAAAAATTTGTGGGTTACATAGAAGGTTTTAGGGTTCTTCATAATTTTGGGGGTTTTCATAAATCAAAGGTAAAGTCTTTAATCCCTTTTTAATTTAATTGTTTTTATGTTTTTATGTTTTTATAATCATCTTATGATGGATTTAGGTTAGGGTTTAATTTAAGAACAGTAAATTAATGTTATAATAATGATTTCATAATGATTACATAAATTAGGGCTTGTAATTAGAGGGATTAGGGTTAATTAATGAGGTTGATTTTTGTTGGGAATCTAAACTTGTTAGATTCCCTGTTCATTGATTTAAACATAATTAGGCTGATAGATAGTCCCTTGCCTGTGCCTAGGAGGCAGGCAAGTTTCGCAAGACTCACAGAGATCCAAGTCTCTGTGAGCAACCTCAGAGGAGTCCATGTCAGAGACATTGTCAGGGAAGTCGAAGATTACCTGAAGACATACTCCTTGGCTGTGATGGATAACAGCCAAGATGTATTAGGGACTCTGAGGGGTTGAGAGTTAACAGGGGTGGCAATACCCTGATAACTCTCAGCACACTTTGGACATGCCATTTGTGTGTTCGAGAATATGAAGAATAAGGAAACTGTTTTTGACAACTGTTCCTTAAAGCATAATGGAAGACTACCAAGAATAGAAGGACATCATGTGACTGATGTGGGAACTTGTAAAAGCTTATGTAGTCGACATCAAGTACTGTTTAAGTCAAACTCGTAACACTATAAATAGGATGTGTATCCATGCATTAATGTTTAACACTTTGAGATATTAAGAACATTAGTGCGTATAACTTAGTGAATCAAACAGCTACGACTGTATTCATAAGTTAAGGTTTATTGTTGTTCAAAGTGTGCACAACACATTGTCATCAAACGGTGTTATCCATAACACTTGTAATTCTTTATTATACAATAATAAGATTACGTTTGAAAAGTAATACCTTGTGTTAATTAAGTTAAGATTAGGGTTTCTTGCATTGATTAGGGACTTTCAATTGGTATCAGAGCGGTGTTTGATATTAAAACCTTCAAGAAACATCGTTCTCAGTTTTATAATCAAGATCCACCATGCCGGAAACCTCTAGCCCACACTCACCTTCCACAAACCCATCTTCACCAAGACTTAACCCCCCAGCAAATGACGATGATCTACCCCAACTTCTTGACTCAAGAGGTGGATCACACGTAACCAGTGTACCAGTCTTTGATGAAGAAGACTTTGCCAGTTGGAAGAGTCAATTTCTTGTATACCTTGATGGACTTGAACCTTTTCTCTTAGAAATTTTAGAAAATGGTCCATATATTCCCATGGCGCTTACTTCTACTGAAGAAAACCCTCTTCCCAAGCCTGTCAAACAATGGACCGCAACTGATAGGAAATTAGCAAACCAAGATAAACGTCTCAAAAGCATCATAATTTCCTGTCTTCCCAAGCATATCATGAAGTCTGTCATTCAGTGTCCCACAGCTAAACAAATGTGGACAGACCTCATTCTTGGCCATGAAGGACCCTCTGAAACAAGAGAGACAAAGATTCAGGCACTCAGACTTCAGTTTAATGCCTTTAAGTCACTTGAAGGTGAAAAAGTTCAGCAAACCTATACTAGGCTGAAGATTCTTCTTAATGACCTCGCTATGAATGATGTCACTATTGGTCAAGCTGAGATCAATGCTACTTTTGTCAACAGCCTTCCAAGAAAGTGGTTGAGCATGAATCAGACTCAGAGAGCTAACAACTCAATCAAAAATGATACCCTTGCTCAGCTCTATGGTAAGTACAATTATGAAGAAGGGCTGATCGATACTATCTACAAATCAGAGACTGAAAGATTTGTAGTCCAAGGAGCATCTTCCAAAGCTTTGATCTCTACAACACATCCTCTTGACAGCGATTCTGATATTGAAGAAGATACCCGTAGCAGCCAAGAGTTCTTGTCAGACCTCAATGCAGAATTCCATGAAAGAGCACTGCTAGCCAACCAAATAAGATACTACAAAAGATCTGGAAGAGTAGGATCAGCTAGCAAACCAACTGACAGGTCAAAAGAAACCTGTTTTGCCTGTGGAAAGCTTGGACATTTTCAAAAAGAGTGTCCTTCCACCAAGACATCCTCACCCTCTTATCCATCATCTTCATCCAAACCCTACAAGTTCAAACAACATAACAACTCATCTCAATCCAATTCTTCAGACACTGAGAAGAAAGATTACAAAAATAAGTACAAGGCACTTAAAGCTGAGTTAGAACAAATGAACTTGAAGATTGAAGCTATGTCAAAAAAGAAAGGTGGTGAGAAAAAGATAGAGAAAGGGTTGGTTGCTGAAACCTATGATTGGAATGATGAACCATTGACTTCAGATGAAGAAGACACCACAAGAGTCAGGGCTTTTATGGCGATAGCTGAGGATGAACCAGCTGTTGGAAAAGGTGATGCAAGATCAGGAAAATGGGTTGACATCACAATGAAAAAGGTACACAGGCTTCTATCTATGTCTGATAGTGATGAACGTAAGCATGTCCTTGATTACACCATTGTTGATTTGCACTTTGTTGAGGAACAAAGGAAGAACCTACTTGATAAGTTTCACTCTGTTAAAACTGAAATGATAAATGTTAAGGCTGAATGTGAAACTCTCAGGCGGGTTAACCTAGAGAAAATATCCCTGCAAAATGAAGTAGCTAGATTAACCTTGAAAAACATAGCTTTAAATGATCAAGTCACTGAATTGAACAAGATTATTGAAAAATGGCTGTGTGCAAGGTTTACTATTGATGCATTGCTTAGGGATGAAGTGCCTGCTGACTTAAACAGGGATATAACTGCTAAGAATAAAAAGCTGAGGATTCTCACCAAACCCAAAGACATTGTCTTTAAATCTACAGAGACTATTCATATGTCGGATACCTCTTTGACTAATGACCCTGTCTCTGAAGATGTAGCTGAGCTACCACCTTTGCCCAAACTCTCTGGAGTTGAACCTAGCAGTTCTTCTAGATCTGCTAAGGATAAACTTAAGACAGATATTGAGAATCCTCCAGCCAAAGTTTTTCGTATGCCTGCTAAACAAACTGGTAAACAAGTAGCTTTTAAGCCTGTTACTACTAAAGCTGTGAATAAGGTTGACCCCACCACTGAAGATCGCCTGTTGTCTCTTATGAAAGAAGTAGAACTCTTGAAACAACACATTAAGCCTTCCGCTGAATGCTCTACTTCTCGTGAACCTAAGTCAGTCCTAGGTGAACCCAAAGGGGAAAGGTTAATCAAACCTTATTGCAATGTTTGTAAAAATTCTCACCACTCGACCTTAGATCATGACAGACACATGGCAGCTAAAAGAGCTCAGACACCCTCTAGGGACAGACCACAGAGTTCAAAAAGACAACAGGGAAATTACAAATCTTATCCTCCCTGTAAATTCTGTGGGTTCACAGACCATCACTCAGACGAGTGTGGTGACTTCCCTGGGTGTGATATCTGTGGGAGTTATAACCATGAAACTATGAACTGTCCATCCCAACGCCAAAAGTTTTTCAGGAACACAAGAGTTGCCAACAAGCAATTCAGGGAACCCACTGGAAAGTGGGTTCACCATAGGAACTAATCTGTTTCTATGTATCTGTGCAGAAATATCTCAAGGAATCGGTATGGTATCTAGATAGTGGCTGTTCTAGACACATGACAGGGATTCAACAATACCTACACAGATACTCAAAGGAGCCAGGTCCCAAAGTGGTGTTTGGAGATAACTCTTCAGGTGACACAGAAGGATATGGCTCAGTGAATTGCAATGGGATCACATTTACCAGGGTTGCATATGTGAATGGTCTTAAACACAATCTTATTAGCATCAGCCAATTATGTGATGCTGATTATAAGGTTTTGTTTACTAAGACTCAGGGAACCATATTCAACAAAAATAATGATGTTGTGCTGGTTGCACCTAGAAGGAGAGATGTTTATGTCATCAACATGGCTGTGTGCTCTGAAGACAGCTCAAATTGTTTTCTTGCCAAAGCCTCTGAAAGTGTCAACTGGCTGTGGCACAAGAGACTGTCTCATCTCAACTTCAAGAACATCAATAAGATAGCCACTCAAAACTTGGTTGCTGGTCTACCTTCAGTAATGTTTTCCAAAGACAAAACTTGTTCTGCTTGTGTCAAAGGAAAACATCACAGGTCTTCATTCAAGACTAGGCAATCATTCTCTATTGACAAGTGCTTACATCTCCTTCACATGGACTTGTTTGGGCCTGTCAAACCTCAAACCATTAATCACAACAAATACACCTTGGTCATAGTTGATGAATTTTCAAGATATACTTGGGTGTTCTTCCTCAGAAGGAAAAGTGATGCAGCTGAAACCATCATGTCCTTCATCAGACAGGTAGAAAACATGAATGATGTTAGAGTCAAAGCTCTACGAAGTGATAATGGTACAGAATTCAAGAATCATCAACTTGAATCTTTTTGTGATGAAAAAGGGATTTCTCAGAACTTCTCTTCAGCTGGCACTCCTGAACAAAATGGTGTGGCTGAAAGAAGAAACATGACTCTGATTGAAGCAGCAAGAACTATGTTAAATGGTGCAGCCTTACCAAAGCAATTTTGGGGAGAAGCTGTACACACTGCCTGCTAAACTCAAAACAGATCAATCATTGTCAAAAGACATGGCAAAACCTCCTATGAAGTTTTCAGAAAAAGATCTCTAGACGTCAGCTATTTTCATGTGTTTGGATGCCCTGTGTTTATTTATAACTACAGGGATAAACTTGGAAAGTTTGATGAAAAAGCTGATGATGGATTCTTTTTGGGATACTCTCCAACAGCCAAAGCCTTCAGAGTATTCAACATCAGAAGACAAGAAGTAGAAGAAACTTTCCATGTCAGATTTAATGAAGATGATGAAGTCATACAGAGGACAGGAACAGAGGGTGATGAAGTAGATTTTAATGAAAATATTTCTTTCCCAAGTGATGAGTTCACAGAACCCAGACCTACCAGTCATCACCACTCCAACACTCTCACTCCTTATGTTCCTGCTTTTGACCCTCTGTCTACTCACAACATAGAAGTTCCTACCTCTCAGGAACTTGATGAAGAAGAACCTCAAATCTCTGATGTTCCTTCTCATGATATTGATGACTCACCAATTCTTCAAACCTCTGAAGTTTCTCCTGCTGATAATGAAATAGCTTCCCTTGATGTGGCTGAAGAAGACTCAGACACTGAAGTAGTCTTTGAAGAAAGCCCTCCTAGTCAGCAGGATGAGACTCAAATTGTACCAGCTGTGCCCTCAAGTACCCCTGTTCTTGAAACTCCAGCTCCTCAAAATAAGTGGTCAAGAGATCAACACATTCTACTTGTCAACATTATTGGGGAACCAAATGCAGGGGTCACAACCAGACAGCGAATCCAAGACTCAGAGTCAGCCTCAGCCAATGAATGTCTATTTGCTGAATTTCTTTCTCAAATTGAACCTAAAAGAGTTGCTGAGGCTCTGGTAGAAGATGGATGGGTAGCTGCTATGCAAGAAGAAATCAATCAGTTCAAAAGGAACAAAGTATGGACACTAGTGCCAGCTCCACCTGGAAAGAATATCACAGGCACTAGATGGATCTATAGAAATAAGATGGATGAAATTGGGAACATCATCAGGAACAAGGCTAGACTGGTAGCACAGGGATTCTCTCAGACTGAAGGAATTGATTATGATGAAACTTTTGCACCTGTTGCTAGACTTGAGGCCATCAGAATCTTTCTTGCTTATGCTGCCTATATGAACATCACTGTCTATCAGATGGATGTAAAGAGTGCCTTTCTCAATGGTGATTTGGCTGAGGAAGTCTATGTTGCACAACCTGAAGGATTTGAGAACAGCGAGTTTCCCAACCATGTGTACAGACTTCACAAGGCAATGTATGGTCTGAAACAAGCTCCAAGAGCATGGTATGAAACTCTTTCAAATTTCCTATCTGAAAATAAATTTATCAGGGGTTCTATTGATAAAACACTCTTTACCTTCAAGGACAAGAGTGATTTCATCATTGTGCAGATTTATGTGGATGATATCATCTTTGGGTCAACAAATGTCAATCTTAGTAAACGTTTTGCTAAATTAATGACCAAGAAATATGAGATGAGTATGATGGGTGAATTAACTTACTTTTTGGGCTTTCAAATTAAACAATGTCCTAAGGGAATTTCTATTTGTCAAGAAAAGTATGTTAAGGATTTACTTAAAAAATATGACTTAGCTGATTGTGCATCAGTGAAATGCCCCATGCTTCCACCCAACGACTTGGGCCCTGATGAGTCAGGGGTCTCTGTCAATGAGACTTTATATAGAGGCATGATTGGGTCACTGATGTATCTAACAGCCAGTCGTCCAGATATCCAATTCTCCACATGTCTCTGTGCAAGGTACCAAGCTAACCCAAAAGAATCCCATCTAGTGGCTGTTAAGAGAATTTTCAGGTATCTCAAAGGAACACCATCCCTAGGACTATGGTATCCAAAGGAATCAGGCTTTGATCTCAAGGCCTATTCAGATTCAGATTATGCTGGATGCTGTATTGACAGGAAAAGTACTTCAGGCAGCTGTCAAATCCTGGGAGGAAAATTGGTTGGATGGAGTGCTAAGAAGCAAAACTCTGTGGCTATGTCTTCAGCTGAAGCAGAATATGTCACTGCAGCCAGCTGTTGTGCTCAGGTGCTCTGGATGAAAAGTCAATTGGCTGACTATGAAATCTTGTATGACAAAGTACCAATCTTTTGTGACAACACCAGCGCCATTGCCATATCCAACAACCCTGTTCTTCACTCTCGTACCAAACACATTGATATCAGGTATCATTTTATCAGGGATCATATTATGAAGGGAGATATTGAGCTGCATTTTGTTCCCACAGAGCTGCAACTAGCTGATATCTTTACAAAGCCTTTGGCTGAACCTACGTTCAACAGGCTAGTTGCTGAGCTAGGGATGCTCAATATCTCAAAGCCTGTGGCTTGATATTAAATGTGTTCATTAAATGATTGATTCTATATTAAATGTTTTATTAAATGTTTTTCACATGAAACTAGGTAGTTACTTTCCAAGTAAATGCAAAAAACATTCTCACATTTTTTAATCATTTATTTTTCGGATAACGAGGAGACAAACTTTTTGAAAGGTCAAGGGGACCCTCTTGAGCAGTCATTTTCGCCCTTGCATTTAATACGGTTGAATAACTGTTCACTTAAGTTTGAATATATATTGTCTTCTTTCTCTTCTCACCCACCACCATTCTAAAATCAACTTCTCTCTCTAAACTCTTATCACTCTCAACCATCCGCCATTTTCATTCTCCTTCAACCTTAAATCAATGGCGTTTCCCGTACCAAAAGCCTCAAATGTGAACTTTGAGATCAACGAGAGCATCATCGCCTCCAACAACGCCATTGGATGGATCAAGGCACCAAACAGCACCTACTCAGATCTGGTAAATTTCATGCAGAATTGTGACCTAAATGAAGCCTTCACCAAATCTCCATCCACCTTTTACCAAGAATACCTTAGGGAATTCTGGTATTCTGCTGAAGTAGTTGAAGACACCATTACATTTAGCCTTTCATGCAATGAACATCCTTTTGCCTTTTCCCTCAATGATTTTTCTAGTGTGGCCGGACTCAAACATGGAGATGAATGCGTGAAGACTGTTGACAAAAAGGCTGTCAAGGAAGCCCTGGCCACACTCAACCCTTGCCATGATGTTAACCCTGCCCTTACACCAGCTGAGGTCCTCTCCAAAGCCCCTCTGAAGATTAAGTATTTTACTCCTATGTGGCGTGTCCTCTTCACCCACATTGTGAAGTCCCTGGGAGGAATGCAGGGATCACAGGATCAGATGTCGTCCAATCATCAGGCTATTGCGTATGGACTTATCTGGGGAGCTGATGTCGACTTTGGAAGCATCCTTTTCTCTAACCTGGTAGAACAACTGAAGGGAAGGAATCATGTCAGGGAAAAGAACATCTGTTATGTGCGTTACCTGTCCCTGATCTTTGAGAGTTTGCTGGGAGAGAATTACCATAACAAGGCCTTGACAGCTCTGAAGCCATATCGCATCACAGGCGCCATCTACAAGGAGATAGGAGCTGAGGATATCCCTGTCACTGCACACATGCTGAACGTTGCCAACCAGGTACCCAACGCTGAGAAGCCCTTGCTCCCTTCCTCTGAGAAGGTGAATACTTCTAGTGTCGCTGGCAAGTCTACGTCTTTGACCTCTGGGCAGCACACTACTAAGTCCAAGGCTTCATCTGGCCAACAGCCAAAGAAGAAGAAAATCCCCTCTTCTTCCCAATCCAAAGCTGTTAGTAAGGCCAAGGAAAAGAAGATTGACACCGCCTCTGGTCCAGATAATCTTGTGGATACAGAATCTTTGGCTGACAAACAACAGGCGTCTAGTGTCTCTAGGTCAGCAGAGACTACAGGAAACCAGCCAAACCAAGCTGATATCTCACAGGTAATCAGTGTACATTTTTAGAGGTTCACAATCAATCACTCTCATTTGTCTGTAGGAGAGAGTGGTGAAGTTAGGGTAATCCTCGACCTATAGAAGTCTGTCATTACACTTAGAATACTTTAAGACTTCTGTACACTCTGTCTTTGCACCAGGGAGTGATTCATTTGTGTTTATAAAGCACCCCGATGACCCTGAACTCTCTAGACAGTATTCAGGCTAACAACAACCTGAATACATTAAAAGTCTCTACCATGATGGCTGTACTTCACACAGCCTCTTGGTTCCCTCCTTAAAAGAGTCCCAAAGGATTTATCCTTTCAGGGGGAGCTGAATCATCACCCTCAGCTTTCCTAGGGGCAGCGTAACAGGCGACCTACAACAACATATGTTTCACTCTTAAAAGAGTCCCAAAGGTTTTACCTTTTGGGGGGGGGGGCTGAATAATCACACTCAGCTTTCCTAGGGGCAGCGAATGGCGATCATTAAACAACATATGTTTCACAATCAAAAGAGTCCCAAAGGTTTTTACCTTTTGGGGGGGCTGAATAATCACACTCAGCTTTCCTAGGGGCAGCGAATGGCGACCATTAACCACATTTCATTCACACTTAAAAGAATCCCAAGGATTTATCCTTTGGAGTGGCTGAGTAATCACCCTCAGCCTCTCTGGGACAGTGAAATGGCGACCATTCACCTTATATTTTTTCCCTGTTACTAATTACAACAAACTTGCAGGCTGAAATTGTACAGCCAGTCAAAGAATCTCAGGTACATGAAAAGGAGGCTGAAACAATAACTCAGGACATTCCAAATGAAGAAGAACCTGTGCTCAATGCTGATGAAGAAATGCTCTCAGTAGAAGATTATGTCTCTGAGTTTGAACCCATGCCTGAAGATGAATTCCCTGAGGGAATGTTTGATGAAGAGGAGGAAGAAGATGAGGATGACCAGCTGTCAGCCTCTCCTCCTAAAGAAGATGACAAGACTTCTCCTCTCAAGGAAGCTGTTGACACTCCAAACTCTGCTACATCTGCAACAACAGTCTTCCAAAGACCAACATATGATCTAACAGCTGAATTCCTCTTGTTTGATCATCCTACCCAGACCAACTTCGACTTGATTCCAAGGGGGGATGATTTTGCTCAGCAAAGCCTCAATATCAAGAATCTTCAGCCCGTACATCATCAGTCTGATATTGAGCGCTTATCAAGGAAGCTGGACGTGATCAAGTCAGAGATGCACAATTTTACTGTCACTTTTCCAGGCATTATAAAGAAGGCTGTGACTGAGGCTGTCACTGAGCCTATTCAGGAGGGTGCAAGAAAAGGTGTGGCCCAAGGACTAAGTCATCTCTCGACACGAATCAATGATGCAATTGACTCAGTTGTCCCTGCCATGTTCCATGAACAAGAAAACAACATGAACATGCACTTCAATGCGGTTCGCAACAGGCAATACAATCATGCTGGTTTTATTGTCAGGCGTGTTCAGGCAAATACCAATGCCAATGCCAACCTCTTGCTGAAGATTGCTAGGGCTTCAAGAAAAAGACAACGTGCCATGGCTGCCTCTGTGGAGCAAATTGCAAGACGATTTCAGGCACGTTCATCCAAGCATAAGGGAAGTAAGGATGAACGTGAGGGGGAGAAGAATGCTACACTCAGCCTTGCATCTGCTGAACAAGGCTCATCTTCAGCCAATCCCTCAACAACACCTGTTCCTCTTCAAGTCATCACACTAGTTATAGTACATGATGATGAGGATAATACTCAGGGGGAGCAACAAACACAAGATGGAGCTGACTCATCTAAATCCATGATCTTAGTTAACATAAGCAAGCCTGAGGATGATGATGAACCAGCGGCCAAGAAACTTAAATTCACTGTGAGCTCTCTCCCAAAATCTATTCAAAATCAGGCTCAGACAGCGTTTCTCAAAAGAGCTGATGATTTGAAAAACATAAGTGTGGAGTCCTCTGTCTCAAAGAAAGGTAAGGAGATAGTTTTGGTTGATACTGACACCAAACTTAAGAAGATAGCTGCGATGCTAGAGACAGGAGGATCCACAACAGACCTTTCCCACTTTTCAACCTTTACACCTTCCGATGAGAGTCCTTTAACGCCTGAAGAAATAGAGCAACAGGCTGAAGAATTCAAAAGACTAAATGAGCTCAAGGCAGCCAAAGAATTAAATGAAGCTACTCTGAGGAAGATGACACCACCTGAAAGGGAAAAACAAAAACAAAGGTTGAGGGAAATGGAACTTAAACGCGCTGAGGCCTTAAAGAAAGTCAAAGCTGACTATGATGCCTGCGTGAACAACAGGTATGCTGCTGGCAAGATAACCAAGTTTAGATACACCATTCACAAATCCACAAACACCCCACAGATGATCTTATGGAGGGAAAATCAACAGAGGAATATGGATGTGTTTGACAACTTCAGGTTAAAAACACTTGGGTTATCAGAATGGTTTGAACTCGAAGCCTTAGCTGCCAAAAAGTCTGGACAGGAAAATTTCCTTCTGCTTAAAACTCTTAAGGCTAAGTTTAACTGGATCAAGGAAACAGCTGCCAAACTGAAGATTGATCCCCCACCACAGCTTTTTGAACAAGGACCCCCAAAGACAGGCAACAAAAGAAGAAGAATTTCCTAAATTATTGATGAAACTTTTGTTACTGAAGATGTTCGTGTGGATGGTATGCACAGGGATCTGATCCTTCCAAATGGTATCGTTGGCCCTGTTGATGGTCAGACATACTCAGTGCCTGAAAGAGGAATGGCATTTATGAACAAGGCCTGCCAATATGCTTTTCAGAGGGAAGATGAGCTGTGCCTGGCTTCAACTATTCAGCTACTCTGTCACAAGAAGTGTCTCAAGATCAACTCAGAGTATTCTAAGAAGTTTGCAAAGACTTTGCAGGATGAAATTGATAACAGATTAGATGTGGCCGAAGCTGAAGAAAGAATAAAAAATGATGACTATTGAAGATAGTGTCAGCCCTTTTACCTTCATCTTTTATTTAACTTATGTAATGAACTTGTAATTTTTCTTTAAGTCTTAATAAAATCATGAGGTATGTTTGTTTAGATCTGTTATGTGTAAGAAGAAGCTGTTAAACTCACTTACCTTAACTTAGTTAGATCTAGCATTATTTATGTTTAAATAGGGGGAGATTGTTGGGAATCTAAACTTGTTAGATTCCCTGTTCATTGATTTAAACATAATTAGGCTGATAGATAGTCCCTTGCCTGTGCCTAGGAGGCAGGCAAGTTTCACAAGACTCACAGAGATCCAAGTCTCTGTGAGCAACCTCAGAGGAGTCCATGTCAGAGACATTGTCAGGGAAGTCGAAGATTACCTGAAGACATACTCCTTGGCTGTGATGGATAACAGCCAAGATGTATTAGGGACTCTGAGGGGTTGAGAGTTAACAGGGGTGGCAATACCCTGATAACTCTCAGCACACTTTGGACATGCCATTTGTGTGTTCGAGAATATGAAGAATAAGGAAACTGTTTTTGACAACTGTTCCTTAAAGCATAATGGAAGACTACCAAGAATAGAAGGACATCATGTGACTGATGTGGGAACTTGTAAAAGCTTGTGTAGTCGACATCAAGTACTGTTTAAGTCAAACTCGTAACACTATAAATAGGATGTGTATCCATGCATTAATGTTTAACACTTTGAGATATTAAGAACATTAGTGCGTATAACTTAGTGAATCAAACAGCTACGACTGTATTCATAAGTTAAGGTTTATTGTTGTTCAAAGTGTGCACAACACATTGTCATCAAACGGTGTTATCCATAACACTTGTAATTCTTTATTATACAATAATAAGATTACGTTTGAAAAGTAATACCTTGTGTTAATTAAGTTAAGATTAGGGTTTCTTGCATTGATTAGGGACTTTCAATTTTGTTAAACCCATTTTTAAAAACTGGGCAGAATTTTGAGTCAATTGTTTTGATCATATCGGGAGTTCTAGGAATATTCAAGATGCGATCCAAGTATCCCTGAAAAGGTAATTGAAGTGGCTTTCTAATGCAAGAAACTAGAACTAAATTAAAGGTCGGGAAGTGGGTCAAAAACAGGTTACAACAGTTGGAGGTCAAAACAGTTTTGTAATCTGCCTGTTTTCTTTTTAAGTTTTGGGTTGTTTGGGGTGCTTAGGGGTGCATTGGTATCTTATCACTAACATGAGAGATGGTTTATATATTGTAGCAAGTATCTGAACTTGGGCTAAGGTTTTGGTTTAGGGTATGACCCTCTAATAGTAACAAACTTTTCATACGTTTAAAATCAGTAAATTCTGGATAGGTAGCAATATATACACATATATCGGGGCCTTAACAGTAGCTTTAAGGTTAGGGCAAGTGGGAGGTTTTATCTAACATATGTAAAAGTATGAATATTCCTTTTACAGAAACCATGGGTATATTTATGTGGACGTTTGACTTAAAGTTTTGAGACCTAAAAACTGGGACTGTTTTGTGTAAAATATGAACGGGATAGTTATTAAACTTAACCAAGTTAAAGACTTGTTAAGGAAGGGTAATGGGATGGTTAGAGCTTATCAATGAGGTTTTTATATGGGAATAGACTAGATGTCCATCATAGGTTGACGAGACATCTTAGTGATAGGTTCGTGTATTGATTTCGTGTTTTTGGTTTGTTAGCTTGTTGCTAGTGCGAGTACTTGTGAAGAAGCTATCAGGTGAGTTTCATAGTCCCATGTTTAATATTGATTTTGACTTGCAGATGGGATGGAAGAGACACTGTGTTGAGTTATTTTCTAAATTGATGCTGTGAATGTGTTTGTGATTTGAGATGGACTTGTGTGTACATTATGTGATTAACTGCTATGTGATTTTTGATTGTGTATGATTTGGATCGGGGGACACGTGCCGTCTCAGTTATTGTGGTTTGACAAGGTAGTGGCCTTGTGGTTTGACAAGGTAGTGACCTTGTGGTTTGCCAAGGTAGTGGCCTTGAGATAGGTACATAGTGTGATCATCTATGGTACCATGATGTTGTTTGGCAAGGTAGGAGCCTTGGATTGGTTTGGTATGATTAATCTTGATTGATAGTTGTTAATGCATATTTGTAACACATTGTCCATATGTTCTTTTGTTGATGATTGTTATTCACAGCTTGTAATTGATTTAGCGTTGGAGTCTAAACCTATGACTCTCACCAACTTTATGTTGACGTGTTTTAGTGTCTCTTTCAGGTAATGCTATGGGTAGGAATGAGAACTTAAGTGGCTAGGACTTGGAGAGAGTAGGAATGCATATAGAAGGATATCCCTGTTTCCTTCTTAGTTTTGTTTGTCTGTTCATTTTAATAAGTGATACTGTGGCACACATATGTTTGTTTTGATTATGTTACTTGTTTGTCTTGGGTAAGAGGTAGGACTGTTACCTACTTACCTAGACACCTGCATTTGATGAGATATTGTCATGACTTTTGTGTCACCATTTTATGACATTTCTTATTTCATATAGTTATCTCTATAGACACGCCATGTTGTGATGATATCCATACGTCGCGCCCCATATTCCGCCATGGTGGGGTGTGACATATACTTACTCAATATTGAGTAAACAAAAGTATTTTCTATTAATTTCTACTAAAAAAGAGTCATCAAAAGTTAATTTGTATCAACTCCTACTTTTAAGAAAAAGAGTAAGTAATAGAGGTAGCACTAAAGGTCATTACTTACTCAATATTGAGTAAGCAAAAGTGTAAAAAATTTTAATGACTCTTTTTTATTAGGGAAAAGAGTAAGCAAATGCTTTTGCTTACTTTTATATGGATTGTGTTTTAGTAAGGAAAAGTTATAGTGACTTAAATGATTATAAATTTTATTAGTAAGAAAAACTTTGAGTAAGTAAATATTATTTATTTTGTAGTGACGGCACAATCAAATACATGTACCAGTTATTCATTTGAAAAATCTTATCCCTGAAACTCTTGCAACTCCACCATAAAATCCACACCACCTTTAAAGGTCACAAACTTCACCACCCCGCTCTTCACTGTTGGGATTTTAGAATACTAGTTAACCATTAACTACGAGTGCGCAGCGGAATGGATCTAGTATAACATTTATGATTAACACATAATAAAACAATAATTACTAACCTTTTAGTTTAATTTATTAAATCAATTAAATGGGTCTTGATCTTGAAACTTAACGGTAAAATAACCGTCTCCACCGGTTGCTCACACGCACGTTAAATGAGCACGTTACGATGCTAGTAGTTGCTTCACGAATACTAACGACAAGTGTTCTTGATCTTGCTTTAAACCGATTCGAATACCAAGTGGTATTACGTCCGAATGGCTAATAGAGCAAATAAATAAACAAATAAATAAACAAATAAACCAATAAAGGTTTATTATACCAAATAGGAAAAATAACACAACAATTGCAATGATGGTATCCTTCCTGACGTAGATTGGTTTTATATTAATACTCTATTCTTTTTTTCGTAGGTCAAAAATCAAAGGAGGATCAATTGAATATATATAGGCGCTTGCATGTCTTGGAGCAAAAGAAAAAATCAACACAAAACAAAGTGAATATTTACTTGTCTCGTATCATCTAATTCAATTCTTCCCGACAAAGTTGAAAGCAGTCATATATCTTCTAAAAAAACATTATATGCTTGACATAATTTTTGGTGTATAGGCGAATCACCAAAAATAAAATATACGCATAATATATATTTGAATTTATCCTCTCTTTTATTTTAACGTATATTAATTAGTTTACAACGTCTAACGGTCAAACTAAAAACGTTAAATATATTTCGTGAAACATATTATATATTTAATAATATAAACGAGTTACATATATTAAATATATAATAAACGTACTCTTCGTGTTTAAGTGTGTGCCCCCGACAGGCTCACTCATTTCCAATGGCTAAACGATCGCATACTCCGACAGCTCCCACTTGTGAGAGTTTAAGACATAGTATGTCTATAATAAAGCATCTAGCAACACTTTATTATAACCGGAAATGTTGAGTTAATAGTTTTAAGAAAAATATCTCAAAAGTATTCGATGGTATATGATTATAAAGCTTGCTGGTAATCATCCTTTTGTTTCTAGTACCGTTAAACCATGGATATGGATCTTAATTCATTCCATGTAGTTTAACTTATTTTCTCGTGATCAAATTAATTCAGATAGTCCAAATGTGAGCAAGAATCATCTTGATCACACTTTGGGTACGGCCATACAATTATCCACTTAATTCTAGAGAGGATCCAGTGGTACTTCACAGCACTATATCAAGTGGAGGAACAAATTCTATATTGACTGCAAGTGTCTGTGGACGCTGCTTCACAACACTTCCAACTATAGCCTTTATAACTAACTCTTGCAAGCTAGCGTTTAACACATAATCAAGAAGCGATATTCACACATGGACAACTTGTTTGCATCTCAAGTCTAAGGACGACTTAATCACCATTTTCGAAAACTTACTCATGACAAGGATCCAAAAGTAATATTCGAAAGTTCGGGGTGTCCAATATTCATCCCTTATGAATAACATATGAGTTTGGTGGGAACCTTCCATTATATTCAAAGAATATAACCAACACTCATATTTGTCTTAATGTAGACAATATTTCCATATTGCTAACCGACAATGGACATGTTTAGAATAATCAAATATTCATGGATTTAAACATACAAATATAGGACAACAATAATTATATGAATGATAACAAACATCAAATATATTTATTCATCAGAAAATAATAATTGTCTTACAATCTCAAATTATCCAAATACTAAAATAACAAAGATTACATGAGACTTTTAGCTGGAAGCAAACCAATGTTATGAGAAAGCATTGAATGCTTTTTAAGTTCCAAAGCCTTCGTAAATGGGTCAGCTAAGTTGTCATCTGTGTGAACTTTCTCCAGTGTAATATCACCCAGTTCAATCACTTGACGGAGGTAGTGAACTTTAGCATGATAATGTTTCGCACCTTTAGTGATTCTTGGTTCATTAGCTATAGTAATGGCTCCGGTATTGTCACAATACATCTTCATAGGTTCATTATTTGTGGGAACAACACCAAGCCCAAAAATAAACTTCCTAATCCAAACTGCTTCTTTAGCAGCCTCCGAAGCGGCTATATACTCAGCCTCTGTAGATGAGATAGCATGGATGGTCTGCTTTGAGCTTTTCCAGCTTACAGCACCTCCATTCATTTTGAAAACATATCCAGTCTGAGACTTCGTGTCGTCAGCGTCTGTCAAATATCCAGCGTCAGTGTAGCAAGCAACCCTGAGCTCTCGTTTCGTATCTCCTCCATAAACCAGAAACATGTATTTGGTATGCCTAAGATACCTCAGAATGTTCTTAACAGCAGTCCAATGATCCTCACCAGGATTCTGCTGAAAACGGCTCGTCATGTTCTGAGAGAACGCAACGTCTGGTCTAGTGCATCTGACAGCATACATGATTGATTCTACTGCCGAAGCATAAGGAACTCTCTGCATGCGTTTCACCTCAGCAGGGGTAGATGCTCCTTGAGTTTTAGATAATTTTGTATCAGTTTGCATGGGAATAAAGTCATGTTTGGAATTATCCATGTTATACTTCTTCAAAATTTTATCTATGTAAGCACTTTGACATAAACCAATTAATCATCTTGATCTATCTCGATAGATCTTGATTCCAAGAATATATGCAGCATCTCCTAATCTTTTTTTATAGCAAAACACTTTCCAAGGTAAGCTTTTACACTTTGCAACGTTGGAATGTCTTTTCCCATGATTAATATGTCATCGACATACAGGATTAGGAACACCACATTACTCCTACTAGCTTTGATATATAGACATGGCTCATCGGGATTCTGAGTGAAACCAAAGTTCTTGATTTCATCATCAAATCTCTTATTCCATTGCCTTGATGCTTGCTTAAGTCCATAAATGGATCTTTGAAGCTTGCATACTCGGTTTGGATATTTAGGATTGACAAAACCTTCAGGTTGCTTCATATAGACCTCTTCATAAAGATGTCCATTGAGGAAAGCGGTTTTAACATCCATTTGCCAAATATCATAGTCATAGAACGCGGCTATGGCTAAGAGAATCCTTATAGCTTTGATATCTGTAACAGGAGAGAAGGTTTCTTCATAATCAACCCCATAGGTTTGAGTGAAGCCCCTCGCTACATATCGAGCTTTAAAGGTATGTACATTGCCATCCATGTCGGTCTTCTTCTTGTATAACCACTTGCCGCTAACGGTTCTAGCGTTAGGAGGAAGGTCAACTAAGATCCAGACATCATTATCTTTCATGGATTGCATCTCCACATTCATAGCATCAAGCCATTTTTCAGATTCAGGATCTGCAAATGCAGCTTTATAGTTAGTAGGTTCACCATGATCTCCTAACTCATGTTCCTCAACGTCAATGTATAAACACATACGGTCAGAAGCACGCCTAGTCCTTGTAGACTTTCGAATGGGAGCTATATCACTTATAGGTTCATCAGTTTCTTGATCATCCTCTTCATGATCACTAGTGTTTTCAGAAGAATGTATATCTTCATCTTGAATTACTTCAAGATCTTCTAAACTCCCACTTGCTTCTTGATTCATAAGATTACTCTCTAGGAATTCAGCATTACGAGCAACAATAACCTTGTTCTCGGGTGGGTAATAGAAGGAGTAACCCATTGTTTCCTTTGGGTATCCTACAAAGATACAGTTAATCGATCTGGGTTCAAGTTTGTCAGGTTTATTAAGCGTATCACGCTTAACAAGAGCCTCACATCCCTAGACCTTTAAGTAAGACAACTTAGGGGCTTGCCCATGACATACTTCGTATGGAGTCTTATCAACCTTCTTAGTTGGAACCATATTGAGAATGCGTGCAACAAACTCAAGATCATAATCCCAAAAGGACTTTGGAATAGTTGTTTGTGCCATCATGGAGCGAACCATATCCAGTAGGGTTCTATTTCTCCTCTCAGACACACCATTGTGTTGTGGTGTATATGGAGGAGTTCTATGGGCAATAATCCCATGCTCGTTAAGATGATCCAAAAACTCATAACTCATAAATTCACCTCCACGATCAGAACGTAGTGCCTTTATGGTTTTACCGAGTTGATTTTCTACTTCCTTTTGAAACACCTTAAATGTTTCAAACACTTCATTTTTATGCTTTAGCAAGTAAACATAACCATAACGACTATAGTCGTCAGTGAAAGTGACGAAGTAGCTTGCACATTGTCTTGACACGGTTCTGAATGGGCCGCATACATCGGTGTGTATAAGTCCAAGCAGATCTTTAGCCCTCTCCACTTGATGTGAATAAGGTTTACGTGACATCTTACTAGATAAACATGAAACACACTTGTCAAAGGAATCATCATCGTTTGACTTAAGCAATCCATCAATTTGTAATTGCTTAATGCGTTTTTTGCTTATGTGGCCAAGGCGACAATGCCATAAGAGTGTAGAGTCCAAGTTAGACTTGGCCCTTTTGTTACTTACAACATAAATAGAACTATCGTTTGCATTCGAATCACACATATCAATTTCATATATACCATCACGAGGAATAGCACAAAAATAAAACATATTATCTTTAGAAATTGAAATCACTGCATTATTCTCAAAACGGTTAACAAAACCATCGTCATACAAACGGGATGAAACAATCCCTCTAGAAATAGAAGGTGCGTAATGACAATTATTCAAAATGACTACTAGCCCACTAGGGAGAAATAATTGAAAAACACCAATGGCTTCGACAGCTGCACGATGACCATTGCCCACGTACAGGTTCAAAGCTCCTGGCTTCAACTTCCTACTTATCCTTAGTCCATGAGTAGTATTACAGATGTGAGTACCACAACCAGTGTCATAAACTCAGGATTTATTAGGAAAAGTAAAGAGTTTTATAGTGAAGATACCTGAAGTGCTAGCTCCTTGAGATAGCTTCTTCTTCTTCCACAACTCAGCGAGATACTCTGGACAGTTTCTCTTCCAATGACCAACGTCACCGCATTGGTGACAAGTGGCGTCCTTTGCAGGATTCTCTCTTTGGTGGAGGGGGAATCTTGGTTTGGGGAGTAAAGTTTGCTACTTTCTTCCCTTTGCCATGATTCTTACCCTTCGCAACATTAGACGGTTTAGCCTTATTAGGCTTTTGGATCCTTCCTGCCCTAATAGCAATGATGGTATTAGCAGTAGCAGGTGCAACCTTCTTTGGCAACGTCTTCTCATGTAGCTTGAGCATGGCATGCAGCTCAGGTATTGTCTTCCCCAAGCCATGCATATTGTAATCTTGCACGAACCTATCATAATCCTTGTTCAGTGAGGCTAAGATTAGGCTAACTGTAAGTTTCAGTGACACGGGATGACCGAGACGTTCCAAATTCTCTATGTAGCCCTTCATCTTTAAGACATAAGAGCTCACAGATTGTCCATCCTCATGTTTACACGCGTGAAAGGCACGTGCAACATCAAGGAGTTCTTGATCCGCTTGTTCAGTGAACATGGTTTTCAGCTCCTTCATCATTTACCATGCGCCATGACCCTCCAAAAGCCTTTGGAGTTCAGGGGACATAGTCATGAGCATAAGGCCAGCAATTTCTCTGGACATTTTAACCCAACTATGGTGGTACTCCGGGTCTTGTTGAGGACCTTCAACACCAGGAGGAAGAAACGGGAGATCAGGAATAGGTTGCTCAAGGTATTTAACCAAGTCATCAGGTTTGAGCGCTATCCGAAGAGCACGATACCAATCAACAAAGTTAGTTTCAGTCAGCTTCATTTTCTCAAGGAAAGACTTAACAACCGTGCTGTTTAAGCAAGAGGTAGAATTATTCATCTACGAAATAAAAGTTCAACGATTAGTATTTTCGATAATTACATTCTCAAAAGAATTAACTACCCAATTAATCATTATGAGACTAAGATCCTTGCTTGCACTCCCACTTAATATTAGAGGTCCGACCGTCTAATATCAAGTAGGGCAAGAGGTAAGCGTCAAGCGTTAATTGCATTACAAGTGCAACTCTTAGATTTATGAGACGATTCATGAATTTTATTGTTGTAGAGTGTTTGGATGGGAGTTCTCACATCTCTTTCGAGTACCAATGAACATCTCAAACAAACTTGTTCTACATGTAATAAGTCATGAGTATGTTTCATCTCATCTTATGCCTCGGGTTCCGAATCTGACCGGGAACTCGACTTAAGTCGTACCAATTTAAAGCATGCAATAGTTGGCAAAGGTCTGACCAGTGACAAAAATCGCCTTGGGTGCATGATTCGCCCTAGGTCTGACCAGATGGCGAAAAACCACAACAAGTGCTATTAAATTGGATGGCATAGACTTAAAAATTCAAATAGGTATCACATAAGTTTTAGAAAACAAATGTCAAAACGTGTAAAAGATGCATGCAATCATCCTTTAGCACAAGTTAAGAAAAACCTTTTGTTAACTTTTTGGTTTTAGGCGTTTTTACCACGGGAAAGCATTAAAGAATGATCAAACCTTATATCTTACTCTTCATGCGCCCGAAGGCGCAAGTGCTTGGGATAATTATCACATAGATGCCGAAACATTATGTGACACGGGAAACATTAAAGATCATTCAAACCCTAGATAGCTTGACTAGAACACGTAGTGCAATAGCAAGTCTATCATTAGTAAGGCACAAAATGGTGTTATAATTTTAAGTATTATAAACCAATTAATTTTGCAAATCACGTCGTTGAGAAGATGGTTTATAAGCCATCATTACGGTATGTAAGCCCAACTCGAGTGACAATATGATTTCGCAAAATAATTAGATTATAAAAAAAACAAGTTTCATAGATCTTATGTCTATTAAGATTTGTTCAAAAAACAAGTTTTAACAAATAACACATAGCCGATTCGCAAAGAAAAATAAGTGTATTAATATGACATACTTTTAAAGCTAGTTTCAAGATAAGTAGAGATCCGTTTTTATGATTTCTAGAATCTTGTATTGTTACGTTTTGCAATTCATAATGGAAAACAAATAAGCACATAAAAACAGACTAGAAAAGGGGTAGAAGAAGAAGACATACTCTATATGAAAGCAGTAAATCATATAAGATCCAAGATCTCAAGTGAGTCTTCCCCAATTTGAGGATCAAAGACCCTCACCAAGTTGCTAGGTACTTGGTGACGAGCATGCATCGCAAACGTGATTGCTAAAGTCTTTGACGGATAAAAATAAAATTTTGTTTATTAACCAATTTAATAAACCTACCCAATTTTATTAGATCTAGATCAAGATTAAAATTTTATGGCAAGAATGCATGTTATTGCCATAGAAAATAAATAAAGCGAGTATTTAAGCGGATCTAGCGTGTTTATCTATGTGTAACCCATAAATGTCATACGATGACTCGTGATGCCACTATTGGGATTTTAGAATACTAGTTAACCATTAACTACGAGTGCGCAGCGGAATGGATCTAGTATAACATTTATGATTAACACATAATAAAACAATAATTACTAACCTTTTAGTTTAATTGATTAAATCAATTAAATGGGTCTTGATCTTGAAACTTAACGGTAAAATAACCGTCTCCACCGGTTGCTCACACACACGTTAAATGAGCACGTTACGATGCTAGTAGTTGTTTCACGAATACTAGAAACAAGTGTTCTTGATCTTGCTTTAAACCGATTCAAATACCAAGTGGTATTACGTCCGAATGGCTAACAGAGCAAATAAATAAACTAATAAACCAATAAAGGTTTATTATACCAAACAGGAAAAATAACACAACAATTCCAATGATGGTATCCTTCCTGACGTAGATTGGTTTTATATTAATACTCTATTCTTTTTTTCGTAGGTCAAAAATCAAAGGAGGATCAATTGAATATATATATGCGCTTGCATGTCTTGGAGCAAAAGAAAAGATCAACACAAAACAAAGTGAATATTTGCTTGTCTCGTATCATCTAATTCAATTCTTTCCGACAAAGTTGAAAGCAGTCATGTATCTTCTAAAAATACATTATATGCTTGACATAATTTTTAGTGCAATATCTCGTATAGGCGAATCACCAAAAATAAAATATACGCATAATATATATTTGAATTTATCCTCTCTTTTATTTTAACGTATATTAATTAGTTTACAACGTCTAACGGTCAAATTAAAAACGTTAAATATATTTCGTGAAACATATTATATATTTAATATATGTAACGTACTCTTCGTGTTTAAGTGTGTGCCCTCGATAGACTCACTTATTTTCGATGACTAAACGATCGCATACTCCGACATTCACTACCTCTCCAAATCCTCAACGCCCATCCTCGGCAACTCCTCAAACTTCCTAACAAACTCGCCCTTTCCGATAAATCATCCACCAAAATCTTCAAGCACATGCGACTTTCCTGTAAATTTTCTCAACACATCATTCAAAAAACCCTCTTTCGCGTAACATTTTGCACCTTTTGCAACTCCCCCCCCCCCCCCTCCTCCCAACTTTTTTATAAATTCCTTAACCACCACACAATCAATTCGGGTTTGCAGGTTTGCCGTTAGTCTTGCTTAATCTGCTTAAACATATACAAAAATTAATATTCGAAAATTTAAAAAGTATAACAGTCATAACTACATAAAAACATAAGAATGTCTTGTTTTTCAAATAAAAAATAACTATATTACCTCGTTCCTTACATCCGTAGTATTTTGACACGAACTACATAAATACATAAGAATGTCGTGTTTTCGCAATATTATATAATACTGCAACAAAAGTGGCTCAAATCTTTTAGTTATAGTGGCGAGAGCAAACACCCGACATGGCATGGCTACAATCAATGAATTGGCGTGACTGCCCAACCTAGATGCAGGTGTCGATAAACCACAAATAGTAAACATAAGAGTGTCATTATCGCTTGCGAGATTAAATATCATTCATAAAGCTAGTTAGAATCAAGAGAGGCATAAAAAAATCAGAATCATATAAGTCACGTCAATTAGTGAATCAAGGCCCATTCTTTAATTACGACGAACTAATCATAACTACGTCAACGAATAGAAGTTCACTTAAAGATCAAAGAATTAAGAACTACGATAGCAAATACAATCAGATAATAAAGATCACACATTAAAATGTAGTTTTACCATTTTGAAACTTCAAATCTAAAATCTCCTTTACAAAACTTATAAGCGGTATGTCATCATGATGGTCGATGTACAAATTGGGAGATGTATAAATGCAAGTACGAGATAATTTAACTAAAAAGGTCAACATCAGATCCATATCTAATATTAAAATCAATCCTTATTCAAATCTAAATCCCAAACCAACCCTACTCCAAACGAAACTGCTCTTGCTGCCTAGTTTTATTTAAATAGACGCGTTATGTTGGCATAGCAATCTCACATATATAATTCATACTTGTTCTCCTAACCCCGAAAACCCTTTATCGAAACCCTAATTTCTGTCATCATCATTCATCGTTACTTGGTTAGAATTATAGGTAAAATTCACGTTTATAGTTTAATCATCTCTGTTAACATAACAACCATCACATGTTCTTGAATAGGTTGTGTGTTATCAGTATTTTTTTTATTGCATGCTTTGAAGAATATGTTTGTGCATGCATTGAAGAATATGAGTAAAATTAGCTTTGATGAAAAATACAACATGTATCGCTTATAATTAGAACCTGAAAGGGCAATGCACCAAAAAGCAAGAACGTGAACTTAGTATATAGATAAGTTTCATTGTGGTTTAAATTATCTACTTAACTGCATGCAGAGAATGTCACAATTCCTTCCTCGCGGGTTTTACTCAATTCACCATGCTGCAATGGTTGGGAACACGAGTTTCGCCCAGAAGTTGGTAGATGATAACCCACTTTTGCTATTCTGTGTCTCTTCGGAAAACTATTTGCCTATTCATTTGGCTCTTTTGGCCCGTCACTTCGAAACTTTTGGATTTCTGTTTAGAGCTTCCCAAGATCATATTGACAAATGCAAACAGAAGGAAAATCACAGTCCCTTTGAGGGAAAACATGGCGCCGTGCTTCTCAACTTTGTGATTGATGCAGGGCTTATTGGTCTGATCTTAAACTTAGATGATTCTTGGAAATATATATAGATAAGATAGGCACAACTCCTTTTAATTATTATCCTTGTTTATCATTTTTCAGAAGTAGCATATGGGTTGATCAAGGCCTACTATGGTATTGGGACAACAAAGTATGAGAATGTCAAGCATGCGTTGCTGAAGGCTGTTGAAAACTTTGACTTGCATTACTATCTTACTGAAGGTCTACGTGATTATTGGCCTATTCTATGTGATGGATTAAGATGGTTGATTGAATGATAAATAAAGAAGAAGATGAAGGAATGAGATGAGGGATTAGAGAGAGAAAGGAGAGAAGGAAGAAAGTTAGAGAGAGAAAGTGAAAAATGGAATAATGATTAAGTGAAATGACAATCAACAACCCCTCCTAACATGCTAGGAGGGGATATATATAGCCCACCCTACATGTGGGCTATATGGACTATACACTAATTAAATAGATCACGAGCCCATTACATAATTATCGTTGGAGCGACCGATCCTTCATAAATACGTAAAAACGTATTTCTAACAATCTCCCCCTAAGGGAGGTCGCTCCAAGAAACAAATTTCTAAATAGTCTATAACTCGTGATCTATGCTAACTAAGATGTGACCGAGACTTTATTGGGAAAAACGTATTTCCAACAATCTCCCCCTAAGGGAGGTCACATCTTTTTACAAAATCTTAAACCTAGCATCTATGCTTGAGTCTTCGATCTTGTTCTTGTGAATATGCTTGATGTGATCTTTGACTTTAGTCTTGAGCATGTTTCCTTGCCTTGACCTTGTGCATTCTTCACTTGTGATATTTGCCTCTTTGTGACTTCATGTTCCACATACTTTTACTTTTAAATTCTTGAAAGCTTCAGAGTTTGATACAGCGGAAGACTTGACCTTCAGGCTTTCTTGAATTTGTTGAAGTACTATTTGTATGTAGTATAAGCATGTGGTGATGACTTCTTCTGGATTGTACACCGCAATGCCACCTTCTTGTTACGCTGCATAAGACAGTTAGCAACAAAACAATATACACGGATGAAATGGCCTTGAACATTTCATTCTAATTCGGTAGCATTTTACCTCCGGTCGGTGAAGACCGTTGGACGATATTAATTATCGTACTTGTGGCAGGTAGTTTCAATAAAGAACCTCCTTGACAAGATTTCGCGGGTAAACCCGTTCTCTTTACTTGACCGTCCAAAGCTGACTGCGAACGTAAAGAGTGAATCATTTGGATAATATTATCCGCATGATTTGAAGCCGTCAATTCATGTTCCTGGAACAAGTGAAGTTCAATTAAGAACCGCACCATCGTTGCTTTCCAGTTGTCACTAGCTTGATTCATATAGAATCTTGCAAGTTACCTACCAAGTGTTGTTTGATGTTAACACTAGAAGGATTTCCATTCGTCACTGTAAGTACTTAATAGTATTACT
Source organism: Glebionis coronaria (assembly GCA_025667525.1). Taxonomy (NCBI): domain Eukaryota; kingdom Viridiplantae; phylum Streptophyta; class Magnoliopsida; order Asterales; family Asteraceae; genus Glebionis; species Glebionis coronaria. The sequence continues at coordinate 83,635,958 of CM046878.1, forward strand.
CTGAATGTTCTGGCAAGATCACTAAGATATTGCGTAGAGGCCTGGAACGTGTTTAAATTCATTTAAGAAAAACCACTGTTGCTTTCCAGTTATCACAAGTTTGATTCATAAAGAATCGCACAAGTCACCTACCATGAGCTTTTTGATATTCGCTCAAGAAGGATTTCCATCTTCATTGTAAATACTTTCGTATTACTCGGATGTTCAGGCAAGATCATGAAGATTTTGCGTAGGACTCTTAAGATCTTTCTTACTTTTCACAGTGTGTGAAGAAGCAAGGAAATATGAAAGTGTGTCCTAATGAGATATTTGATGATCTCAAATGGCTCTAGACTCGATCGTGCATTTTTGGATTTTTAGTGATCGGAGGCTGGAGAGGAGTGCCACCTTTTCAATACCAGTCTATTCGGAGTGAATAAACCAATAGATAACGTGTTGATCTCCGTGTGATTAAAACAAATACCTTTTGAGAGATATTTGAGTTAGCTGGGAAGGGTTGTGCATTGCATCACTGGGTCCATGATGTCTTTCTTCAATATCGAGAATCATTAACAAAAATGATCTCAATAGCATATGTATTGACCCGGTTTCTGCCTAAAGTTGTAAGGAGGGCTTCTTTCTTTACACCCTTTATCTTTACAATTCTTTTTCATTCTTCAACCCCTTCAATGCTTACCAATACGTCATCACTAGCACCTTGTTGTGATTGTTCCAGTGCTAACTTAAGTACTTGGTCGGCATTCAGCTACGTTCACAATCTTTCTCCATCTTTCCTAAGGACTACTATTTCTAGCTATGGAATGTCCTTGTGAAGATTCCTCCGGTTCTAGAGAAATCATTGGACTTTAACCTATCCTACCATCCTTATGTCACCACAATCTTCACCGTCGTGAATAGAGATGTTTTGGGTAAGTGTATGTCACCATGAAATCCATTTTGAAGTGCAAATCCATTTTGCTCCCCCTTAACATATGCTACGATATTCGAAAACATTTCGCACATGTCGGGATGAGCTAACACGTTAAGTCAAACCATTTATGATTGATCATATCCCATATTAAATCACATTTTCTCCCCCATATTAAAAATATTAACGCAATCGATGTTTTTAATATCAATTGATTTAATAGCATTTTAAGAAAATTTGGGAAGAAAAATGCAAATCCAATTATCTTCATGAATTACACAAGCTCCCCCTCAAATTAATGAGGGTATGCTGAAACGTAAATCAAATACCTTTTAAACACAAGTGTAAGGTATTTATTACGTGCAAAGATCATATATAATAATGAATTCACAAGATTAACAATTTACGAGGTAGGGCCTGAATGATGGAGAACATCATATGAAAGAATCACATGGTTCTTGTTCACGAATGTTGGTCTCCTCGTCACGTTCCCGAGAAAATTAATTCCCGTTGTTGAGTCAAAGCTTTCCGGTGAAATGCTTGACTTGATTATGAAAAGCGGGTTGCTATCTGAAATAATAGCAAACCATATGGAGCATGTTTTAAATCTTTTAAACTTCTGCTCGAACTTTATTTACAACCCCGTGTCATTATTGAATGACATTTCTAGGTTCGTAAATATTATCGATTCCAGAAGACATGCTCGTTTTATCAAAACGTTTTTGAACACACAATTTTGAAAGATTTAGAAAAATCTTTTGAGAAATTCTTGAAAAATTGTGTTCAAAGTTTTGAAAAAACAATTACTTGAGCTTAAGATGTTGAATATCTTAAAAGCGAGCTCAAGTCCGAGAAGTTGTGAACTTCCCGTTGTTAAGGATAAATTACCATCGGCGATAAACTTTCCTTTTATCTGAAGGACGAGTTCTAAGCTGACATTTACTTAGAAGTCGTGTTCATGAGCTTGAAAACTTTGACTGTTTTAACGGAAAGCTCATGACCGAGAAAGGTTAATTTCTCGTTACGAGGAAAAGTTCTCTTATTTAAAAGATACACTTTCCTTTCTGAGCTTAAAACTTCGAATGTTTTAATACAAGCTCGTGACCGAGAAAGGTGAATTTCTCGTTAAGAGGATAAGTTATCATAAAAGATAATCTTTCCTTTATTTAAAGTTCGAGTTACAGTCTGACATTTAACTGTAAGTCATGTACACGAGCTTAAAACCTTTGAATGGTTTTATCGTAAGCTCGTGTCCGAGAAAATTTAATTTCTCGTTAATGAGGATAAGTTTACCATCGGCGATAAACTTTCCTTTATTTGAAGAACGAGTTATAGTCTGTGATGTGACTATAAGTCCTTGTGCATGAGCTTAAAAACGTGGAATGTTTTTAACATAAGCTCATGCCCGAGAAAAATGAATTTCTCGTTTTTAGGATAAGTCATCATCGGGATGAACTTTCCTGTCTTTGGAGAACGAGTTACAGTCTGTTATGTGACTGTAAGTCCTTGTAAGCTTTAACCATGAATCCCCTGAGATACTAGTTTCTCTGATATCTGCTTCTTCAGCAACCAAATTCTGAGAGTGTCCTTAGTTGAACGGTATACAACGATTGGACCGCTTCGTTCTTTTGGAACATCAACTTTGGTACCTGCATTCTCATTAGGAGTTTGTATACTTTTGCATGGATTAGCGATATCTATTTTAGAAGCACGTAGGGGTTCACGGTTTTCTGTTCTTGTGTCAGAGGTGGCCTGAAGGGATGATTCACTTGTCTTAGTTGGCAAACGTTTCCTTTTATAGAAAATCTTAAGTTCAGGCTTAAATGATGTATCATCCTTTGCAATTTCCTCCCTAGTAGTCTTTGTAGAATCAGAGACTATCCTAGTTAAAGGGCACTCGTTTCCTACAAGAGTGAAAGTTCTACCAGTGGGGCGCCACATTTTGCCAACGGGTTTGATTTTAGCAACCCACTGGGATTTAAGTCTAGCACGGGAGTTCACCTCATTAAGTAGTTTCTTGATACAGGAATCATGATTTGCCGTAAAGACACATTTTCTACATGTTTTACAGGTAGCATATTTAATGTCCGAGTATTTCCTAGATGATTGATCGATGCTCCTAGGAGATGACATGCTACGGTTAGCAGTGTTGGGTGATCTAGAAGGCATCTGACTAGGTTGGACATTACTATCTCTTACATGTGTCTTTTGAATAGCTTCCCTTTGACCAAAATCATGGCGCACATCAGTTGAACTAGTTCTAGACGTGTTCATTGAACTATTCTTAGAGAAACGAGGTGCAATCATGTGATGAGGTCTTGCTAAAACTGATTTAGTCACATTAGGCCTAGTTGGTGGAGTGACTGTTCTAGAAATATGTCCCAAATCAACTTGGGAGGCAAACCGCGGTCTCGAGAATTGTGGTCGCTCGGATCTAAATGCAGTAGGTTGTCTGACAATCGGTTGTCTGACGAACTGATTTGTAGGCGGTTTCCCCAAGATTGATGGTTTTTCAAGCTTAGTGTCCACACTAGGTCCTCTATTTTTCCTTAACTCGTTTTTCAACGCAGCAATAGCAAACACCTTTTCCTGTACTTGAGCTTTTAAGGTCTCATTCTCTTTGAGCAAGTTATCTTGGGATGCCAACTTAGATTCAAGCAGTTGAATTTGTTTCAAAAGATTATCCTTTTCAGCTTTAGAATCTAGAACAGTTTGATCCAATTTTCTTTCAAGAACAACGTTTGGCTTTTCAAGTTTTTCAAAGTATGTTTCAAATTTATCCGTTTTCTTAGAAAATTCAAGTTTGGCATCCTCAAGATCTTTTGATTGCCGAGCTACGATTGTTTCGAGCTCTTTAATCTTGGAATCAGAAGCAGTCAATGAATCAGTTATAGGATAATTATCATGATGTTTAGCATTCTGAACAATCTCTCCCCCATTATGACTTACATCGGATGAATCAGAAGTGGTATTGCTATCACTCGTTTCCATCCCATGTTTGTCATAATTAGGTTCAGAATCCTCAATATGCGGCATATCATCAGCATATACATCAAAAACAACATTACATTGTACCATGTTTGCAGGCTCTGCGTCATAAATGGGTAAGGTGTCATCAATAGAAATCTCGTGAACATTCCCTGACGTGCCACTGGCATCATGTTGTCTTCCTGATTCTGTGCTCTTGCCATCGTTAGGCTGCAAGTTGTCAATCGTATGACCATTATCCTCTTGCATCTACGTCATTGATTCTTGCACTCCATTAACATACACTTGCTGAAGTTGTGATCTTTGATATATCGAAGACGAGACCGATGACATGAGTTTCAAAATCGTATCACGGAAAACTCGAAGCTCGGTATGTGTATCTCGAAGAAACGATTGGCAAATCATTGAACTTTCAGGCTTGATGATATTAAATTGGAGGAAAGGCGTGAGGTGTGTCACAAGAGCCTTATATGCAAGTGCCGATGCAGAGTGATTAAAGTTGTTATGGTTGAGTTGCTCGGCGAGTTGGGTCAAAGTGGTGAAGATTGAGTCGATGAATATATGACGATCTTGTCCAAAGATTGTCACAAATTCGCTCCCTCCTTGAATCCTCGAAAGAGTGACCAGATGAGACTGAAGCATTTGAAATGAATTTATGCCACTTTCTCTAGCTTTGTCGTGCATTCGATGCAAGTCTCCCTCTTTAAGTGTCGAGTCCATTGAAAATCGAGGAAAAATGATGTGGATGTTGTAGTTTTCAGGATTTTACAATTTGATTCGGCTCAAACAATTATGAATTAATCCCGATAAAAAAAATCCGTAGTCGCTAAAAAATAAATCCCGTCACGTTGACTCGTCACTTTTGACTTTACAACCGGCCACAATAACTTTTAACCCGGCAAATGTTTTTCCACTTTAATTCTATCAAAATATTAATAAACAAAATTTTCTTAACTAAAAAAAAATCTGATATTCTTTTTTTTTTTTTTTAAAATACCCGCCTCAACACATTTGCCAAAAACCAATAAACAAAAATTTACTAAACCAAAAAAAACAAAAGTGACAAAAAAACTTTAAAATAAAAATTAACTTGACTTAAAAAAAAACGTATAAAAACTATAAACGTTTATAACTAAATTAACTTTTAAATATTTAAAAGGGTAACTTAAAAAAATAAAAATAAAAAAATGAAAACTAGAAGGATAAAAGATAACCAAAGTGTAACACGTGTAAGATGCGTGTAAACTCAACAACTTTGTTAAGTCCGCCCCATGCTTTATCCTAGTTGTATCCGCCCAAAGTAGATAACTGACAATTCTATTCTCTCTCTCTCACAATTCGTCTTCACCCTTCCATTCAACTCCCTCTCTCTTAAAGCTAATGCATCAATCTGAAACCCATCATCAATCATCAATCAATTAAACATTGAAGTCCTTAAAGCTAATGCATTTCTCATTATAAGATGATCTTTAATTACTGATACGAAACCCACATCCTCTTCTCACACAACGTGAATCTGAAACCCATCTATTTCAATCTGTTTGAACCAGTTAAACAAGTCTTCATAATGAGATAGAATTTAATCCAGGAATTTCTTCAAGATCTTTAATTAGGTCTCGGGTAAGGTTTTATTTTTGTTGCATGTTGTTGAGTCTCTCTCTCTTCTGTAGTGTCGTTCTTTGTGATGAGTCGAGTGCGAGAGTCAGACGAGGGAGTATATGTGAGGTGAAGGTTTTTGGTCAGTTTTTAAATGGTGGAAACTGTTTTGATGAAGTTTTTTAATGGTGTCGAGTCTGAGTTAATGGTGTTTGTATTGGAGTCAAAAATGGGTGTATTGGGTGGGGGTAATACGAGAGGTTGTGAGTCGAGGGTGTTTGCTTTGGAGTGTGTGAGTCTAGAGGGGGTGTGAGACGAGGGTCTGGGAATGGGTCGAGAGGTGTGTCGAGGATGTGAGTTGTTTTTGGTTTGGGGGTGAGCTGTTGTTTGTGTCGAGGGAGAGTGAGGGGTGTCCGAGAGAGAGAGTGTATGGAGTCTGTCTCGAGGGTGTTTGTTTTGAGGGTGTGTGTTGGAGTCTGCGAGGTAAGGGGGTGTGAGAGATGTGACGAGGGAGGGTGTTGGGGATTGAGGGTGTTGCGAGGGTGTTATGCCTGTCGAGTTAAGGGTTGTGGGTGAGTCGAGAGATGTGTCGAGGATTGTTATTAAGAGAAACGTGAGTCGAGAGGAGGGTGTGGAGTCCGAGAGTAGTTTGTGTTGATGGGTTTTGTTGTCGAGTCAAGGGTATGAGTCGTTTTAAGAGACGATGATGACAAGCCCGTTGTGTTTGAATTTTACAAGGCTTCATTCGGAAGAGTCATTCGTTCGGAAGTCTCCATTCATTCGGAACTTTCGTTCATACGGAACATTTCCTTCACCCGGAACTTTTTTCTTCACCCGGAACTTTTTTTTTCTTCACCCGGAACTTTTTCTTCACCCGGAAGTTTCGTTCACCCGGAACTTGTGGGTTTGATTCGGAACTTTTGGTTCACTCGGAAGTTTCGTTCACCCGGAACTTATTCGTCCGGAACTTGGAGTTTGATTCGGAACTGAGAGTTTGATTCGGAACTTAGAGTTTGACCCGGAACATTTGAGATTGATACGGAACTTTTGTATCAGATTTGTTGGGACAAAGTTTGGACAGTTAGGATTGGACAGATTTGACAATTCGACCAACAATTTAGAAAGTCCAAAAAAAAATATAAAACTGATAGAGAAAAAGGAGATATCTTTCAAACAAAAATGTGATTAAAAAACAGATTAAAATAATAACTGATAACTGATTAAAAACTGATATAACAATATAACTGATTAAAAAAATTATATAAAAAACTGATTAAAAAAATTAAAAAATAAAAAGGATGAAATTGATAAAAAATTTAGAAAACTAATAATAGAAAAATTAAAGTGGCAAAACTGATTAAAAAAATAAAAAATAAAATAAAAAAAAATCAATTTAAGGATTTCAAACAAAAAGGCATCAAAATAAACATGATTTAATCAAAAAAAATTCAAAATTAAAAAGAGAAAAACACAACTTTTTATAAAAAACACAAACTTTTTAAGATTTGATAAAGAAATTTTTGATTTTTATATAAAAATTTGTGATTTTTTATCTAAAAAGTAAGTAAATTTGAAGATTTGATATGATTTAACACATAAAAAACACAAACTTTTTATAAAAAATACAAAATTTTAAAGTTTAAGCATGATTAAATCAAAACCCACCAAAATCACAAAGAAATAAAACAAGAATAAACCTAACTAACCATGGCTCTTGATACCAATTGAAGGTCTACGTGATTATTGGCCTATTCTATGTGATGGATTTGATGGATTAAGATGGTTGATTGAATGATAAATAAAGAAGAAGATGAAGGAATGAGATGAGGGATTAGAGAGAGAAAGGAGAGAAGGGAGAAAGTTAGAGAGAGAAAGTGAAAAATGGAATAATGATTAAGTGAAATGACAATCAACAACCCCTCCTAACATGCTAGGAGGGGATATATATAGCCCACCCTACATGTGGGCTATATGGACTATACACTAATTAAATAGATCACGAGCCCATTACATAATTATCGTTGGAGCGACCGATCCTTCATAAATACGTAAAAACGTATTTCTAACAATTACCGAAACAGTAGTATCATATGGCTCCAATAAAGTTGTGAACTCTGATAACATGATCGATTTACAAAGCGACCCAGATGATAATAATGTATTGCATCAGGCGGCAATGTTAGCACCTTATGAAGAAGATAATAAAAAGTCTAATGCAGCTTCATGGTTGCACGCAGAAGTTATGCGGTTTAAGGTGAACAATCTTTTTTCCCTATATAATTATAGTAGGCAAAATATGTTAGTAGGGAAATATCCTGAATTTTGTAGTGATACATGTGTTTTTATTGCAGAAAGTTGAAAGTTTGTTGCATCCTATGTACAAAGAAGCAAAGAACAAAAATGGGGAGACCCCAATGATGGTATTCAAACGGGAACATGAGGAATTAAGAAAACATGCTGAAATGCTGATCATCCGGAAAGCAAAAGTAAACATAATTGCTGCAGTACTCATTGTTGTGATAATTATTGCAACTCTCATTAAGTACATTATTGAAAATGATATCATGACTTTCTTAGAAACAAAAGTATTATTGTTTACGATGTGGGGTGCCTTCATCAACCTCACAGCTAACACTTCGTACGTCATGTTTATCTTTATCATCACATCACCTTTTGAAGTGGAGGATTTTGAGTTACTACCTTCCAGGGTAAACCGAGCAAGGACGATGATGTTATTCTCTCTAATATCTTTGCTGGTGGCTTGTGGTGTATTGTTGCTGATCTCCTTGCCCCAACAACTGTTTCTTATGTTTGCTCGTGTATTGCCTGGCATAGTTGCATTCTCGTTCATTCCAGCTTGTTGGTTCATGTGGTCAAAGTTAAAGATCCTTTTGTTCCAAAAAGAAAGGGTGAAGATCAGGGGCGGAGCCATGTACAAACTAGTTGAGGGACATGACCCCAACCATGTTCTTGAGAGCATAAGTACCATGTAGAAACAAACGTGAAATTGTTAGAAAAAGGTTCATTGCCATGAGTAGGTATTTTGTAGGTTTCACCCTATGATCATTAAAGATATGATACACTTTCTTATGTAAACCTATAATGTTTGGAATGATTGTGATTACCTTATAAGTTGGAATGATGATATTCTATACCAACAAAGATGCTTGATTATAGTTGTTCGTGAGTTACGCGGCAGGTTCTAAAAAACATATGAAATTGTTCTTTTCGTGTTTGATATATTTAATACTAGTACCTTTTAACTAGCTCCACAAGTCCTGCATAGTATCAGATTTAATAAAACTGAACATATATTTCAACCAGTCTTAATTATCATCGTCGAAACATGTACATTTTGAAAACACAATCATATCTTCCTAGTAACTGGTAATCGTGGAAACAACTAACAAGTACATTCTTATGTTAAAAGCGAGTTTATGTGTATTAGAAAGCCACCCGAGTCCCTAGCTACCTTTCTATGCTATCAGAAGAATACAAAAACTGATTAAAAAGATTTGGTGTTCCTTATTCATAAGCTTAACGTTATACATACGTAAACCGGGTAAAATCATTTATTTCTTAAAAATTCTGTGTGGTCAATTTTTTATTAACATCGTTAGTTTTTAGCTCCATGTTTCTCTTCAACAGTTATGGCTCGAAATAATCATATTTCTAAGAAAATTAAGTTGCTTAATAAGATGTCAAACCCTATAATACTGTACAATTTATATATTCGTTACATTTATTTTCTGCTAAGTATTTGTAGACTAAAGCAAATGTTAAATTCATTGAGATAAAACTTTTGTTGGTGTCTTTAATCAAAGCCGCCTTGACTCCTTTGACGTTACACTAAAAACCCTATTATTGCTTTATGCCTTCTTTGATTGGATTTTCTGGCTCCGCCATTGTTTGTAGATGGTAATCCTTTTTAGGAATATAGTTTTATATATGGTCTTCTTGTGTTTTCTGACGATTACAGGTATGTCCATTGGTTTCTATATGAATATGTGTATCCTTTTAGGCTAAACGGAGCAAGCATTAATTCACTACGTGTATTCTGTAACTCATGCTTGAGTGTTACCCCAGCAGAAAAAGGTTGCGTGTGAGTTTTTACATTGGAAAGAGCGAACGGTGAGTTACTCACCATTCGTGAGTTAATAAAGTCGATGTGTTTTTTGTTACTGTAATTTTTAGTAGGTTTGCGAGTGTGAGGGGGTATTTTCTGGGGTATAATTTATATAAACTGAGTATTTTAACAAAGATGTGTTTTTGGTGCTTATTGCGGTTGAATGATGAGCTTGAGTGAGTTAAATGAGATAAAAGAGAAAATGGATATAATACTATGAATGTGAATGATAAATTTTTGTTATCTTACTCCATTAGCCTTATATGTTTTATGCTAATATGTTCTTTACATTGTCAAAAAAAGATTTAAAAAAATGTCTTAATAAATATTTTTGTTATTGATATTTTTATGAGTTTCACCAAACTGTGTCAATTTTGATTTAATCTGTGATGATTTCATCTCTTTTACATAAACCTCCTATAATATTTGATTTCACATTATGTATTGTATGTCCTCTTATTATATAAAATATTTGTAGTCTTAGTTGCTTTCTTGTAGTTCAATAAATCGTGTAGGATGATAATATTTTGCATCTATGTTTGGATCAAGTATATATCAAGATCCCAAGCAAAGGCTGTCAAGATGGAGATTTCACCTTCTTTTGTAAGATTGGAAACTGATTTTTATTACTGATTTGAGATTTACAGATAAGCGACCATATTAATCTCTTTCTGAATGAGTGAATTCTAAGGAAGGTAATCTATGAATTCATTTCAGTTGGTCTTTGTTTCGGTAGTATGATTTAGGGGATGTTTGGTAGGATGAAACGGAAAGGTTTGAAAGGAAATATGAGGGTTTTCTGTCGTTTGTTCGTTACCGAGAATAGAATTAAATTATCAAAAGGGCATTCCTTTACTACGTGATTCTTTGAAAAAAGGAGAAGAATGGAGGAATTGACAAATTTAAAAGTTAGAACAACACATTCATTGATTCATGGGTTAATTATAGCTTTCATCATCGGTTTCGTAGCTAAAATAGACATTTGTTCATCTTCTTTTCTGGCCCGCTTTCATCATCGGTTTCGTCAAGGTTAGATTATGTACATCTTTGATGTTCAAAAGAACTTAGACGCGCAACTATTTTGACCTTCCTCTTCTAATTAGTATGGTATCCTGTTGTTCATAAGAGCAATAATATTATCACTCGTCGTGATCTTTCAGCTCTAGTTATACACTTTTTTTTATATAAATTGTGATGTTCTTAAATGAGAGTAGTCAATTGTGCTCTTTATAAGGTGTGTTTTGTTTATTCTAGTTCAGTTTTTTTTATCACACAGAAAATATATTACAGAGAATAGATTGATCAGCATATTAACCAGGACAACCACATATTATCGTATTATTATAGAACCAAAGAAGGTCCAAACGTTGTATTGCATGTTTACAACACAACACTAAAAGCCATACTCGATGCCTGAGGAGATCTATATCCTCTTATTCCATAAATAGTATTTTGCGACCGTATAGATTACGTGTTAATATTGAACAAGATCATCATGGACAAAACACAACTCTGTAGTTAGTACCACCGGGGCATGAAATTTGACTAGTGTCGTCATCTTGAGGATAACTATAAGCATCAGGACAATTGTTTTTAAAGTACCTTGAATAGTCGGTAGGTCCACAACTACCACGCTTAGGGGTGCAACAATACTTTACGGTTTTGAAAACCGTGCAAGGATTGTTGCATCCTCCTTTAGTTCGTAGTTGCTGAGGGCACTGGTTATTGAGATTAACACCACATCTTAACGTTTTGCACGAACCACCGACGGGGCTAAACTCCATCGGGATATTAAAGCCATCAACTAGAGAGATGTCAGGAAAGTCCCTGCCCATGTATTGGTTTAGACCAAACTCGGCTAAAGTATTGGGTGGAGTCCCATAACCTTGACACTGAAGCCGGCCATTGCAATCACCGGTTTCACATTTCCCTTGCCCATTTGCATCAAAGCGGCAGTTGGTCCGTCCCCATATACGCGCTCCTGTTGTTCCAGCAGCAACCTTAACTTGCCAAGTTTGACCAGTTTCAAGACGTCTGCCTCCACCAGGTGAGGCAGCGGCCCACACAGTGTATGGACATCGGTTTATGACATCGAAATTGGCTCCTTGTGTGAAAGTGAAGCAAAAGATGGCTAGTGTGGCGAATGAAATGAGAGAATTTTTAGAATAATTGGCCATGTTCACTCTAGTGTGGGTTCGTTGAAGTAGCTTTGGTTCAAAGGGATTTATATAGGGAAATTTTACCGTAAGTTAGGCGGTATGGAAATATTATTTTCCACAAAATTTTAATCACGCCGAAGAAAATTTGAGACACTCAGGAAATAATGGTGAACAGTAATAACTTATTATGGTCAAAAGTAAAAAAAAAAAGAAGTGTTACGTACGTCTTCTAGATTGATTCTATGAAATATCACTAGAATCAGTGAATGTGTTCCATTTTATTATGAAGTGGAAAATGTTAGGAGTATTTGACTTTCTAAAAAATGTGAAAAAATATTATTAATTTCTTACACTTAATATGTGTAAAAACTTGTTATATTCATAAATGTAAAAAAATGCAAAGAATAGATTTTCCAAACTGTATTAAAAAAAATCACACTTTTGAGTTTGTTCAAGTGTACTAAAGTTTATGTAATGTATTTTTTTTTTAAATTTTATTCTTAGCATTATATTATTTGCTAAAAAAAATTTCAGTGTATTTAAAGTTTGTTGGGTTAAAGAATACAAATTTTTTTTTTTTTAAACTAAGCCTCAAAAAGAAGTTATGGCTTAAGGCATGAGCAAAAAAAATCAAAAAAGAGGTCATTTTATAACACAGGTTGCTCTTGTCTCAACTGTGTGATATGCTCGTGCGTCAGTATATAAAATTAAAACAACATTTGCTATATATCTTGGGTGTTCGGAAGATGCAAGTTTCATATTTTCATAAGATACAGATCTACATATTTATTTATTTATTTGCTGGTTGAAACTACGCGTAATAGACTCCAGTGATCTAAGATAGTTTATGCATCACGAATTGAAGTGAACCCTCTATGTTAAGAAGCCCTTCGATCGTCAGCAAGTTTTTAGGTTTCTTTTGTATGCAAGTAGAATGTGTATATTTGATTGACGAACAATTAGATTCACAAGGACAATAAGATACTTATTACAGTCTTAGAATTTATCGTATTAAGAAAAGAGCCAAAGAAGGTTCAATGTGTATAGAACCCTCTTATATAGTTTACAAGACTACTCGAGAAGCCATACTCGATTATTGAAGTGAAATCATCTTTATTCTATAAATAATGTTTTCAGAGAGTTCATATTGAAAGATCGAGTTGATCATGGGCAAAACACAACTTTGTAGTTAGTACCTCCAGGGCACGAAGATTGACTAGTCGCGTCATCTTGAGGGTAACTATAAGCATCTGGACACCTATCTTTAAAGAACCTAGAATAATCTGTCGGCCCACAACTACCACGCTCGATGGTGCAACAATACTGGACAGTTTTAAAAACCGTACAAGGGTTGTTACATCCTCCTTGAGTTCGTAGTTGCTCAGGGCACTGACTATTGAGATCAACACCACAACTTAGTTTCTTGCACGAAGCACCAACGGGGCTAAACTCCATTGGGATATTGAATCCATCAACGAGAGATATATCAGGAAAGTCATTATTGTTGTCTTGGTTAAGAGCAAACTCTGCTAAAGTATTGGGTGGTAGCCCGTAACCTTGGCATTCAAGTAATCCATTGCAATCACCAGTTTCACATTTCCCTCGGCCATTGGCATCAAAGTTGCAGTTGGTTCGTCCCCATATACGAGCTCCAGCGGTCCCAGGGGCTACCTGGAGTTGCCAACTTTGGCCAGTTTCAAGACGCCTACCTCCACCAGGCGAGGCAGCGGCCCATACAGTGTATGGGCATTGGTTTATGATATCGAAATTGGCTGCTTGTGTGGAATTGAAACAAAAGATGGCAAGAATGATGAATGAAATGAGACTGTTTTTGACATGGTAAGCCATATTTGGTATGTTTCAACTGTGGATTGGTGTGGTTTTGGTAGAATTATTATAAAGGGTTTATATAGGGAAGGGTTTGCCCTAAGTTAGGCAAATGAGTGTGAATATTTTCCACAAAAGATGATGATCTGTTTAGGTTTGAATTATAAACGGAGAAATTTGAAGACTTGGAAATATGGTGTTGATATGACAGAAAATGAAATTTAGAATAGTCAAAAATAAAACAGAAATTACTAATGCACGTCTTCTAGATTATATATCTTCATAGTGATTGCACGAATAATGTTACAAGTTAAAGTTTAAAGCCTTATAATGGGGTAGGCTAAGGATTTAGGTCTAACTTGTGCATACCGAATGAGAGACCACGCTTGATGAATCATTGGGGTTTTATGTTGTTTGGACCCGATCCGATATCGTATACGTATGTGTTTTATACGAATTGTTAGGTTTTACAAGTATAAAAGAGTATTACTTTTTGTAAGATTATCAATTAATTCCCATATATTATTGGCATCAAATTAAAGTTGCTACGCAGACTGATCGACACATGAACATCTTTGAATTGTCATGATGAAAATGTAAGTTTTGGAGGTATTTGTGTGTAACGGAATTTTCAAAAGCGTAGGAGTAGAAAATAGTTAGTTCTACTTGTCCGATATATAGCTTTTAGTATATACACTTCTTCCGTCCTAATATGATTGTTTTCTATTAACTTTTTTTTAGTCTTTCTCATCCCACTTTTATTTTAAATAATTTTATTTGTTTTATATAATATTTGATATAAAATATATAAATTGATTGGTTGTTAAATATATTTTCAATTTATAATTTTTATGTAGTATTGTATGACACAAAAAGAAATATTTATAATTAAAATTGAAAGAAAAAAATCTAAAAAATCGATAGAAGATAATAATTCTAAGATGGACAAAGTAAAAAAAATGTAATCTTGATTTTTAAAAGATTGAAGTTAAGTGAACATACTTGACTATCGTAGCTAGATAATTTGCAGAAAAACTTAACTTAATTGACTTTCTATCTTTTTAATGGCATATCTTATTAAAACTAAAAAAAAGAGAGAACGATTTTTTTTCATAAAAATTAACATTGGAGTTTAAAGCAACTAACCTAGATAAACTTTCTCTATGTTTTAACACTGAACTAAACAAAAAGTTGACTACATATAAATAAAATCGTTTTTTTAGGAACCGTAGATGAGATTATCATTGAATTACCATCTATATCTATACTAATTATAAAGGGCTCATAGCTAATGTTGAAAATTAAAAAATTTCCTATGTAGCTTCTGTTGTAAGTTTTGTATATCACTGGTTTAGAAAGTATACAATCTGTAAATGGATAAAGTTGAAAATGATATTTACAGCCCATCTCTCACTTTCACCCCTCTCTCTAAACAAAAACCTACCCCCTCTTACAGCCACCGCCAAAACCCTCCACCAAAACACTTTTTATCTCATATCGCATCTCACATACTCTCCAAGTCCAACATCATCCATCATCTATTATCCATCATCCAGCATATGCCGCCATACATACCATATTCTGTCGCCACCACCGTTTAATTCTACCGCCACCACTGTAGGTGGATTTGGCTGGTTGCTTTGAAGTAGGTGGTTTCGGCTGGTGGTTCTGGTATATGTGGTTTTGTTGCGATGGTTTCGTGGTGTTGGCTGGTGCTTGAGATTAAATATGAGTTGGTTATTAGTTTATGTGGTGGTCTCATTGCTTACTCAGATCTATCCTTCGTCGACACATAAAAATCAAGGTAGGATTTTTTCACCTGATCTATATGTATTAATGAATTGGAGTTTTCTTTACCTAATTGAATTGGGTTATTGGGCTTAATCAAGTGGGAAATTGGTGGTTTTGTGTTTATTTATGGGGTTAACTATGTTTAATTAGGGCTTTATCTTGCTAATAATTAGGTTTATATGTTATTTTCGTGCTTCTTAATTGTAGATTTATATGGGTTTGTTTGGAGGAAAGGATTTAGGAATTTTGTTAGTTGATTTGGGGACCCTTTTGGCTGTTTAGGTGTTTGGTATAGTTTAGTTGTTGTTTGGTTTTCGTGTTTTTTTCGAAGCGATTTGTGGAACAGGTGGTTTGTGTTTGGGTAAATGTGTGTTTATCGGGGTTTAGTTGGGGTTTGTTGACTGATTAGGCGACCCTTTAAGGTGTTTAGTTGTTTGCTGTTGCAAAATCATCTTCAGTTCCATAGTCAAAGATGACACTTACTTAGAGACAATCATACCCAAACAAATTCAGATGTTTGAGATGCTTAAAAATGAACATAATATGCATCGGGTTTCCATTTCTGGACAACCCATCAAGTGAGTTATTTGAAAAACGTCTAAGGTTAGTTTATAATTTTTTTGAAGTTAAAAATATTAGATGTGGCATGATCGGTGGTGTTCAGGTTGGTTGGATAATAGGTTAAAAGGAGTTTCTGTATTACAATCAATCCGTTTGTATGATCTAAAAGTAGGACTTTGCCGATTGGATGATCTAAAAGTAGGACTAAAAGTAGGACTTCGCCGATTGTATGATCTAAAAGGAGTTTCTGTATTACAATCAATCCGTTTGTATGATCTAAAAGTAGGACTTTGCCGATTGTATGATCTAAAAGTAGGACTAAAAGTAGGACTTTATGTATTACATTTATAAACTACAATTTTGAATAAAATGATTTTGTCGATTGTATGATCTAAAGGACTTCGCACAACAATCAATCCGTTTTAGAAGGCCCTTTTTAGTTATGTTTTCTTAGATGACCTGTTTGATCTATTGAGGTAAAACTGAACCAGTTTTTTGGGAATGGGCCGAATTTGGGACCTCGGTGCATCATAAACATACATTCGTCTTGAATTTGTATTAATTGAAGTGAGCATAAGTTCTTACATGTGTATAAAATTACTTCCTCCGGGAATACATTGCCCTGCTCGAAGAAGCCAAAAAGTATGACCACACGGAGCCGGGAAAGAAGCAGGAACTTTTCTTTTTTCATCCACTTAGGTAAGTTTTTGCATATTTTTTGGAATTTTTCCATCCACTTAGGTAAGTTTTTGCATCTTTTTAGGAACTTTTTGCATTTTATTGATTAGTATATAGATAGTTTAAATATTTACCTGTTTGAATATGATGTCTGGAATATCAGTATATACACTGAAAATCAATCTGGTAAGGTTATATAAGAGAAGCTACCGCCAGTTACACTAAATATCAAACTGGGCTGTCTGATGTTATTCTACTATGTGTGTTTTACTAATCAAGAAACTAAAAGACTTGCATTTTTAGTTTGTATGCATCATTAGATTAGTTAAAGCCAAATTGACTATTTTTTACTTGCTTATTTAAACCTCATGAACACACGGTTATCACACCTGATCATATATGAGCATTCTCAGCAATATGCATATGAATGTTAGTAGTAATGTTAATAGTTTTAAGTTCATATTATGAGGAATTAAGACATAGTCTTCCTAAATTGAAACTGTGAACTAATGATCAGCATAGTATATATACTCTATGTGAATACAAATTATTTATTTTACAATCAGAACTTTAAATTTATATATTTGTCTTTTGATTGTGTTGTTTAAAAAAAGTATTCTGATTGTATATGGGTGGCATGTAGGTATCTGCTGTGGGGGCGGTTGAACATTTCAAGTAAAAGGAATCATTAGATCTTATGTTTCAAGGAGGAACAGTCAGGATATTATGGAAAGTAGGCATCCGCAGCCAATTGACATTCTGTACTCCAATTTTGAAATGTTTTGTAACCCAAAGATAGCTCAAACTCTGTTTATGCTGCAAATAGTAACACAAATCTTTCCAAAAATGGTAATTTTGTTGCCATACATCCCGTCATGAGTCACTGAGTGGTTCCTTCATTGTTTTGTTTCTTTTGCTTTTGTTCAGGTAGTTTAACGAAGGTGACATGGCCACGTAGCTAAGCGCGGGTATGCCTACCTTGTTAAAGTAAAAGATCCCAGTTGCAACACTTATATTATCTTCTATTTGTTTTCAGAAGTAAATGCGGCAAAATGACAACACTGGATGGGTTAAAGAATGACTCAAACGGGTAATTTTTGGCAGATTTTAAAAATGCTATACTCACAAACCTATTAAGATCATTGGCCTATGTTTAAAATGCACTAGGAAAATCACCGCTTCTTTTAAAGTAAGCATTATATGTTACTTTGTATAGTAGCAAGTGAAATAATGTTTGGATTTTTTTTAAAACAAGATGGATATTTGTGTATTTCACTGGTGCCCCAAAAAATATCAGTGGCTTCATGTCACATTGAACATTACAAAGTACTCACTTATATCAAGCTGCGATGATGGCTTGCTTGTCGGGAAAACTTATTAGAACCATCAAGACTCTTTTTCATAGAGCATATCCATTCACACAAATGTCACCTAATCATGCCTATTTTCCTGTTACAAATTTCGTAATAAATAACAATCTGATTCATTTAGATCATTATAAGCACATTATAATAAGAATTTTTTTTTGTATGGTTTGACGGACCAAAAACGAAATATGAGCTTATCTTAAAATCTCGTCAGCCTGTAAACAGTACAGAGATTCATTCTGATAAGCCATTATAGAAAAAACGTTCACTACAGAAGTACGGATGTTGAGTAATTGAATATGTATATAACGATGGAAAGATATTCGTAAAAGTTTGATGAATTGGTATAGTACTTGAATTTGAGTTGGCAACACGAGTGGGCTTGGTAATGGTAAAATGAGTTTAACTGACTTCAAACCACTTTTTATAGTGTCAGAAACGTCGATATGCTGAATATGGTTACAAAAACCATGCTATTACAAAAATTATTCAATGTTTTGAGTAGATGTGGATGATCTTCAAGCTGTTTCCCCGTCTATTTTTGGTTTATATTATTAGCTTAACCAATTTGAATACCTATATTTCTGTTTTATCAAATCTTTTCTATGTGCCTGTTTCTTGTTTTGTTATAACAGAGAATGGGTGGTAATAGGAACTACTACACGAAGCAAGGATATGGCTAGGGATGTAATCAAGCCAAGCTTTTATCAAGCAACTCGAGCTCGAGCTCGAGCTTGGCTCGATCAAGCTCAAGCCCAAGCTCAAGCCTAAAAAATAGCTCAAAATTACATCAAGCTCAAGCTCAAGCTTATGATAGCTCGGCTCGAGTTCTTATCAAGCTTTTTCAAGCTCTATCAAAAATATGTTTTATGATGAATTTATATAAGAAACTAATTGTTAATTTGAGTATTAACCTAATTTTAAGGGCTAATTTCATAAATAAATAATATATTTTAGAAGGACTTATAACTCTGATTACATTTATATTTTAGTTCTTTGTAATTTAAATGATTCTTTATTTTTGTAAATTTAATTATTTCATTTACTCGATACTTGGTGGAATGCAATATGTGTATACATATTTTTTGTACTCTTTTTAATACTAAACGCAACGTGTCTAAATTGCGCTCGCATTCACATCATGCAATGACCTATGAGACCTTAATCGTATTGAAGCGCAAAACATATTTTGAAACCAAAATTATACGATGATTTTAATATTGGTTGTATTAACGTTAAATAAATCAAATTTATTTTAAGTCATGATTTTTATTTTATTTTATACATATGTTTATTAATGAGTTTTATTATAAAAAAATTAAATTTATATACAATCAAGATTTTCAAGCCAAGCTCAAGCTTTTATCAAGCCAAGCTTAAGCCTAGATTGGTAAAGCTTGACAAGCTATCAAGCCAAGCTCAAGCCTACAATTTTAGTATCAAGCCAAGCTCAAGCCCTGTTAAGCTTGAGCTCGGCTCGACTGGATTACATCCCTAGATATGGCGGTGGTGGCTATGGATATGGTGGGCAACTGAATCAGGATAGAGGTATGTACGGGGGTGCAGATGCATCAGCTTATGTCTTTCTGCTGGAATACTATGACATATTTGAATTGAATCTGAAACGCCATATGATGAGATATTAAAGACCTATTATGTTTCTTTGATGGGATATAAAAATATCTATGAATGTAACCGGAATTTTGTGAGAGCTTCGTCCCAAAAAACCATTTTTTTTCTTCCTGTATTATCTCATGAGACAGTTTAGGATATTTAGTATTTTGGTTTGATCTACTTTTTAGAGTTGCATGTTTTGGTTTAGATTCTTAGGTTTAAGTTCTGATTCATTTTTGGTAGTTAAGACATTTTTTACCAGAGAATATACGAGTGACACTCATTAGTTCTTTAGTTTTGGATGAGACTTGTGCATTTGGAAACTTATTACCTCTTTCTTTCCTCTCTTTTTCATGAAGTATTTGACTGTTTAGTAATATTTGGTAAATTTATTTATAGTGTAGTTCTGTTAAGGTTGTTCTTGGAGTTTATAGGCCCCCCCATGTGCCTTTAAGTTTTACTGCTCTTTATGGTGGGAATTGGATGTTGTTTTACTGGTTTGTGGATTGAAAGTAGACATGGTCAAAAGAAATAGGTTTGATTAAGATTGACGTGCACTTAAAACAAAGACCTGTGAAGACGATAGGTTGCACACTAGGCCTTCTTTTATACTGTTTAGATCGGTTAAAGTTGTTGCTGCTTCAACCAAAACCAGTTATGGAAGAACTTAGGCTTAGCGATTGCAGGGTATCTTAGTAAAATGAATCAAAATGGAAAATATTTACTATAAAAACTAGAAAACTGGAGAGTAGGAATTAGACAAATGAAATTTAAAATCGACAGAAGCACCAGATCTATAGTGTTGGAGCTTATTAGGATGGAGATAATGAAATTTTAGCTAAGGAGGTTGGAACATCATGCATTTCTTCTAATCAGTTTCTCACTAATCAGACTTTTCTAACGATGATACTCACACACGCACTTGTCTCTGCGAACCCATATTATTTTTACAAAGAAGAACTTCTAGGTAAAGTCATGTAGTAATTTTATGATATCAAGGGGCACATCTATATATCACGAATTATATACGATTTTTGAAAATCATATCTGATTCGTTCACGAATCATATATGATTCTCTCAGACGTGACTTAAGAAAAAAATCTAAAAAAAGTTCGTCGAAAGTATATACATGTGCCCCTCGATAGAAAGATGATTTAATTCTCGTTGCAATGGTGTTTTGTATATGTTGTTAAATAACGGTTTCTAGATGTTTTGTATATGTTGTTTGATAAATGCTTATTTCAGATTTTATCTAAAGTTAAATTATTGTATGTTAAGATACTTTCCATTACAATTGATCTTACTATAATATAGTGTCTCGTTAATTATATGCCGCGGGTCAATTCCGCAGCTATGCGCGGATAATCGCCTAGTATATCATAATGTGCCACCAAGAAACTCTTTACCCTATTTTCTTAGTTTCAAAGAATCCATCCAAATAATCCAATCTTCATATGATGCAAAATACATAGACCCCGCGTGATAAATATATCGATGAAATATCCCTAGCAACATAAGAAACGAAGAACAAGTGGCTCGCGGACACAACATTAAAATTCACTATAAGAAAAGACGGTTGTTAGGACGAAACTTTTTGTAACAGTCAAAAATTCGTGCCAGATACACGTATTTGGAACTTGTTAGCTGACCGTGCCAAAAATCTAGGTATTTGGGACGACTTTTAACTAACTGTTCCAAATACACATGCATTTGGAATGTTTTCTAACAATGGTGACAAATACATCTGTATTTGGGACAGTTTTAGGTACTGGTGCCAAGTACATATGTATTTGAGACAGTTGGTACCATTGGTGCCAAATTTTCATATTTATTTGGAACAATATATTTTTAAAAAAATATTAAATATCTCACAAACTGTTAGTCGTCACGCAAAACAAAAAGTACCATCACGACGAGAATTAAATCATCTTTCTATCGAGGCACACATATATATTTACTTCTTGTGATTTTTTATTTGTCTAAGAAAATCATGTATGATTCATATCACGAATCACATATGATTTTCTGAAATCATATATGATTCATATAAGGATACGTATATGATTTTCTGAAATCACATATAATTTTGAAAATCATATATTATTCGTTATATGAATTATATATGGTTTTCTTCAGAATAAAAGTTGGTCTAAAGTTTATTCATGTGCCCTTATATATAAAGATAATTTAATCCCGTTGTATTGATATATTTTAATTTCCTTGACGATTTATCCTCTGTAAGATATTTAATTTTAAAAAAAACATGGAAGTGTTTTTTTTAAATGAGCGAATATAATTGGTTGATTGAGTATATGTTAGATGAATGGGTTTATATGGATATCAACTCTTTTGATATGTTGATAACTTAAAAAGACGTATTTATTTATTTATATAATAAAACTTTATTATAAGTACCTATCACCAGTATAATATAACTGACATAATCTCTACTAATTATAAAGGACGGATACCTATTGTTGGGAATCTAAACTTGTTAGATTCCCTGATCATAGATTTAAACATAATTAGGCTGTTAGATAGTCCCTTGCCTGTGCCTAGGAGGCAAGCAAGTTTCGCAAGACTCACAGAGATCCAAGTCTCTGTGAGCAACCTCAGAGGAGTCCATGTCAGAGACATTGTCAAGGAAGTCAAAGATTACTTGAAGACATACTCATCGGCTGTGATGGATAACAGCCAAGATGTATCAGGGACTCTGAGGGGTTGAGGGTTAACATGGGTGGCAATACCCTGTTAACACTCAGCACACATTGGACATGCCATTTGTGTGTTCGAGACTATGAAGAAAAAGGAAACTGTTTTGACAACTGTTTCCTTAAAGCATAATGGAAGACTACCAAGAATAGAAGGACATCATGTGACTGATGTGGGAACTTGTAAAAGCTTGTGTAGTCACCATCAAGTACTATTTAGGTCAATCTCGTAACACTATAAATAGGATGTGTATCCATGCATTAATGTTCAACACTTTGAGATATTCATAACATTATTGCATAGAACTTAGTGAATCAAACAGCTACGACTGTATTCATAAGTTAGGGTTTATAGTTGTTCAAAGTGTGCACAACACATTGTCATCAAACGGTGTTATCCATAACACTTGTAATTCTTTATTATACAATAATAAGCTTACGTTTGAAAAGTAATACCTTGTGTTGATTAAGTTAAAATTAGGGTTTCTAGCATTGATTAGGGACTTTCAATTGGTATCAGAGCGGTGTTTGATATTAAAACCTTCAAGAAACATCGTTCTTAGTTTTATAATCAAGATCCACCATGCCAGAAACTTCTAACCCACCACAATCACCTTCCACAAACCCATCTTCACCAAGACTCAACCCTCCTGCCAATGGCGATGATCTACCCCAACTTCTTGACTCAAGAGGTGGATCACACGTCACAAGTGTACCAGTCTTTGATGAAGAAGATTTTCCCAGTTGGAAGAGTCAATTTCTTGTGTATCTCAATGGACTTGAACCTTTTCTTCTAGAAATTTGAGAAAATGGTCCTTATATTCCCATGGCGCTTACATCCACTGAAGAAAACCCTCTTCCCAAACCTCTTAAACAATGGACTCCAGCTGATAGAAAATTGGCAAACTAAGATAAACGTCTCAAGAGCATCATAATATCCTGTCTTCCCAAACATATCATGAAGTCTGTCATTCAGTGTCCCATAGCCAAACAAATGTGGACAGACCTCATCCTTGGCCATGAAGGACCCTCTGAAACAAGAGAGACGAAGATTCAGGCACTCAGACTTCAGTTCAATGCCTTCAAGTCACTTGAAGGTGAAAAGGTTCAGCAAACCTATACAAGGCTGAAGATTCTTCTCAATGACCTAGCAATGAATGACGTCACTATTGGGTCAAGCTGAGATCAATGCCACATTTGTCAACAGCCTTCCAAGAAAATGGTTGAGTATGAATCAGACTCAGAGAGCTAACAACTCAATCAAAAATGACACCCTTGCTCAGCTTTATGGAAAGTATAATTATGAAGAAGGGCTGATTGATACTATTTACAAGTCAGAGACTGAAAGATTTGTGGTACAAGGAGCATCTTCCAAAGCCTTGATCTCTGCAACACATCCTCATGACAGCGATTCTGATGTTGAAGAAGACACCCGTAGCAGCCAAGAGTTCTTGACAGACCTTAATGCAGAGTTTCATGAAAGAGCCTTGCTAGCCAACCAAAGAAGATTCTTCAAAAGATCAGGAAGAATAGGATCAGCTAGTAAACCAACTGACAGGTCAACAGAAACTTGCTTTGCCTGTGGAACGCTTGGACATTTTCAAAAAGACTGTCCTTCCACCAAGACATCCTCACCCTCTTATCCATCATCCTCATCCAAACCGTACAAGTTCAAACAACATAACAACTCATCTCACCAATCCAATTCATCAGATACCGAGAAGAAGGATTACAAAAATAAGTACAAGGCACTTATAGCTGAGTTAGAACAAATGAACTTGAAGATTGAAGCTCTGTCCAAGAAGAAGGGTGGTGATAAAAAGACAGAGAAAGGGTTGGTTGCTGAAACTTATGATTGGAATGATGAGCCACTGACTTCAGATGAAGAAGATACCACTAGAGTCAAGGCTTTCATGGCGATAGCTGAGGATGAACCAACTGTTGGAAAAGGTGATGCAAGATCAGGACAATGGGTTGACATCACAATGAAAAAGGTACACAGGCTTCAATCTATGTCTGATAGTGATGAACGTAAGCATGTCCTTGATTACACCCTTGTTGATTTACACTTTGTTGAGGAACAAAGAAAGAACCTACTTGATAAGTTTCACTCTGTTAAATCTGAATTGCTAAATGCTAAATCTGAATGTGAAACTCTCAGGCGGGTTAATTTAGAGAAAATATCCCTGCAAAATGAAGTAGCTAGATTAACCTTGAAAAAAATTGCTTTAAATGATCAAGTCTCTGAATTAAACAAGGTTATTGAAAAATGGTTGTGTGCTAGGTTCACTATAGATCAATTGCTTAATGATGAAGTGCCTGCTAACATCAAAAGGGATATATCTGCTAAGAAAAATAAGCTGAGAATTCTCACCAAACCCAAAGACATTGTCTTCAAATCTATAGAGACAATTCATATGTCAGATACCACTTTGACTAATGACCCTGTCTCTGAAGATGTGGCTGAGTTACCACCTTTGACCAAACTCTCTGGAGTTGAACCTAGCAGTTCCTCTCGAGCTGCTAAGGGTGAACTTAGAACAGATATTGAGAAACCTCCAGCTAAAGTTTTTCATGTGCCTGCTAAAATAACTGGTAAACAAGTAGCTTTTAAGCCTGTTGCTACTAAAGCTGTGAATAAGGTTGACCCTACCACTGAAGATCGCCTGTTGTCTCTAATGAAAGAAGTAGAACTATTGAAACAACACATTAAGCCTTCTTCTGAATGCTCTACTTCACATGAACCTAAGTCAGTCCTAGGTGAACCCAAAGGGGAAAGGTTAATCAAACCTTATTGCAATGTATGTAAAAACTCTCACCACATGACTTTAGATCATGACAGACACATGGCAGCTAAAAGAGCTCAGACACCCTCTAGGGATAGACCACAGAGTTCCAAAAGACAACAAGGAAATTACAAACCTTATCCTCCCTGTAAATTCTGTGGGTTCACAGACCATCACTCAGACGAGTGTGGTGACTTCCCTGGGTGTGATATATGTGGAAGTTATAACCATGAAACAGTGAATTGTCCCTCCCAACGCCAGAAGTTCTACAGGAACACAAGAGTTGCTAATCAGCAATTCAGGGAACCCACTTGAAAGTGGGTTCACCATAGGAACTAACCTGTTTCTTTGTATCTGTGTAGAAATATCTCAAGGAATCGGTATGGTATCTAGACAGTGGCTGTTCTAGACACATGACAGGGATTCAACAATACCTGCACAGATACTCAAAGGAGCCAGGTCCTAAAGTGGTGTTTGGAGATAACTCTTCAGGTGACACAGAAGGATATGGCTCAGTGAACTGCAATGGGATTACATTTACTAGGGTTGCATATGTGAATGGTCTTAAACACAATCTTATTAGTATCAGCCAATTGTGTGATGCTGACTATAAGGTTTTGTTTACTAAGACTCAGGGAACCATATTCAACAAAAACAATGATGTTGTGCTTATTGCACCTAGAAGAATAGATGTTTATGGCATCAACATGGTTGTTTACTCTGAAGATAGCTCAAATTGTTTTTTTGCTAAAGCCTCTGAAAGTGTCAATTGGCTGTGGCACAAAAGACTGTCTCATCTCAACTTCAAGAACATCAACAAGATAGCCACTCAAAACCTGGTTGTTGGTCTACCTTCAGTAATGTTTTCTAAAGACAAGACTTGTTCTGCCTGTGTCAAAGGAAAGCATCACAGGTCTTCATTCAAGACTAGGCAATCATTCTCTATTCACAAGTGCTTACATCTCCTTCACATGGATTTGTTTGGGCCTGTCAAACCTCAGACCATTAATCACAACAAATACACCTTGGTCATAGATGATGAATTTTCAAGATACACATGGGTGTTCTTCCTTAGAAGGAAAAGTGATGCAGCTGAAACCATCATGTCCTTTATCAGACAGGTTGAAAATATGAATGATATTAGAGTCAAAGCTCTAAGGAGTGATAATGGTACTGAATTCAAGAATCATCAACTTGAATCTTTTTGTGATGAAAAAGGGATTTCACAGAACTTCTCTTCAGCTGGCACCCCTGAACAAAATGGTGTGGCTGAGAGAAGAAACAGGACTTTGATTGAAGCAGCCAGAACTATTGTTGTCCCTAATATATGATGATTATAATCACATGAATTAAAGAAAGAAAGGTAGATATGAGAAGAATTCTAGAGAGAGAAAGTAGTGAGAGAAAGTAGAGAGAAAATGGTTGGTGAAACTTGTGGAATATTAGATTAGAAGAAAATGAAATGACCAACACCCTTCCTAACATGCTAGGAAGGGTTTATATAGCATTTGCTTACATGTAGCTTAATGGGCTATATGATCATGGGCCGGGCTTTCCTTTTGGGCTTTGGTTACTTATTAATGAACCTTAGCTTAAAGTTAAGCCCGTAATAACACGACTAATATACTACCTATTACAATGTTCTAAAATACGATACATAATAAACATATGACCGAGCATTCTTGTTTGGCTCAATATTTTGAGGCTAACAATCTCCCCCAATGAGAGGTCATAAACCTTAGTCATTTAGGAAATTTGTAGAGATTACTAATCTCGCCATAAATGAGTCTTGAACGTGTAATCGTAGCCTTGTTCCTTCATGCTGTGATCTTTGAGCCTTTGTCGTTGTCTTTCGACTTTGTCTTTAAGCTTGAGATCTTCAAATCATCCTTGACTTGTCTTTGCCATCTTGCGATCTTGTGTCTTCATCCACATGCTCACACTATTAATTGTTGAATATGTCTTTAAGCATGAGTATGTGGTTTCTGAATCATTGACTTTGCTGTGTACACCGTGACGCCACCTTCTCGAGACAAAACATAGACACGGACAGAATGGCTTTGACATTCGTCCTAAATCGGTAGCGTTTTACCTCCGGTCGGTGAAGACCGTTATACGATATTAAATACCGTACCTGTGATCAGGTAGATTCAATTAAGAATCTCCTTGACAGGGTTTCGCGGCTGTACTAGCCGTTCTCTTTACTCGACCGTCTCAAAGCAAGACTGCGAACATAAAGAGTGAATCAATTGGATAAATATCCGCTTGATTAAAGTTGTCAATTCAAATTCCTGGAACAGGTTTGATTCATTAAGAATCTTACCATTGTTGCTTTCCAGTTGACACAAGCTTGATTCATAAGAATCTCGCAAGTTACCTACCGTAGCGCTGTTTGATGTTGACGCTAGAAGGATTTCCATTCGTCACTGTGAATATTAATGAATATCACTCTGAATGTTCTGGCAAGACCATAAAGATATTGCGTAGAAACCTGAAACGAGTTTGAATCAATTAAGAATCAAACCACTGTTGCTTTTCAGTTTTGCACATGTTCAATTCATAAAGAATCTTGCATATGACCTACCGCAGTGTTGTTTGATGTTAACACTGGAAGGATTTCCACTCATCATTGTGAATACTAAGTAGTATCACTCTGAGTGTTCTAGCAATATCACAAGGATATAGCGTAGGACTCTCTTGATCTTCATCCGTGTGTCCTAACGAGATTTGATTGATCTCTTGGCTATAGACTCGACTTGTGCACTTTTAGTGGTCGGAGGCTGGAGCAGATGCCACCTATTCAATATCAACTATCTCGAAGTGAGAAAGTCAATAGTAGTCATGTTGTTCTCCGTGACAATAAAACAAACTTCTTTTGAGAGAAGCCTGAGTAGCTAGGAAAGGGTTGTGCTTCACATCACTGGGTCCATGATGAGTTTGTCTTTATGATGAGTTGACCCGGTTTCTGCCTAGGTTGTATGGAGGGCTTCTTTCTTTAGACCATTTATCCTTACATTTCTTTTTCATTCTTCAACCCCTTCAATGCTTACCAAGACATCATTACTAGCACCTTGTTGTGATTGTTCCAGTGCTAGCATCAGTACTTAGTCGTCATTCTGCTACGTTCACATTCTACTCCATCTTTCCTGAGGACTTCTAATAATCTATTGGATTGTCCCTGGGAAGATCCCTCCGGTTCTGGTTGGATCATAGGACTTAAACCTAACCACCCTTTTGACACCAATAACGTCGTGAATTAAAGATGTTGTGGGTATTTGATCGTAACCATGAAAACCACTTTAAATTCTAACAAAGTATTTGAAAAACATTTAACACCTTGCTAGTTTTGTCGTTTCAGAAATGCTCCCCCTTCACATGTGCATCGATAATCGAAAGTGTTTCGCACATGTAGGTAAGAGTTAAAGTGCTTGAGTCTTATATTAGATCACATTTTAATCACATTTTCTCCCCCTATCTCTAATATATAAAATCTTTTGATATTAGAGATACCAAATTTGATTAAAATATATTTTGAAAAAATAGTCTTGAAATCTCTGGGAGAAAGATGTGTTAATCTTTTGCATGAAGTTAAAATGCTCCCCCTCAAAAATTGATCCAATTGAATTGTCATTGTGAGGATATGATCCACATTTCGCTTTTTGAGGATGGGAGTTGTTGAACACACAATTTTTGAAAGATTTTGAATAGCATTGAAAAATTCTTGAAAAAAATTGTGTTCAACGCTTTTTGAAAAATCAGTTCTTTTTGTCGAAAGGTTTTTCTAAAGCATAAACTTGAGTTCATAGACTTTGAATGTCTTGACGAATCCACTCAAGTGTAAGAAGATTTCTCTTCTTTTGCTGAGGGTAAGGGTACTAAATCGTACACTCCCCCGTGAATATAGTTCTGGGTTGCAATCTGAAAGTGATTACAAGCCATTGTGTTGAGCTCAAAACGTTGAATGTTTTGTGACAAGCTCAACCCGTGATAGATTGCTCTACCCGTTGTTTGGAAATATTTGTCCAAAATAGACAATTTCCTTTATTAAAAGAAGAAATGACATGTTTTGAAAAATATTTACAACTTTCATTCGAGCTTTATGTACACACCCGTGTCGTTATTGAGCGACATTTCTAGGCACGTCCATATTATCGATACTGAAAGACATGTCGAGAAGAATATTTTTGGATTTTGAAAGATTTTTTAATTTTGTGTTTTGCTTTTATGTATTTTATATTTTTGTATTTTGCTTTTTCAAAGATATTTACAAGTTGATGTTTGATAGATAAATCAAGCAGGCACCTTTGCCAGAATCTCTAGGTCTGCTGGAGTCAAACATCTCATACCAATTTGCCTAACGAGGTACTCAAACCTATCTTTCGACAGAGCTTTCGTAAACAAGTCGGCTAATTGGTAATCTGTTCCAACAAAGTATAATTCAACGATACCTCTTTCAACTTGTTCCTTTATGAAGTGGTATCTGACATCGATGTGCTTCGTGCGGGAATGCTGTACTGGATTGCAGGAGATGGCTATGGCCGACTTTAAGTCACAGTACATAGGTACTTTATCAAAGTGGAAGCCATAATCCGTGAGTTGTGTTCTCATCCATAGAACTTGAGCACAACACGCAGATAGAGACACATACTCCGCTTCGGCTGATGAAAGTGACGTGCAATCCTGCTTCTTGGAAGACCATCCCACAAGCTTATCTTGACCTAGAAATTGTGCACCACCAGAAGTACTTTTGCGTGTATCAAGACACCCTGCATGATCAGAATCTGAATAGGCCGTTAGAAAGAAACCGGTTTCCCTCAGATACCAGAGTCCCAAATGAATGGTATTCTTGAGGTACCGAAAGATCCGTTTAACCTCCTTGAGGTGCTTTTCAGTGGGTCGTGCTTGATAACGTGCACAATAACACGTAGCATGATGAATATCAGGTCTGCTTGTTGTCAAGTACATTAGGGAACCAATCATGGAACGATATCTCGTTTGATCGATGGCATTTCCCTCCAAGTCAGCGTCTAGCGATGTGGTTGATAATGGTGTCCCAACGGGGTCACATGAAGTCATACCATGCTTTTTGATTATCTCTTGACAATACTTAGCTTGGTTTATAAAGATACCACTTGGGGATTGGTGAACTTGAATTCCTAGAAAGAATTTTAGTTCGCCCATCATTGACATTTCAAATTTGCTGTGCATTACTTTTTCAAACCATTTTGAAAGTTCTGGGTTTGTAGACCCGAAAATAATGTCATCAACATAAATTTGCACAAGCAAAATGTCATCCCCATATTTATAAGTGAACAAAGTTAAATCAATGGAACCTTTTGAGAAACCTTTGGAGACCAGAAATTTTGAGAGCTCGTCGTACCACGCCCTTGGAGCTTGCTTGAGTCCATAAAGTGCTTGTGGAGACGATACACCTTGTCAGGATAATGAGGATTGACGAATCCTTCCGGCTGCGTGACATAGACTTCTTCCTTCAAAGGACCGTTAAGAAACGCCGTCTTTACGTCCATTTGATATACAATGAATCCCTTATGTGCAACATAGGCAAGTAAAATCCTGACCGCTTCCATACGAGCAACTGGTGCAAATGATTCATCAAAATCAATTCCCTCTTTCTGGCCATACCCCTTAGCCACTAGCCTAGCTTTGTTCTTAATGATCGTATTCTCTTCATCCATCTTGTTTTTCCAGATCCAACAAAGATTTAATGGAGTCACATCGTATGGTCTGTCAACAAGTTCCCAGACTTTTAGTCTTTCAAATTGTTGAAGTTCATCCGTCATCGATTCAATCCAAGCATGATCAGCCATGGCTTCTTTGATGTTTTTCGGTTCAGCTGTACTCACGGTGAGTGCGAACATACAAACATCGCCATCGGTTGCTAGTTGTCGTCTTGTACGAACAGGCTGTGAAGGGTTTCCAATTACGTGAACCAAAAGATGATCTCGGGTCCAATGATGTGTTGAAGGATGTCGTTGATAGAACGTATGCATATTTGACGGATCAACATGGCGAGTAGAAGACTCTCCAGTTTCGTGTACTGGTGTACCGAATGGGTTGATAAATTCGTCTTCGTCAGATAATGCATCGTCTGCTTGATGTGTGTTCTCTGGAGCAATGACAGTAGTTGTGGATGTTGTAGGATCGATTGTTAATGTGATATTCTGAGGAGGTAAATCTGCAACAACCCGTGTTGAAGTAGATAAAGTTGTATCCTTTTGTTGACGATGAACGGTATCATCATTTTTATCATGAGTGACAGCGGAAGACTTCGATGCAACTTGTTTCTCCCCCGTGAAATATTCATCATACATTGGTCCATATAACATTTCCAACTCTTCAAGTGTCGTGTCCACTGTCATATCTGCTCTAGGAACATGTTCAGGAACCAGCTTTGAACTTGACGGTTCATTGCTGTGGTCTTGAGTTCCGAGTTTCGTGCGGTTGTGAACGGAAGTCGTGTGTCGTTGTGGATCGGGACTTAAACTGCTTTGTTCAAGTGCCATAGTGTTGCTTACTTGTGAAACCCCTGAGACACATATTTCTCTGATATCTGTTTCTTCAGCAACCAAACTCTGAGAGTGTCTTTTGTTGAACGGTATGTGTATGGAAAACCTTTATGTTCTTGTTGAACCGTTACTTTATTACCTGCACTTTCATCAGTAGTTTGTATGCTTGCATGTGGGTTAGCGATATCTTGATGAGAACCATGTGGGGGTTCACCTTGAACCTTTTTCGTGCTAGAGGAAAATATCTTTCCAGTAGGAACCCATTTAGGACCAGTTGTTTTGAAGATTCTACCTGTTGGTGTCCACTTAAGACAAGGTCTAGGAAACGTAGTTTTCTCACGCGCAGCGGAAGACTGAATTGGAGAAAATCTATTTCCTATAGGGTTCCGTCTTTGGTTCACCTTGTTCAAGACTTTCGTGATGCAATCATCATGAATGGCATTAAACACACATTTGTTACATTTCGTGCAAACAAAGTGCTTAGCATCTGAGAATGATCTAGTGTTCCTAGGATAGGCTGATTTGGGCACATCATAGAAGGGTCTAGAATTCCTAGATGTGTGATTAGCGCTCCTAGGTTTCGGTTGGGTCCTATCTCTTGCTTGTGTCTTTATTTTAGCATCCTCTAGATAGCTTTTATGACCCGTGTCATTTGAACTTCGCCTAGGCATGTTCTTGTGGCTATTTCTAGAGTTGCGTGAATCATTCATGTGATTGGGTTTTACATAGGCAGAATATCTTAAGGAGTATCTAGATTGTGGAGTGACAGTGTTTGGCAGATTGCTACGCATGTAAACTTGGGATGCAAACCTCGAGTTCGATGTTTTGGGTCGTTCAGATTTAAACGCATTCGGTTGTCTAGCAACTGAGCGGTTTCTGAATGGTTGAGTAGGAGTTTTCCCCAAGATAGACTGATTTGCTAACTTAGTATCCACACTATTTCCTTATAGCTTCCTTAATTCATTTTTCACTGCTGTTAATGCAAAAACCTTTTCCTGAATCTGAGCTTTCAATTGCTCATTTTGTAGAAGTAATTGAGCGACACGTTGTTCTAACTTAATGTTTATATTATCAAATATGTCGTTATCAGCATTCGCGTCATTACTATCTACAGTGTCGATAGGTTGCACAGATATTTCACTTATTGAAGCAGGCGGAGGACTTGGATTTTGAGAAGCCAACTTTGATTCTAACAAATTTATTTGTTTCACAAAATGTTCTTTTTCCGCATTTGAATCTTGAATCTTACGATCCAGTTTTTGTTCAAGAACAACGTTTGCTTTTTCAAGTTTTTCAAAATAAGATTCAAATTTGTCATTTTTCTTTAAAAACTCGAGTTTGGCATCCTCAAAATCTTTTGTCTTTTGAGCTAACATAGTTTCAAGCTCATGAATCTTAGAATCAATATATTGATGATCATCATACACAGCATTTAATTGTACCTCAGCCATTGGCTCTTCATCATAAATGGGTCTGATATCTGCATCATCGGCTGCTTGATCATTCCTTGAGTTGTTGCTGGTATGCTGTTTTTCTGATTCTATCTCGCTGCGTTCTGTGACTATCGTACAATCATCCAATGTTTGACCATCATCGACATAGCTCTCGTTCTTCTGACGTGTTCTTTCAGCAATGGACTTCCTTACATCACTCATGTGTTGAAGAAATGTCTCCTTGAATTCTTGAACTTCTAACCGAGTAAATTCAAAGAAGTATTTGTTTATGAATTCTCGATCATAGTGTACAGAGACCTGTGTATCAAGGAATTGCTGAAACTGATTCTCAAGAACCAAAACGGCATCTATGGATTCAACCTCTTGAAAGTCATCATTTGCAAGTTGTTGTTCAAGGTTATCTGCATTGAGTTGCATTGTGCTTGTGAATGTCTCAACATCTTGACCAGTTAGTGACATGAATACCCGTTTGAATCCAAGTTCGACGCGAGTGCCTTTTAACTCGTCAGTTGAAAGGACTTGAATGTGTGACTGGAGTGATCTAAAGTGTGTCATGCATCGTTCTTTTGCAACCGACATCTTGGTATTGAGTGCATGCACATCTTGTGTTAAGGAATCCATAATGGGTGACACAGTTGATGAATTGACTTTGGATCTTAAGTAGATATGGTGTGATTGGTTTGTGGTTGCAATTTCGAAAATTCCGATTTTTTCCCAGTCCGACAATAAATTCCTCAGTCCGACAAAACGGTAAGCTGAAAAAATTTGTCTTACCAAATTTTGAAATCAAGTCCGAAATAGCCAAAAACTAATAGGGAAAAATTTTGAAAAGTGAAAAATTTTGACAAAAATAAAACCTAAAAATGGCCTAAAAATTTGAATTTTGGTCCGAAAATTTAAATTTTTGGTCGAAAAATTTTTCGCATCGCCAAAATTTGAAATCGAAGCATAAATGGCCTAAAAATGGTCTAGGAAAAAATAAATTTTAAAATGGTTTTCCCGCCAAAAAACTCTTTTTTTTTTCTTTTTTTTTAATCTTCGTGTAAACGATATTACGAAACTAGTCTAGATGGTGGCTAAGTCGAAAAAATACTCGAACAAAATTTAGCTAAACAAGTCATCGGAATGTCCATCGGAATGTGCCATCGGAATGTCCATCGGAATGTCCATCGGAATGTCCATCGGAATGTTCATCGGAATGTGGCTTAGATCGCAATGCACTGTCGGAATCCCAGATCGCAATGTACTGTCGTAATCCCAGATGACAGTGTTCAGATCGGAATATGTTCAGATCGGAATGTGTCTAAAACAAATTTGGCAGAGTAACGACTCAAAAGTCCCTTGAAACCGTCGGAATCCCAGATCGCAATGTACGATCGGAATGTCCAGATCGGAATAAGGAGCTATCGCAATACTGATCGCAAAGTAAAACCCTAGGGTTATTGCGATCAAAACCGTACTTACCTTTTCCGAAATTGTAGCTGTCGCAATAAGGGACCTTTTTTCCAACTTTTTAGGCAACGATTTTAGCAACTTTTAGGCAACAAATTTAGCAACTTTTAGGCAACAAGATCGTGTTTTTAACCAAACCAAAACAACCAAATCTCTACAACAAGATTAAAGAAGTTATACGATTAAGAAACACAATCAAAAACAAGAAAAAACTTGAATTCGAAGAAGAAATATGGATCAAATCAAACGGATCATATGAAAACACAACAACCAATCACAAAACTACCCCATGGCGATTGATACCAATTGTTGTCCCTAATATATGATGATTATAATCACACGAATTAAAGAAAGAAAGGTAGATATGAGAAGAATTCTAGAGAGAGAAAGTAGTGAGAGAAAGTAGAGAGAAAATGGTTGGTGAAACTTGTGGAATATTAGATTAGAAGAAAATGAAATGACCAACACCCTTCCTAACATGCTAGGAAGGGTTTATATAGCCTTTGCTTACATGTAGCTTAATGGGCTATATGATCATGGGCCGGGCTTTCCTTTTGGGCTTTGGTTACTTATTAATGAACCTTAGCTTAAAGTTAAGCCCGTAATAACACGACTAATATACTACCTATTACAATGTTCTAAAATACGATACATAATAAACATATGACCGAGCATTCTTGTTTGG
The DNA here is from genome assembly GCA_025667525.1 of Glebionis coronaria. NCBI lineage: Eukaryota > Viridiplantae > Streptophyta > Magnoliopsida > Asterales > Asteraceae > Glebionis > Glebionis coronaria. The sequence goes on from CM046878.1 coordinate 83,671,188, forward strand.
CTCAATATTTTGAGGCTAACAACTATGTTGAATGGTGCAGCCTTACCAAAGCAATTTTGGGGAGAAGTTGTTCACACTACCTGCTACACACAAAACAGATCAATCATTGTCAAAAGACATGGTAAAACTTCCTATGAAGTTTTCAGAAAAAGATCTCCAGATGTCAGCTATTTTCATGTGTTTGGATGCCCTGTGTTCATTTATAACTACAGGGATAAACTTGGAAAGTTTGATGAAAAAGCTGATGATGGTTTCTTCTTAGGATACTCTCCAACAGCCAAAGCCTTCAGAGTATTCAACATCAGAAGACAAGAAGTAGAAGAAACCTTCCATGTTAGATTCAATGAAGATGATGAAGTCATTCAGAAAACAGGAACAGAGGGTGATGAGATTGATTTTAATGAAAATGTATCTTTTCCAAGTGATGAGTTCACAGAACAAGACCTACCAGTCATCATCACTCCAACACTCTCACACCTTATGTCCCTGCCTTTGACCCTCTGTCTACTCACAACTTAGAAGTTTCTACCTCTCAGGAACTTGATGAAGAAGAACCACAAACCTCTGGTAGTCCTTCTCCTTCTAATGCTATTGATGACTCACCAATTCTTCAAATACCTGAAGACTCTCCTGCTGATAATGAAGTTGTACCTCTTGATATGGCTGAAGAAGACTCTGACACTGAAGTAGTCTTTGAAGAAAGCCCTCCTAGTCAGCAGGATGAAACTCAAATTGTACCAGCTGTGTCCACAGGTGTTCCTGTCCTTGAGTCCCCAGCTCCTCAAAATAAGTGGTCAAGAGATCAACACATTCTTCTTGTCAACATTATTGGGGAACCTAATGCAGGGGTCACAACTAGACAGCGAATCCATGACTCAGAGTCTGCCTCAGCCAATGAATGTCTCTTTGCTGAGTTTCTCTCACAAATTGAACCTAAAAGGGTAGCTAAGGCTCTGGTAGAAGAATGATGGGTAGCTGCTATGCAAGAAGAAATCAATCAGTTCAAAAGGAACAAAGTATGGACACTAGTGCTAGCTCCACCTGGAAAGAATATCACAGGTACTAGATGGATCTACAGAAATAAGATGGATGAAATTGGGAACATCATCAGAAACAAGGCCAGACTGGTGGCACAGGGGTTCTCTCAGACTGAAGGAATTGATTATGATGAAACATTTGCTCCAGTTGCAAGACTTGAAGCCATCAGAATCTTCCTTGCTTATGCTGCCTATATGAACATCACTGTGTATCAGATGGATGTAAAGAGTGCATTCCTCAATGGTGATTTGGCTGAGGAAGTGTATGTTGCACAACCTGAAGGATTTGATTATAGCGAGTTTCCCAACCATGTGTACAGACTTCACAAGGCCATGTATGAGCTAAAATTGGTTCCAAGAGCATGGTATGAAACTCTTTCCAATTTCTTAACTGAAAATAAATTTGTCAGGGGTTCTATTGATAAAACACTCTTTACCTTCAAGGATAAGAGTGATTTCATCATTGTGCAGATTTATGTGGATGATATCATCTTTGGGTCAATGAATGTCAATCTTAGTAAACGTTTTGCTAAATTAATGACCAAGAAATATGAGATGAGTATGATGGGTGAATTAACTTACTTTTTGGGCTTTCAAATTAAACAATGTCCTAAGGGAATTTCAATTTGTCAAAAAAAGTATGTTAAGGATTTACTTAAAAAATATGACTTAGCTGATTGTGCATCAGTGAAATGCCCCATGCTTCCACCCAAAAACTTGGGCCCTGATGAGTCAGGGGTCTCTGTTAATGAGACTTTATATAGAGGCATGATTGGGTCACTCATGTATCTAACAGCTAGTCGTCCAGATATCCAATTCTCCACATGTCTCTGTGCAAGGTACCAAGCTAACCCAAAAGGATCCCATCTAGTGGCTACTAAGAGAATTTTCAGGTATCTCAAAGGAACACCATCCCTAGGCCTATGGTATCCAAAGGAATCAGGCTTTGATCTCAAGGCTTATTCAGATTCAGATTATGCTGGATGTTGTATTGACAGGAAAAGCACTTCATGCAGCTGTCAAATCCTAGGAGGAAAATTGGTTGGATGGAGTGCTAAGAAGCAAAACTCTGTGGCTATGTCTTCAGCTGAAGCAGAATATGTCGCTACAGCCAGCTGTTGTGCTCAGGTGCTTTGGATGAAAAGTCAATTGGCTGACTATGAAATTTTATATGACAAAGTGCCAATCTTTTGTGACAACACCAGCGCCATTGCCATATCCAACAACCCTGTTCTTCACTCTCGTACCAAACACATTGATATCAGGTATCATTTCATTAGGGATCATATAATGAAGGGAGACATTGAGCTGCATTTTGTTCCCACAGAGCTGCAACTAGCTGATATATTTACAAAGCCTTTGGCTGAACCTTCGTTCAACAGGCTAGTTGCTGAGCTAGGAATGCTCAATATCTCAAAGCCTGTGGCTTGATATTAAATGTGTTCATTAAATGATTGATTCTATATTAAATGTTTTTCACATGAAACTAGGTAGTTACTTTCCAAGTAAATGCAAAAAACATTCTCAAATATTTAATCATTTATTTTTCGAATAACGAGGAGACAAATAAGTTTTGAAAGGTCAAGGGACCCACTTGAGCAGTATTCAGGCTAACAACAACCTGAATACACTTATGTCTCAACCTTGATCAGCTGTACTTCACACAGCCTCTTGGTTCCCTCCTTAAAAGAATCCCAAAGGATTTATCCTTTTCAGGGGGAGCTGAATCATCACCCTCAGCTTTCCTAGGGGCAGCGTAACAGGCGACCTTTAACCACATATGTTTCACTCTTAAAAGAGTCCCAAAGGTTTCTTAACCTTTTGGGGGGGCTGAATAATCACACTCAGCTTTCTTAGGGGCAGCGAATGGCGATCCATAAACAACATATGTTTCACAATCAAAAGAGTCCCAAAGGTTTTAACCTTTTGGGGGGGCTGAATAATCACACTCAGCTTTCCTAAGGGCAGCGAATGGCGATCATTAACCATATTTTTTTCACACTTAAAAGAATCCCAAGGATTTATCCTTTGGAGTGGCTGAGTAATCACCCTCAGCCTATCTGGGACAGCGAAATGGCGACCATTCCCCTTATCTTTTTCCCTGTTACTAATTATAACAATTTACAGGCTGAAATTGTACAGCCAGTCACTGAAACCCAGGTACAACAAGAGAAGGAGGCTGATACAATTACTCAAGACCAGCCCAATGATGATGAGCCTCTACTAAATACTGATGAAGAAATGCTATCATTGGAGGAGGATGTCTCTGATCTTGAGTCAATGCCTGAAGATGAAATCCCTGAAGGGATGTTTGAGGAGGAGGATGAAGAAGATGAGGAGGATCAGCAATCTGTCTCTCCTCCCAAGGAAATAGCTGTGTCCACACCAGCTGGAAATACTACTCCTCCTCCAAAGGACGCTGTTGTTACTCCAAACTCTGCTACCTCAACAACAACAGTCTTCCAATGCCCAGCCTATGATCCAACAGCTGAATTTCTGATGTTTGATCATCCTACCCAAACCAACTTTGATCTTTTACCAAGGGGGGATGATTTTGCTCAACAAAGCCTCAACATACATAACCTTCAGCCTGTTCATCATCAATCAGACATTGAACGCCTATCAAGGAAGCTGGATGTGATTAAGTCTGAAATGCACAACTTCACCGTCACATTTCCAGGGATCATCTAAAAGGCTGTGGCTGCGGCGGTTACTGAACCAATCAAGGATGGTGCAAGGAAAGGTGTAGCACAAGGACTTAGTCATCTTTCAACAAGAGTGAAGGATGTTATTGACTCAGAGGTCCCTGCCTTACTTCATGAGCATGAGCTGACTATGCACAGACAATTTGAAGCTGTTCGCAACAGGCAATATCGTCATGAAAACTTCATTGTCAGTCGAGTTCAGGCCAACATAAATGCTAATGGCAACCTTCTGCTATGGCTGCCTCTGTTGAACAGATTGCAAGGCATTTTCAGACACGTTCATCCAAACGTCTGCGTAGCCAGGATGAACGTGAGGGGGAGAAAGAAACAACACTCAACCTTGCATCTGCTAAACAAGGCTCATCATCAGCTAACAACACCATTACACCTGTTCCTCTCCAAGTCATCACACCTATCACCATACCTGATGATGAGGATAACACTCAGGGGGAGCAACAGAATCAAGATGGAGCTGACTCATCAAAGTCCCTGGTTTTGGTTAACACCCGCGAGCCTGGGGATGATGATGAACCAGCTGCCAAGAAGCTAAAGTTTACTGTTAGCTCCCTTCCCAAAGCTATTCAAACTCAGGCTCAGACAGCATTTATCAGAAGAGCTGATGTTTTGAAAAACATAAGTGTGGAGTCCTCTGTCTCGAAGAAAGGAAAGGAGATAGTTTTGGTTGACACATACACCAAACTCAAGAAGATAGCTGCGATGCTAGAGATAGGAGGATCCACCACAGACCTTTCCTAATTCTCAACCTTTACACCTTCCAATGAGATTCCTTTAACCCCTAAAGAAATAGAGAAACAAGCTGAGGAATTCAAGAGATTAAATGAACTCAAGACAGCCAAAGAATTGAATGAAGCTACTCTAAGGAAGATGACTCCACCTGAAAGAGAAAAGCAAAAACAAAGGTTGAGGGAAATGGAAGCAAAACACGCTGAGGCACTAAGGAAAGTCAAAGCTGACTATGATGCCTGTGTTAACAACAGATATGCCCTTGGCAAGATAACCAAGTTCAAATACACCATTCATAAATCCACAAACACCCCACAGATGATCTTATGGAGGGATAACCAACAGGGAAATATGAATGTGTTTGACAACTTTAGGCTAAAGACACTTGGGCTATCAGAATGGTTCGAACTTGAAGCCTTAGCTGCCAAAAGAACTGGACAGGCCAATTTTCTTCTGCTTAAGACTATTAAGGCCAAGTTAACCTGGATCAAAGAAACAGCTGCCAAAATCAAGATTGATCCCCCTCCACAACTTTTTGAACAAGAACCCCCAAAGACTGGCAACAAAAGAAGAAGAATTTCTCAACTTGTTAAAGAAAATTTTGTTACACATGATGTTCAAGTGGATGGCATGCACAGGGACTTGATCCTACCCAATGGTATAGTTGGCCCTGTTGATGGTCAAACATACACAGAGCCTGAAAGAGGAATGGCATTCATGAACAGGGCTTGCCAATATGCATTTCAAAGAGAAGATGAACTGTGCTTAGCTTCAACAATTCAGCTACTTTGTCACAAGAAGTCACTCAAGATCAACACAGAGTATTCCAAGAATTTTGCAAAGACTTTGCAGGAAGAATTAGATAACAGATTGGACTTGGCTGAAGCTGAAGAAAGGATTAAAAATGATGACTATTGAAGATGTTCACAGCCTAATTTTACCTTCACCTTTTATTTTACTTATGTAATGCACTTGTAATTTTCTTTAAGTATTAATAAAATCATGAGGTATGTTTGTTTAGATCTGTTATGAGTAACAAGAAGCTGTTAACTCACTTACCTTAACTTAGTTAGATCTAGCATTATTTATGCTTAAATAGGGGGAAATTGTTGGGAATCTAAACTTGTTAGATTCCCTGATCATAGATTTAAACATAATTAGGCTGTTAGATAGTCCCTTGCCTGTGCCTAGGAGGCAGGCAAGTTTCGCAAGACTCACAGAGATCCAAGTCTCTATGAGCAACCTCAGATGAGTCCATGTCAGAGACATTGTCAAGGAAGTCAAAGATTACTTGAAGACATACTCATTGGCTGTGATGGATAACAGCCAAGATGTAACACCTCATTTTGATAATGGAAATGTCACGCGTAATTATGGCGTGTCATCAAAGCATACAAGGATAAATGTATAAAACATTACATGACCATAGGGATAACCGGAATCAAACATCGGTTCCCAAACATAAGCCCAAAACATAATAAAGCAAAAGAAATGAATGAAGGACTACACAAGCATAAATATATGAAGGCAAAAGGAAAAGAAGTCTCTAGCAGCTTCCATCTGATGCACGTCCTCCAAATGCTCGAGTCTTTCCTAGGGTACCTGCCATTTTGGGACATGGAAAGGAAAGTAACGGCTGAGCAAAACGCTTAGTACACGGATATAGACATAGTATAAGTGACTAAAACATAAGAGAGACTTAATAGCAGCGGAAATGTATAAGTCCTGGAAAACCTGGAACATGTTCATAAAACTGGTTTTATAGTTTTAAAAGCCCTATGCTTATCTTATGAAAACTGTTTAACATATTTTACCATTAGCCAATATAGGTCATGAAAATCCACCGTACATGAATACTTGGAGGGGTGACCTCATCATGCAAATTAGAGGGGCTGCCTCTAATTTAATATACTGGTTTTTGGGTTGGAGGGATCAGCTCCTTGTTAAGGATGCAAGGCACACACCACATTCACCATGTAATCCTGAATAAAAACGTGTAACTAGGATGCACCCATACGCCCCACATGATAAATATAAATAAATGGCCAAAAGCTGAAGGGACGCCACGAGCAATCACTCCGCCGTGGTGAAGTCATAACATCACTGCCTCTAATGTTATGGTTATGGTACCTCCATAACTAGGTGAAACTGGTCATGCATGTATAAGGCTATAGGTAATCATATTTAAACATAAGCAAACAAACTCATACTTAGACTACGGGAAAACAGTTGGCTGCATACGGGGAATCCTAATAAGGAAAGAATGTCCATACTGAAAGGACGGGAATCCGTACCTTATGTCTAGTGAACGAGAACGATGAACCGCGAGAATCATACTTCTGAATCACTAGTGCTACATAAATACGTACATGAATAAGTATCTGCTTACTAAATACATAGCTGGTTTTATGTCATGTCTTAGCTTATTTTATGTGTTCTTACCATGTTTTACTGTTTTAAAGCCTTAAATTGTGTTAAATCTTATATTCTGTTTAATTTGATTAAGTATTTCTGATATTTCATGCGTTATTATACTTACTATGTAATAATAAGTAACTTTCCAAAAATAGCAGGTTTCCTAAAATAGAAAGTTTCCAAAAATAGAAAGTTTCCAAAAATAGAAAGTTTCCAAAAACAGAAAGTTACCAAAAATAGAATGTTTCCAAAAATAAGAAGTTTCCAAAAATAGAAAGTTTCCAAAAATAGAATGTTTCCAAAAATAGAAAGTTTCCAAAAATAGATTTACTACTTAAAATAGATAAGTTTCTAAAAATAGAAATTTTCCATAAATAGATTAGATGCCTTAATTAAATAAGTTTCCATAAATAGATTAGCTGCCTAAAATAAATAAGTTTCTAAAAATAGCTGGTTTCCATAAATAGATTAGCTGCCTTATTTAATTAAGTTTCTAAAAATAGAAAGTTTCCATAATTAGAAATAAGCTGGTTAAATAAGCTAAGTATATAAGCCTAAGTGTTTTCATGATTATTTTCTAAGTCATAATATATAGTGTATAGTTTAATAATTATTTCATGTAATTAAATTAAACTATAGGTTAAAATATTAATTAAAGTATAACATGTTTTTAATTAAATAAGTTAAATACTTAGGTTAAAATATGTATTATTATATATTAATAATATAACCTAAGGCATGTTAATTAATTAATTATATCCATGGTTTTAAAATAATTAATTAATTATAAGTCTTAAATATATAAATACTTAGGTTAAAATAATTTCATGATCATTAATAATTAAATAACCTAAGTCATGTTATTAAATTAATCACATATTTTATTAATTTAATTTTAACATAAGTTCATAACATAAAACTAACATACACCATGAACCGGATCTAGGCTAAAACATGAACCGGACATGAATCGACACCGTACCCCGAACCAAATCGGGTTACCCCCTTGCTACCGTGGGACCCACACGCACCAACCAAGACCATATGGTCTTGGTGGTGGTCGGCTAAGCAAACCGAAACCCCCTTGGGGTCGGTTGCAGCCTGCGGCCAAATCCAAAACACCCCTTAAATCGACCCTTTGATTTAATTAATCATTAAAACATGTTAGATCTATGTTAAATTAATATGTTTTTATAAAAACATCTCATGTTCATAATTAATAAAAGATTAAATTAAACGAAAAGGTTTAAAAAGGTTTTACCGTATTCGTGGATCAAGGGAATGAAAAACAAACACGAACAAACAACAAATCTTCAAGATCCAAGATCAAAGAATCACCTTGTATGGTGATCTATAGGTGGCGGCACAAAGAGGAGGAGAAAGAGAGGGTTTTAGGTTTTTCTTGAAATCTTCTGTAAAGTGATTTTGAGTAGTAAAAATTAATTAACCCTTCTTTTAGTAAAAATTGATAATGGGCTTGGCCCATTACCCTTGTTTGGCCGCGGGTAGGGACCCCCCCCATGGGGTTCCCGTACCTCTTTTCGTGTCTCGTTATTTAGTTACTCGTTTGTGTTTATTTATGTTCGTGTTTTAAATGTTCTCGTTACGTAAATACCATAATCTAATATATTTAATTACGCTCGTAATAAATATATATACCTAATTAATAATATTTCGTGTTTTAATTACGTTCATTATTTCATGATCGCATGTTCGTGATTAATTATTGTCAAATAATTATTACGTGCTCGTGCGTAGTAAATACTTATCGTGTTCTAACACGTACGTAATACGTAAAATCCTAACACGTAATCGTAATCATGCTATGTTAGGAAAGTTTAAATCTAGTACGTATGATCTTAAGGGTACTATTCATGGTAAAAGCACGCGGGTTTTACAACTCCTCCCCCCTAAAAAGAATAATTCGTCCCCGAATTATAGATAACGTAACTGAAAGAGAAACATACCCGAATCAAACTAAGAAGGTATGTAAGATAAATTAACGTGCAGTGACCTGGCAGAAAGAACGCGGAACGTGACATGTCTTAAAAGGACATGGAACGTGACGTGGCTGAAAGGACATATCTAATTGATAAGAGAAAACGGATAAGAAGTCCGGATGAACTTGTCCGTTTCCAAGTGGCTTCCCTCTTGGAACGGTTCCTTTATAAGATCTTGACACGAATGATAAGTCTTGGTCCTCCTGACCTTGACTTGGAATACGAAGAAGTTCTTGGTTATCAACGTAAGGTAGATCCCCTAAATTCGATCGAGGAAAAATAAGAGTTAACGTGCAAGGGTAACTGAAACGTTACGATGAAAGACAATCTGACTTAACTGTTAACTAGAAACGATGCGCGAGACATAAACAAACGTAGTACGTGAAAAATTTTGAACGTGATACGTGAAAAATTTTGAACGTGCTACGTGGAGATATGGCGAGTGTAGTATGAGTAAACATATCGTGATCCATGATACGTGGTAACATATCTTGATCATGATATGAGGAACGTGGAATGAACATGACATGTGAAACATATCGTGAACATAGAATATAATGGCGGTAACGCCAAACGCTACCGGGTGAGACATAGAATATGACGAGAAACGTCTTTCTGAGGATAGGGAGTTATACTAAACTTGGGTCCGGTCTCTCAAGTTCTTGCAAACTTCCTAGAATGAGAAGAAAATGAACGTAAAATGGTAAGCCAAAATACGATCATGAACGTGAATAGTGTCATGAACGCGAGCGCGAAAACAAGTCGTGAAATTAGGACAAGGACGTGAAGTAAATAAGGGCATAATTATGAATATATGTCTGACCCGATAACTGAGAAACTGCCAAGTGATCGGATGAGCCTTGGCTGGAACATGTCCGATCAATCTGTTGGTTCTGAAATCCTTGCGGATGTAAGGATTCTGCAGACTTGATCAAACTGTTTGTAATAACTCAGATAGCATCATGCTTCTTCTGAGTTTGCATTAATCTGGTAACCAAAATCCGTGGAGATCTTGTCCCATTTTAGTTCACAAGTTCAGATGATAAAATATCCCAGTTTGTTGGTGTCTTATCTTAACCTGTTGGTATGTCAGGTACATAGATATGGACGTAGTTGTATCCTGCTTCATAGAAACTTGATACATAGAAGGTCGCGAAATTCTGAATCTCTGAATTTAGACTTCTCCTAGCGTAGGATTTCCTAGAACACTTAATGTGACAATCCGTCAATTTATGATTGATATTTTATTCTCAATATTTATTTGAAAACATTATTTTATTGTTAGAATATGAACTCACTTATTTTTGGGAAGTAATTTGGATTTACGTCTTGAGGTAGCGTCGACTACGTCTAAACCGGAGGATTCAACGTTACGTGCTTACGTTTACATACACCGTCTTTGGTGACAGTCCGACATTTCAGAAAATAAATTTATCCGTTAATATTATTTTGGAGTTTTAAATTTGTGTTGGTTCATAAACTCACAAATTTACGAGAAGAGATTAGGACTTACGATTTTATTTTAACGTCCTTTACGACTAAACCGGAAACCTTAGGATTATGTATTTACGTTTTCGAACTCCGTTTTTGATGAGACAATTTTTATTGGATTCGTTTTGTACCGTTGATTCATAAATTATAAAAACGTTTTTCGTAAAACGACCCGAGGGCACGCAAATCGAGGAAACTAGAATCGAGGAATACCCGTAAATTAGCGGGATGGGACAAAACAAGTTTATCCCACCCCACTAAAAGGGATGGCCAAAAGAGGACACCACATCTCTTGATGTGGCACCTTTATGACTATTAAGCTTACACATGTAAGCCTAAGCTTAACATGTAAGCTATACCTTTCACCAAACCAACAAAACCACTTCATTTTACCATTTGCATTCATAAACACATGCAAACCACTCTCTCATCCTTCCTCTCTCTCTATATTTCGTCCCATATTCACCCAAAACAACCCTCATTTGATCAAATTTAACCATGGAATCATATGTATAATTTACATATGATGAAAACCCATTGAAGTTATGAAGATTGGAGGTGATCTTAACATGTAAAAAGGAGTTTTCAAGGGAGTTTGGGGCTGATTTCTCAAGGAGTTTTCATGAAGAACAAGGGATTATTTTAGGAGGAATCTACAAATACTTGGTGATCCTAGAAGTGGTGTTGATATCTCATAAGATTGGTTACCCAAAACCAAGTCTTGTTCATCAAAAACCTCATCTTTTCATCACTAATGGTGATATAGAGATTGTTCTTCCTATCCTCTTGTTATTTTTAATTATGTAATCTTGTATTTCTTTTAATTATGTATATGTATATGATGATGAATGATGATTAAAAATATTGTGTGGGGATTTGGTGTTGATAAACATGCTTAAAAAGATGAAAAACTATATATAAAAAGGTTAAAATCTTGCTTAATTTAGATGGCTGTATAAAACAGTAAAGAACCATGTGATGAACTGATAAAATGGAATGAACAAATTAATATACAGTAAGTATAAGATGTTATACACATGTGAGAGTTGGCCATGTAATGGAATCATTATAATGAGTGAGATATGATCAAAACAAGATGGGTGTGCTAATCTGAATAAGCTGTTTTGTAGGGACTGTTAAGCATAGATAAACTTTAAATGAGCAGTAGCTATAACTAAGTTAAATGTAGCACATAATATGAAGATCATGCCATCCAAAAATGAGCTTCTAATTAATTTTAGAACTCTAGATATGATAAAAATGGTGAAGATGAAAATAAAAATCAGATTTTGAGAATTAATGTTTATTACTATTATATAAGCACTCAAAATTATATTGTATAAAATATAAAATTAAAACCCACTAACTTATGAATTTTATTTATATAAATATGTTAAAGGTTAAATAAATGGATAAATTATAAAAATAGCAGTGGAATAATATTTATAAGTTATTAAAACTATAAACTTGATTTTTACGACTTTTTCGGCTATTATCGTAAAATTAACGTTTTTCGCCAATTAAAACTTAGACGATCAAACCCGTCTAATGTAAAGTTTTTAAAAGTCATATACTGATATATAAGTCACTAATACAAGTAAAAACCGATAAAACCCGAACTATAAGACATACGGACATTAACGAGCTAACTAAGCATATTGGACTAATAATTGGACTAAATAAGATAAACACTTATAAAAAGAACTTATTGGGCTTAACCCATTTGGGCCCAACATGGAAAGTATAGATACTGATAATATAAGTATAAAATAGATTAAAACAAGTTAAAGAACTTATAATAAGCTTATTGGTCTTAAAATAGATAAATAGGTAAAACTAGTAAACTAGTAAAAAGTTACCAAAACGTAAACACTAAAATGAGTAAAACGAGAATATGTAGACCCACTTGATCATCATATATATATAATCATCATATGTATACATAATTGTTATTTTTATAAAGTCATTGGACATGAGTCTAAGACGAGTATTATTTGTCTAGGTTTCCGTGATTGAAGCACGTGTCGTACGTCCGAATTGCCGATAACCCGCCTTCCCACATCAACGTGAGTTCATAGCCTCGCACTCTTTTAAATGTTTTTATAAATGTTTTATAAACCCGCGAGGGAGATAACATGTTAGTTTTTATAAAATAGGACACCATTTGTCCCGATTGTTTGTTTATTGATTTGGACCCGAATGATTGTATGACCCGATTGTATGACCCGATAAATGATTAAAGGACCCGATAGATGAAATTAAATGGATTATTAAAGTTAGGTTATGTCACTAAAAGTCCCATTAGCATGAATTGTGAACTACCGGGATTTGGTAGACGCTTATGCATATAATAGTACTATTTGGGGACGATCACCCCAGTTCGCGCCTTGACGGTTGATCCCTGTCGTGCCACATTGATTGGTAAGCGAATTTATGTATGAGAAGATTTCCATAGCGTGACCTTTGTGACGACACGCTACTTTAGATGGGCAAATTGAGTATCGGGTTAGCTACCCGTTGTTTGTTTTAGTAAGGTAACAATGTCATGCGGCTTATAATAATCCAAATTAACGAAATACTACTAGACGCACCGAATTACGATGTATTGCCTGACTAGCAATACGGGGTCATACTATTGATATTATGTTCGTGTTTTGGTTTTCATAACCATATTCATATAACGGTTTTTATTTAACTTTATACAACGTCATAAGACGTATTGTATGATGTTTTTACGACATTGGCTCGTATAATGATTTTTAAGGCAAATGTCTATATTATGATTTTGACAAGGATTTGTATAAAATGATTTTGGCTATTTTACGGCCTATTACAATGATTTGAACGAAATGATTTTTGGTAATAATTTTATACCAAAGTTATATTGATGGAATTTATTAAACTCTATGAATTCACTCGGCGTTATCGCTGACCTTTTCTTTTAACATATTTTGTCTCAAGTACTTGAAGGTAATTCTCGGGAAGACATCAAGAATTCATGGCCCGCACTTAAATAATAATTTCCATTCAAATGCTTTGTAAAACCTGTATGAAATAATATGACTTGGGACCTATGTAAATTTGATATTTATGAATGGAAATGCTTTATTATTAAACGACACGATTTTTATGCGTTGTCTATGATGTGAGTAATGTGCTATCCCGTAACACCAACTAGTCTTCCGCTGTATTGAGTTGTATAAATTTTGGGGGTGTTACAGTTTGGTATCAGAGCTCTTGTTATAGAGAACGAAAGATTTTTAAAACTAAGGTTTTGGATAAAACATTTCGAAATCTTTTAACTATAAACATTTTTCTAAAAATGTCTAAAAATCTTTTGAATATAACGGTGCTGAAGAATTCTCGAGTTACCGACAAGGCCAGACTGAGAAGTGTTATTTTAATATATATATATAACTTGGATTATATATATATATATGATGTAATTTTATTACATGATTGTTTGATGAGTATTTTGATTTTTATACGAGGTATTTATACGACGTAGATTGTCACAAGAAACCCTAACTTCCCTAGTAATTATTCGAAGCTATTCTCGTAGGAATTCTAGCTATCCTAGATCTAAATCAAGTTGTGGATATTTATGATCCCAACAAATGGTTGATATTCGTAGAAATGTAGATATTAGTTGATTGTGATATTGAAAAAGAATTGGCGAGATTAAATCTGATATCGATGTTATGACGATCTTTCCTTATAGAGTGGAGTTTGACAAAACGTTACCACCTAGAAAGATGTCATCTGATTCGTTGTCATCCAATTCTTAAATTGAAATCGAAAGGGTGAATGTTGCACTTGAGGCTGTCATTGGAATCATTACCCAAAAGCCTCATGCCACTAGTACCTTTCCGAGAAGTCTAATTGACTGATCGAGTCATTTCATACTAGTGACTCATTTGATAATTGTTGTTGTAAGAGCTATAGGATTGGAAATTAAGTGTTGTTCATATTGAACTTTTATTGCCCTTTTAAGGTTTATAAATAAGATTGAAAGTATTGGAGAATGAAGTAGGATATCGAATTGAGTATAAGATGATTGAAACTTGAGTAAAGTAAAACTTAACTTGTATGGAATATAAGATTGTTAAGAGGAATTCATTAAGTTCTGTGATTGAATTATAAGGTTTTAATTGATTGTAGGTTCGTGTTAAGGGTTGTTCCTAGGCCATTGTCCACTAACGAGGATGCCCAGTGTCCAAGAAATAAATTGAAGAAATCTTCTTCTAAATTGGGACCGATGGATCTTCCGTGACAGGTGGGACACCTAATGACTCTTGTAGACTAGTATTCATTGTGGTATCTTTTAAAAATCCCTAACGTAACTGAGACATCAGTTGGTAGGATGAGTTCTGAGAATTGTATGACATAGTGACACGTAATGTGTTACGGTACAATTTAACTTGTTTCTGATTAATGGAAAGACTACCTTTGATTGCTAAATTCTACATTTATCGATGTTATCTATCTTTTATTGCTTCATCCTAATGTTCACATTAGTGATGCAACCATTGAACAAGTACGCATCTTGAATTAATTTACGTTGTGGATTATTCTTTTTGAGTGCCATCAAGATCATGAACCTCATGATTATTTGGCTAAAGCTCATTTCCTATCATATTGTAGTTAGTTCTTGGTGAACAAGCTTTCATCACTCTTTTACAGATCACTCATTGTTTTTATAAGATAAAACAGTATCCCTTGAGAAAAATTGGTTTTTCATCACTATATGGATTATTTAAAGTGAGATTTATGAGTAATCATTATCGAAATAAGGTTGTTTATGAAACACTTTGGAAAACTTAATTATTTCCATAACAAAGAAAATCTTTGTAAATTTATTCTTGATTCTTATTTAAGAATTAAGCATGTAAATGTTTTTATTATAAACATGATGATAAAGTTTTGACGAACTGAGTATTGCATCGTTGATCTTGAAATTGTATATAGTTGCGCGCCTACATACAATTTGGAATGGACCATGCAAGGCTGATTAGTAGTCACCATAAAATTGATTCATAAACACTACATTTTCTTTGGAAATTGTGAAAGATTAAATTTTATGAGATCTGCAAGGAGTGAAAAATAGGGACATATTGATAGGGACACCTACATATGTGCCCGTACTATTTATTCTTCTGAGTCGAATTTACTCATCTGTGAAAATTGTCTTACTTGACAATTGACTTCTTGTCCAATTCTCCCGTAGTGAGATTCTTAGGAAAAGTATCTGATTACGGAGTGTTGATACCCGACTGGATGTATTGACGTTCTCATAATTTCTTATGATTTGATTTCATTTGAATGACCTGGGTAACGATCCGAGGAGCTTTCGAATGCGTACTCAAATTATGAAAACATGGGATATATTCATATTCATTAAGTGTTTTCGTATGTATCTGATTCTCGCGTAGATTTTGCGTTGACCTTACTCTTTAGATGAAAGTTGTGTCTCCATATATCCTTGAATTTGTGAAGGATTATGAATTATTATTAGTCTTTTGAGAAGTTCACACCTTATCGACGGCAATAAAACTGGAAAGTTGATAGTGCTAGTAGAATGGATTGATTGATTATGACATGACGATATTGTCTTAATCGGTGGGAACTCGAATAGAATTCCCCTAAATGATAAGATGTTGATTATCAAAAGTGATCTAAAAAATTCTTGATGAATGACCATATCCTGCATTTAGACTTGAAACTATAACGTGAATGGTTGTGAATTAATCATAGATATTATAATCTAGAAGAACCTAATATGAATTTATTAAAAGATGTTTCTGTTATCTGAAACTTTAGTAAGTATTTGTTGATGAATTACCTAGACTTTCGCCATTAAGGCAAGTAGAATTTGGTATTGATTATATTCTCGGTGCTGCACCTGTGGCATGTGCACTGTACGACAGCACCATCTGAATTAAAAGAATTACCGTACAACTGAGAGAGTTGTCGGAGAAAAATTTTATTCTACCGAGCTCGTCATCATGAAGAGCTATGGTGTTATCATTCCTTATATTTATAGATTACTTTGAACTGAGTAAACTGACAATCAAAAACGATATCCATAACTCGAAATGGAAGATTTGTTCGATCATTTACAAGGTTCTAGCAATTTGATCCACGGCATGGTTATCATCAACTTCGCGTCCGCGAAAGAGATTATGTATTCCAATCACTACATCCGGTACTTATAATGAACATTATGAGTTTCATGTGGTGACGTTTGGATTGACTAATACACATGTAGCATTCATAAATTTGGTGAATCACGTGTGTAGGCTGTAATTTGATAAATTCATGCTCGTGATCATTAAGGACCATTTGTTTGTTTATAAGAATAAGAATGAGTTAATAATTATTTATAGACTGCCTTAAATTGGCCGAACAATTAAAACTTGTACCTTGAATATTTAACATAAGACTTAAGACTTAAACCTTTACATTATTTGACTATGTGATTAATAGATAATGGAATCTATATTGACTTTTGAAATATTTGAGCCATTAAGGCTTAGGGTTATAACAAAAAGAAAATGGAAATATGTTTTGACAAATGTTTTAACAAAGAACTTTTAAGGGATTATTCCTTTATAACCAAAACATTTAACTAAACTTCTGTTTAGGGGTAAATGGTTTTGCATACCTTAAGACAACCTAAGAAGGATTGAGGAAACTATATAACTTATGACTTGAAATTTGAAACGATAATTTTTACTTTTCAAACAAAGAAAACTTTGACCAAAGTATAAACAAAGGTTTTTCGAACATTTACGAATCTTATTAAATATTTTCGATAAATTAACAAAAATCTTGGTAATTGAATTCAAATTTATTTTGAACATTTTTATATAATTGGACAATCTAAGAAAATTTAAAAACTTTTTGCGTTTACGTTTCATAAAAAAATTAAATACTTATTATTTAATTATTTGTAGTAATTATCGACGCTTAAAACGCCGGATTGAGAAAAACTGATAAAAATGATAGATGAGACGAAACTGAAACATAGAAGATATGAAGAAAGAATTTTGAATAAATACGGATATGATATTTATATCATCATGAGAGGTGAATATAGATACCGATGCATTATGTAGAAAAGATAAAGAACCAATTAGGACATGTTCCTTAATAATGAAGGTGCAAAATAAATTGCCGAACAAATATAAAAATAAATGGTGTTTGTAAAAAGGATAATATAGATAATAAAAGGGGTTCGCGGCTAATGTGAACCATTAGAACTGAGAAGCCAATAGCGTTAAATATTTTAAAGACCACTTGTGATTGTCTAAATATGGAAGATTGTGAGATGTAGTTATATTGGAAATCTTGTAAGTATAAGTATTATATGTATGTCATTTTTGACTAAAAGTATCTTTGTCTGAAGAAGTTGTACTAATGACAAATTATGAAGGCAGACATCACCTCATACATTAGTAAACGTCTAGCTATTGCAAAGGTCATCATCTGAATTTGATTCGATTTGGGTCATCGTCGACAGACTGACCAAATCTGCTAACATCATTCCCGTTAATGATAAATGCAAAAGAGTTATGTAAACATAGTGAGCCTGTATCGAACATCTTTATCAAGATCCTCGCTTCGCATCGAATTTCTAGAGATTTGCTCAGAAGTCATTGAGAACGAACCTTGATGAGAGTACTATGTACCATCCCAATCGAAGGGACGAGGTAAAGTAACGATACAAAGTAATATAAGTGCTATTTTATGTTTGAATGATTGACCTTTGGTAACAAGCCGTATAATCGTTTTCCTTTGGAAAGATTATCATAGATAACTATCGTATTAGGATCGAGATTGAATCTTGTTAGGATCTAAATCTTAGAGCATCTGTAAGCAGGAGTTGAGATGAAGACATCCGACATACACCCATTGTGAGTTGGACATGTCTTTTAGGTTTAAGGTTTCCTATGATGGCGAACCTAACCTTTCAAAATACCCGACCCGCGAGATCTAAAATGATTGTTGAAATTAGGATCTGATTATTCACTGCCGGTAGTGGGCAAGAGGTTATGTGAATATGAAATGTAGATCTTGAAGTGCCAGAAGGGTAGCAAAGTTATGCCACAATTTTTAACCTTGGAAAGAAAGTGAATTCATGATCTGACAAATCATGGGATATAAGTCCCCGTTGTATGGGACCATTGAGATGATGTAAAAGATTTGGTTTGAAAGGCATATAAGCTGGATCTACCCTAGGACTTCAAGAGCTGCGTGAATTATGATTCGTATATCGAACTTGATGGAATATCTATCAAGTGAGAATCTGAATTCTTCTTAATAAAGCTTAGATCGGCGAAAAGTTGCATTCATCAGAAACCCGTGAACATCATGGATAGAGAAAGTAAGTCAACATTAAGCCTGATCTCATTCTCGTAGTTATGTTTGATGAAACTCGCGTATTGTAATGAATTGCACTTGTGAGAAAAGACCGAATGTGGAGGAAATACCCACATGGCTTTAACTCTATAAGAAGCGAGTAGTAAGATGATCTTTGAGGACAAAGATCCTGTTTAGGGGTAAATGCTGTGACAATCCGTCAATTTATGATTGATATTTTATTCTCAATATTTATTTGAAAACATTATTTTATTGTTAGAATATGAACTCACTTATTTTTGGGAAGTAATTTGGATTTACGTCTTGAGGTAGCGTCGACTACGTCTAAACCGGAGGATTCAACGTTACGTGCTTACGTTTACATACACCGTCTTTGGTGACAGTCCGACATTTCAGAAAATAAATTTATCCGTTAATATTATTTTGGAGTTTTAAATTTGTGTTGGTTCATAAACTCACAAATTTACGAGAAGAGATTAGGACTTACGATTTTATTTTAACGTCCTTTACGACTAAACCGGAAACCTTAGGATTATGTATTTACGTTTTCGAACTCCGTTTTTGATGAGACAATTTTTATTGGATTCGTTTTGTGCCGTTGATTCATAAATTATAAAAACGTTTTTCGTAAAACGACCCGAGGGCACGCAAATCGAGGAAACTAGAATCGAAGAATACCCGTAAATTAGCGGGATGGGACAAAACAAGTTTATCCCACCCCACTAAAAGGGATGGCCAAAAGAGGACACCACATCTCTTGATGTGGCACCTTTATGACTATTAATCTTACACATGTAAGCCTAAGCTTAACATGTAAGCTATACCTTTCACCAAACCAACAAAACCACTTCATTTTACCATTTGCATTCATAAACACATGCAAACCACTCTCTCATCCTTCCTCTCTCTCTATATTTCGTCCCATATTCACCCAAAACAACCCTCATTTGATCAAATTTAACCATGGAATCATATGTATAATTTACATATGATGAAAACCCATTGAAGTTATGAAGATTGGAGGTGATCTTAACATGTAAAAAGGAGTTTTCAAGGGAGTTTGGGGCTGATTTCTCAAGGAGTTTTCATGAAGAACAAGGGATTATTTTAGGAGGAATCTACAAATACTTGGTGATCCTAGAAGTGGTGTTGATATCTCATAAGATTGGTTACCCAAAACCAAGTCTTGTTCATCAAAAACCTCATCTTTTCATCACTAATGGTGATATAGAGATTGTTCTTCCTATCCTCTTGTTATTTTTAATTATGTAATCTTGTATTTCTTTTAATTCTGTATATGTATATGATGATGAATGATGATTAAAAATATTGTGTGGGGATTTGGTGTTGATAAACATGCTTAAAAAGATGAAAAACTATATATAAAAAGGTTAAAATCTTGCTTAATTTAGATGGCTGTATAAAACAGTAAAGAACCATGTGATGAACTGATAAAATGGAATGAACAAATTAATATACAGTAAGTATAAGATGTTATACACATGTGAGAGTTGGCCATGCAATGGAATTATTATAATGAGTGAGATATGATCAAAACAAGATGGGTGTGCTAATCTGAATAAGCTGTTTTGTAGGGACTGTTAAGCATAGATAAACTTTAAATGAGCAGTAGCTATAACTAAGTTAAATGTAGAACATAATATGAAGATCATGCCATCCAAAAATGAGCTTCTAATTAATTTTAGAACTCTAGATATGATAAAAATGGTGAAGATGAAAATAAAAATCAGATTTTGAGAATTAATGTTTATTACTATTATATAAGCACTCAAAATTATATTGTATAAAATATAAAATTAAAATCCACTAACTCATGAATTTTATTTATATAAATATGTTAAAGGTTAAATAAATGGATAAATTATAAAAATAGCAGTGGAATAATATTTATAAGTTATAAAAACTATAAACTTGATTTTTACGACTTTTTCGGCTATTATCGTAAAATTAACGTTTTTCGCCAATTAAAACTTAGACGATCAAACCCGTCTAATGTAAAGTTTTTAAAAGTCATATACTGATATATAAGTCACTAATACAAGTAAAAACCGATAAAACCCGAACTATAAGACATACGGACATTAACGAGCTAACTAAGCATATTGGACTAATAATTGGACTAAATAAGATAAACACTTATAAAAAGAACTTATTGGGCTTAACCCATTTGGGCCCAACATGGAAAGTATAGATACTGATAATATAAGTATAAAATGTATTAAAACAAGTTAAAGAACTTATAATAAGCTTATTGGTCTTAAAATAGATAAATAGGTAAAACTAGTAAACTAGTAAAAAGTTACCAAAACGTAAACACTAAAATGAGTAAAACGAGAATATGTAAACCCACTTGATCATCATATATATATAATCATCATATGTATACATAATTGTTATTTTTATAAAGTCATTGGACATGAGTCTAAGACGAGTATTATTTGTCTAGGTTTCCGTGATTGAAGCACGTGTCGTACGTCCGAATTGCCGATAACCCGCCTTCCCACATCAACGTGAGTTCATAGCCTCGCACTCTTTTAAATGTTTTTATAAATGTTTTATAAACCCGCGAGGGAGATAACATGTTAGTTTTTATAAAATAGGACACCATTTGTCCCGATTGTTTGTTTATTGATTTGGACCCGAATGATTGTATGACCCGATTGTATGACCCGATAAATGATTAAAGGACCCGATAGATGAAATTAAATGGATTATTAAAGTTAGGTTATGTCACTAAAAGTCCCATTCGCATGAATTGTGAACTACCGGGATTTGGTAGACGCTTATGCATATAATAGTACTATTTGGGGACGATCACCCCAGTTCGCGCCTTGACGGTTGATCCCTGTCGTGCCACATTGATTGGTAAGCGAATTTATGTATGAGAAGATTTCCATAGCGTGACCTTTGTGACGACACGCTACTTTAGATGGGCAAATTGAGTATCGGGTTAGCTACCCGTTGTTTGTTTTAGTAAGGTAACAATGTCATGCGGCTTATAATAATCCAAATTAACGAAATACTACTAGACGCACCGAATTACGATGTATTGCCTGACTAGCAATATGGGGTCAAACTATTGATATTATGTTCGTGTTTTGGTTTTCATAACCATATTCATATAACGGTTTTTATTTAACTTTATACAACGTCATAAGACGTATTGTATGATGTTTTTACGACATTGGCTCGTATAATGATTTTTAAGGCAAATGTCTATATTATGATTTTGACAAGGATTTGTATAAAATGATTTTGGCTATTTTACGGCCTATTACAATGATTTGAACGAAATGATTTTTGGTAATAATTTTATACCAAAGTTATATTGATGGAATTTATTAAACTCTATGAATTCACTCGGCGTTATCGCTGACCTTTTCTTTTAACATATTTTGTCTCAAGTACTTGAAGGTAATTCTCGGGAAGACATCAAGAATTCATGGCCCGCACTTAAATAATAATTTCCATTCAAATGCTTTGTAAAACCTGTATGAAATAATATGACTTGGGACCTATGTAAATTTGATATTTATGAATGGAAATGCTTTATTATTAAACGACACGATTTTTATGCGTTGTATATGATGTGAGTAATGTGCTATCCCGTAACACCAACTAGTCTTCCGCTGTATTGAGTTGTATAAATTTTGGGGGTGTTACACTTAATGTAGTGTAGGGTTCTCTCTTTTACGCATAAGCTGAGTCATGGTAAGATTAACCATGCAAATCCATGTGATCCAGCGTGTCATTGTAATCAACAGAATTGATATTGGAAAATTTTTCCAGGGTAAAATTTCTCTTGTCATAGAATTTGCAACATCGTGCAGATATGGTCTTCCTGTTCTTCTCTAGGCTTAAAGGAAATCAGGTTATCCTCAATGAAAACACTGATGAATTTGCTATGAGTTCATGGAAATTCATTCTTATAATGCCGTTGGAGCATTGATGAGACAAATTCCGAAATCATAAATCTAGCATGACCGAGTCGTGAACGAATAGCAGTCATGGACATGTCCTGCTCTTTCCCTGGTCACTGTTGGCAGCATGATCATGAGTTCGATCTTGGAAAAAGTGAATAACACTATAAGGTCGATTGGACATGTTGTCAGTACGTGGAGGAGAATAACGGTCATGAATGGTGATTTGTTTAAGCCGACGATAGTCGACACATAATCTCATGGTACCATCCTTCTCCTTCAAGGTTCTTCTGGAATGTATGGTAAGATTTTGGAATAATCAACTGGCTATGCGTAAAAGGACTTAAGTAGTCGTGTCTTACTGACAGCTAGAAAAGTTTAGCGACCATGGCTAACAATGCACATGCTTGTAAGCATAGATAATTTGTACAGATTTTCTCGAGGGAAAATCAAGCTGAATGTATCCAGGAGCCTGAACATTACTGTACATAATTAAGATAAAATTCATCTCGTGTCTGTCCGAGGAAATGCGTTAGCAGCTTGGATCTCATCATTAAGCTGAAGGAAAACCTTCGTATACGTGGGAATACGAAAGGCGTCCTTCATGGTTATGAATATATGAACCATGGTGAAAGAAATGAAAGTGACATCGGCAACGTGACAGTTCTCACTGATGCGCTGATAATGGTATAGAAATTCTTGTGGCCTGATTAATACATGGCACAACAAAATAGATATACCCTTGGGGAATATCCTGAATTTCTTAGAAATGTACCATAGTTGGACGTGAGTCATGTGTCTTGACTCGTTTCTTGGAACTATAAGCATGACATATGTCTTGACTGGCGTCTAGACATGTGTCTTCAGAAAGTATACGTGAGACATGTGTCTTGACTGATGTCTTGACATGTGTCTTCAGGAGTATACGTGAGACATGTGTCTTGACTGATGTCTTGACATGTGTCTCGAGTTGTGAAACAAATATAACCACAATATAAGGTTATTATGCCAGAATTGGCGGATCGTTTGGACTACTAATCCTTGTATTTCTGATCACGTCCGTGGCCAGAGTTTTGGTTGCGATTTCTAGGATAGTTGTTGTCATAGTAGTGGTTACTATCGTCCTGTCTGTCAGTTCCATGATGGTCATTCTCATGACCGTGATTCATGTAACTATTCAGCTGAGTGGCCGGCTGGTACCGGTTTGCACTCATATGGCTGAAATGACAGCCGAATGACGTGTGACATGTAACTAAGAATTAGGGACAATGATTGATGGGAATCGTCTGATGGTGAAGCATCTTCTCGTTCAATTGCTTTGCTCCGACGCCTTTGTCTTCGTCTTGTAGGATCTCCAGGTTGTGAACAGCATCCGTATCTCGTAGCGTCTCCGAACGTCAGCAGCATTAATCTTTAGTAACATTTCCAAGTTATGAGCGGCATCAGCAATTTCTAGAGTATTAGCAAGTGGACAAATGCTTGAGATGATTCAAAACCGACTAACGAATACTCGTGCAGTATTGCAAGTGAAATACACATGGATTTAGGTACGTGTAATACACCTGGAACATGGTACATGGAGTACACGTTGAATGCACATGAAATGATCGGTATGGGGTCGATCATTTGTCATGATTTAAGGAAAGTATACCGGTTAAACGGTTAGGAAAACCATCATGATAACCTGGCAGTATTAGCATAGACATCATTCTGGTTGTAACGGAAACGTTAAAGTGTGGTTACACAAAATTTAACGATGATTTGCCTGACAGCATGATCAATGAAGACCAACCATGACTATCATGAAAGCAGGATTCAATGAAATCTAACAATGTCTTGCAGGACAGCGTAAATAACAAAAGAGGCGTAAAACATAATCAACATGAAGACGGAATTATCATGAAGAAACATGAAACCATCTATCACGAAGAAGTGTATAACATAATCAGCATGAAACTGAAGTTAACCATGACAGTATGAAAACATACTTGACATAAAAACATAATAACTTATGAGGGGACATGAAAAATTTTTTATGCCAATTTAAATCATGATAAAAATTTTATGCATGAAAAACAGTGCATGAATGCGTAATGTAGTTTATAAAACCTTTATATGTGCGAGGGAACGCCTATGGGTCGGTTCCAAAACAAAAGACATGGCGAGGGGACGCCTATGGGTCGGTCCCAATGTTAAAAGTTTCGATAAAAGCACACGCGACTAAATAGGGCCAGTCCTGTACCAACCATTACTTAGTCATAATCCCTGCAGCAATGATACATGAAACATAAATAAATGAAACTCATATGTCAAAACTTATCAGAAAAAAAATTTATGTGACTAATTATGAACTATTGGGGTTCAGTCCACATAGCCACTATTCACGAGGAACATTATGCATGAAACAATGACACATAACTAAATATGAATGACGGTTGTCCATCCATATTAGTAAAAAATTATCGATGAAAACATCAAGGTTAAAACCTCAAGGTGCTGAAAACATCATGGTTAAAACAACAATGTGCTAAAAACATCAATACGTAGAATAACAGACGTTGCCTTAGGAAGCTCCTGGTGACTACCCACTAGTCACAGGTCGAGTTTTAGAGCCTACAGGTCGAAGCCTTGTCTCTGATACCATAATTGTAACACCCCATTTTGATAATGGAAATGTCACGCGTAATTATGGCGTGTCATCAAAGCATACAAGGATAAATGTATAAAACATTACATGACCATAGGGATAACCGGAATCAAACATCGGTTCCCAAACATAAGCCCAAAACATAATAAAGCAAAAGAAATGAATGAAAGACTACACAAGCATAAATATATGAAGGCAAAAGGAAAAGAAGTCTCTAGCAGCTTCCATCCGATGCACGTCCTCCAAATGCTCGAGTCTTTCCTAGGGTACCTGCCGTTTTGGGACATGGAAAGGAAAGTAACGGCTGAGCAAAACGCTCAGTGCACGGATATAGACATAGTATAAGTGACTAAAACATAAGAGAGACTTAATAGCAGCGGAAATGTATAAGTCCTGGAAAACCTGGAACATGTTCATAAAACTGGTTTTATAGTTTGAAAAGCGCTATGTTTATCTTATGAAAACTGTTTAACATATTTTACCATTAGCCAATATAGGTCATGAAAATCCACCGTGCATGAATACTTGGAGGGGTGACCTCATCATGCAAATTAGAGGGGCTGCCTCTAATTTAATATACTGGTTTTTGGGTAGGAGGGATCAGCTCCTTGTGAAGGATGCAAGGCACACACCACATTCACCATGTAATCCTGAATAAAAACGTGTAACTAGGATGCACCCATACGCCCCACATGATAAATATAAATAAATGGCCAAAAGCTGAAGGGACGCCACGAGCAATCACTCCGCCGTGGTGAAGTCATAACATCAGTGCCTCTAATGTTATGGTTATGGTACCTCCATAACTAGGTGAAACTGGTCATGCATGTATATGGCTATAGGTAATCATATTTAAACATAAGCAAACAAACTCATACTTAGACTACGGGAAAACAGTTGGCTGCATACGGGGAATCCTAATAAGGAAAGAATGTCCATACTGAAAGGACGGGAATCCGTACCTTATGTCCTGTGAACGAGAACGATGAACTGCGAGAATCCTACTTCCGAATCACTAGTGCTACATAAATACGTACATGAATAAGTATCTGCTTACTAAATACATAGCTGGTTTTATGTCATGTCTTAGCTTATTTTATGTGTTCTTACCATGTTTTACTGTTTTAAAGCCTTAAATTGTGTTAAATCTTATATTCTATTTAATCTGATTAAGTATTTCTGATATTTCATGCGTTATTATACTTACTGTGTAATAATAAGTAACTTTCCAAAAATAGCAGGTTTCCTAAAATAGAAAGTTTCCAAAAATAGAAAGTTTCCAAAAATAGAAAGTTTCCAAAAATAGAAAGTTACCAAAAATAGAAAGTTTCCAAAAATAGAAAGTTTCCAAAAATAGAAATTTTCCAAAAATAGAAAGTTTCCAAAAATAGAAAGTTTCCAAAAATAGATTTACTACTTAAAATAGATAAGTTTCTAAAAATAGAAAGTTTCCATAAATAGATTAGCTGCCTTAATTAAATAAGTTTCCATAAATAAATTAGCTGCCTGAAATAAATAAGTTTCTAAAAATAGTTGGTTTCCATAAATAGATTAGCTGCCTTATTTAATTAAGTTTCTAAAAATAGAAAGTTTCCATAATTAGAAATAAGCTGGTTAAATAAGCTAAGTATATAAGCTTAAGTGTTTTCATGATTATTTTCTAAGTCATAATATATAGTGTATAGTTTAATAATTATTTCATGTAATTAAATTAAACTATAGGTTAAAATATTTAATTAAAGTATAACATGTTTTTAATTAAATAAGTTAAATACTTAGGTTAAAATATGTATTATTATATATTAATAATATAACCTAAGTCATGTTAATTAATTAATTATATCCATGGTTTTAAAATAATTAATTAATTATAAGTCTTAAATATATAAATACTTAGGTTAAAATAGTTTCATGATCATTAATAATTAAATAACCTAAGTCATGTTATTAAATTAATCACATCTCTTATTAATTTAATTTTAACATAAGTTCATAACATAAAACTAACATACACCATGAACCAGATCTAGGCTAAAACATGAACCGGACATGAATCGACACCGTACCCCGAACCAAATCGGGGTACCCCCTTGCTGCCGTGGGACCCACACGCACCAACCAAGACCATATGGTCTTGGTGGTGGTCGGCTAAGCAAACCGAAACCCCCTTGGGGTCGGTTGCAGCCTGCGGCCAAATCCAAAACACCCCTTAAATCGACCCTTTGATTTAATTAATCATTAAAACATGTTAGATCTATGTTTAATTAATATGTTTTTATAAAAACATCTCATGTTAAAAATTAATAAAAGATTAAATTAAAAGAAAAGGTTTAAAAAGGTTTTACCGTATTCGTAGATCAAGGGAATGAAGAACAAACACGAACAAACAACAAATCTTCAAGATCCAAGATCAAAGAATCACCTTGTATGGTGATCTATAGGTGGCGGCACAAAGAGGAGGAGAAAGAGAGGGTTTTAGGTTTTTCTTGAAATCTTCTGTAAAGTGATTTTGAGTAGTAAAAATTAATTAACCCTTCTTTTAGTAAAACTTGATAATGGGCTTGGCCCATTACCCTTGTTTGGCCGCGGGTAGGGACCCCCCCATGGGGTTCCCGTACCTCTGTTCGTGCCTCGTTATTTAGTTACTCGTTTGTGTTTATTTATGTTCGTGTTTTAAATGTTCTCGTTACGTAAATACCATAATCTAATATATTTAATTACGCTCGTAATAAATATATATACGTAATTAATAATAGTTCGTGTTTTAATTACGTTCATGATTTCATGATCGCATGTTCGTGATTAATTATTGTCAAATAATTATTACGTGCTCATGCGTAGTAAATACCTATCGTGTTCTAACACGTACGTAATACGTAAAATCCTAACACGTAATCGTAATCATGCTATATTAGGAAAGTTTAAATCTAGTACGTACGATCTTAAGGGTACTATTCATGGTAAAAGCACACGAGTTTTACACAATATGTATCAGGGACTCTGAGGGGTTGAGTGTTAACAGGGTTGGCAATACCCTGTTAACACTCAGCACACTTTGGACATGCCATTTGTGTGTTCGAGACTATAAAGAAAAAGGAAACTGTTTTGACAACTGTTTCCTTAAAGCATAATGGAAGACTACCAAAAATAGAAGGACATCATGTGACTGATGTGGGAACTTGTAAAAGCTTGTGTAGTCACCATCAAGTACTATTTAGGTCAATCTCGTAACACTATAAATAGGATGTGTATCCATGCATTAATGTTCAACACTTTGAGATATTCATAACATTATTGCATAGAACTTAGTGAATCAAACAGCTACGACTGTATTCATAAGTTAGGGTTTATAGTTGTTCAAAGTGTGCACAACACATTGTCATCAAATGGTGTTATCCATAACACTTGTAATTCTTTATTATACAATAATAAGATTACGTTTGAAAAGTAATACCTTGTGTTGATTAAGTTAAGATTAGGGTTTCTAGCATTGATTAGGGACTTTCACCTATTGTTGAAAATTGAAAAATTTCCTTTGTGGCTTTTTATGTAAGTTTCTTGTATCACCACGTTTAGAAAGTTATGTTGTCATGGAAACTTTACAATCAGTTATTTACAGCCATGAAGTTTTCATATCTATGACTTTTGCATGAAAACACGCATTTATCACACACCTGCCAAGTATTTGACTTTGAAGAATATGCATGAAACTTTGGCAAGTATACACAAACATGGAAATGAATTTTTTTAACAAAACTTCTCATGTAAGTTTTGATTTGCTAAAAGTATGTTTTATACAAAATAAGAAAACTATACGATATGACTTATGTTTTAATTTGTCAGACATGGGTTACAATTTTTAGTTGACATTTGGGGATCAATGTTTATATAAACAGCAATACACTATTCCAAATCATCATTCTTTCATGTACAACATAAAAATTCATGTCAAACCTATCATTTGTGAAGTTCGAATAATGAACAATGATGATCTTAAGGTAATAATCTTATCAAACATGTTAGTGCTGGGGAACTTTCTAATTAATATGTCAATGAAACATTCATGTAATATACTTTTTTTAGCTTGTTCCCCCTCCTCCTCCAGGATCTGCTCCGCATCACCTCATAAAAACACATAACCCTCCTTCTTACATCCCATCCAACACAATCTACAACATAACCATCAATGCAACTAACCATTCATGGGTTTTTTTGAGAGAGGTGAGGTGATATTCCATCAATAACATGATTGTAGGTATGTGGTTTTTAGGTTCATGAATTGATTACATTTTTTATACACCTTCATTGGTTTCATTAGGAGATTTAAGATTATAAGCATACATGTCGCTATGGTTGTTACTTACTGTTGCATCATGCCATATTTTCCTAATGATATCACATTTGTTAAATTTGGGAATATGATTAATATATGTATTGGGCTTGGATATGTGATGTTGTTTCTGACGTTTATATATTTAGAAAGTGTAAATGTTTTCTGTTTTTGTGATACAGGCGTAAAGATTAGTGAACAATGAAAATTCAAAGCCTTCTTCTTCGTGCATGTAAAACTCCGATCCAACATTCTTTTTTTTTCAAGTTAACCTCTGATTCGAACTTTATATATTATTTTTGGGATTGAGTAACTTGAAGTATTGCCCATTAGTTATTGAAACACTAAGAGCATCTGTTAGTGTATAGCGATTTGGTTCCTTTTGAGAATCTTTTTAGTTTCTAGCCTATGAGCTTCGAGTATAAGCTATAATCGAGATAAGCTCATTAGCCCAAAATTGTACCCTTATTACTCTAGACATGTAATATACAAATCATGTATAAATATGCTTTTTTCATCTTTAAATTTGTGTTGATTAAACATTGTAACTTTGAATTTAACTTTTTAGGTTGCCGAAGAAAAGACTCATGTGCAACCAAGCAACATCAGTTTGAGACACAAGAACAATGACTTTGCCAATAGTAGAAAAGCTTCTGATTTATAGGTCTCATAACCAGGTCAAAGGTTCTCTTCTCCATTAGAAGTGATTATATTTGTGTATGTAAAATGTGGTCAAATGGGTGTGTGACTGTTAGAAGTTCTTTGGATTTGATACTAGGGTTAAAGTTGAAGACACACACTAAGGACTGAATTTTTATGTGCCAGATTGTGATTTCTACTCATGTATATAGGCAATGTATCTTTTCGGCTGCTTACGGTAGTAATCCAGCTTTTCTTATGATCACTTATAGCGAATTAGCTTATCTTTACTTCTCTACTTCTCAATCTCTTGTCTACATAACATTATTGTTTCAAGCCGTGGAACTGTGACAATATGATTTTCCCATTCACATTAACAACTCATACATGGAATTGATACGCAGCCTTATAAGTTTTTATGTTAAGAAAGTTTTCAAATACCTGTGTTTGAAAAGTGGAAAATGTGTGAAAAGATTCTAGGAAGAAACTAAGATGGAAAATGCGTGAAAGTATTTTTGAAATACCGAACATGGAAAGTATATACAGGATCGTACAGTATTATGGTTGAGAATAGGAAATTATGGCTCGATGAATGGACTAATGGAACAAGAATGGCAAAGCACCATCTAAAATGGAATGTTAGCAAAAATTATGTAGCAATATTTGACTTTCATACCTAATTTTCAGGATATCATGTAAGTTGTTTCTAAATAACATTTTATCACACCTTTATTTCTGGGTTTAGATCCCATCACAAGACCTAAAAGAAACTTCATTATCTCCATCTATATAAACATATGCTATTGAGAGCAAGAAACACGGGATACGGTGTTGTGGCTTTAACAGTTGTGGTTATGGACAACCCTGTAATATCACCCAAGGTATCAATCATTATTAGCAACTTAATTTCTTTGTTATAAATGTTTTTTATATGGAAAAAATCAAGTTATTTTGGAAGGCATTGCTCAAAATAATTTTTATTCATGAAACGTTCTCACAGTTTTACTTTGCATCATTTACGGGACATCTTGGTGAAGCAGTGCATATTTCCTCTCAATACCCAGATGCAAATTTGTATGATTTTGGTTGGTCTCTTGGCACAAACATTCTTATTTGATATTTGGGTCGGTAATGCACAAACTTGCATTTGATCAATTAATTCTCTTGCTCAACCCATGCATCTGCTAATTGCTTTTATCATTTTCTCAGTGCTAGCTTATGGAAAAATTCATATGTTCTTATCATTATCGGCAATGATGACATAAGTCCTTTGCTTTTAATATGAGATTATACTTGTCATTGCATGAATCAACCATTTACAGCACACCCAGAACTGAAAAGGGCTTGTTAATTGATTAAATCCAATGTAAAATTCATGCATGCTCCACTGATTAAACTTTCAGATAACATCATATGTACTAAATTAGTTTTGATGATCATAAATTCATAATTGTAAAAACGAGTAAGATGTACGGTAGGTTAAGTTACCTATTTTATTCCAGTAGAAATAATTTTGTGTTACAAAGCCTATGTTTGATATCATGGCAAGGTTTTATATAATGATAAGATTTAATATCAAGACAAGATTTGGTATATATGACATTTAAAAATTTCTAGCCAATGATTTTGTGTGACACCATAAGCTTGCAAAGTTAAATATATCACATTTATAAACATATCATGTAAAACCCGCATGCTTTTACCATGAACAGTACACATATAATCGTACGTACATGATTAAAACATTCCTTATATATCATGTTTACGTTTCACGAATATTAAATACAAGTATTACGTACGTGTTATTACACGACAAGTATTTAAAGCATATTAATACACGATAATTATTATCAACAATAATTATAATCACGAACATGGAATCATGAACGTAAATAATCATGAACATATTATTATGTATTTACGTAATTGTTATTAAGACAAGTATATATAATAACACGAACATTAAATAATAATGTCACGTAAATACGAACACTAGAACACGTAATATTTTAGAACACGATTAAGTTACGGGTTTTCCCTTTGTGGGCCCTACAAGCCGCGGTTAGAAAAGAGAAGAGACCCAGCCCATGTTTAATTTTACCAAAATACATATTTAGTAAATATTCATTCCCAATAGAATTTTCAAAAAAACGAAAACCCTAAAACCCTTCTCTCTCTCTCCTTGGCCGGCGGCTACCTCAAGAAACAAGGGTGGTGGTTTGATTTTTTATTAGCAAATCATTAGTACGTGTTCTTGTGTTCATTCCTTATTGATTCCACGTGTTTTGGTAATCCAAAAATCCTTCTTTTCATTTTCTTTTTATGTTTATTGCATGCATGATCATGGGGGTTTAAATAAAACAAGATTAAAAACAAGTAAAATCATGGTGGGGTAAATTGTTTGGTTTGTTTCCGGGTTTTGGTGTTCGGCCGCCACACAAACCGAGAGTCTCATGACTCTCGATGTCATTTGGATCGCCTCACCACATGAGACAAAGGTCTAGGTGGTGTTGGTGTTCGGTCGGCAGCAAGGGCAAGGCACCCCGTCGTGAGTCGGGGGTGTCCTTGTGTTCTGTTTGTCTCGGCAGCCACAGCCCCACCACCGGCTTAAGCTGGTGGCTATTTTAGGCAAGCAGGGGAAACCCACCACAAGCAGGGGGAAACCCACCACAGGCAGCAGGGGACCACCGGCACTGCCAGTGGGGATTTTGGTGGTCAGCGGCTGGGCCGAGCAGGGGTAAGACCACCGGCACGCAGCCAGTGGCGATGAGCCGAAGGCAGGGGCAACCGGCATGGGCCGGTTTGCCACTGTTTTCCGTGGGGTTTGATTCAGGCCGGTTCACGGTTTACGGGTCTGGTTCACGACACGGTTTAATAATTAATACACGGGATCGAGTTAATTATTTTACAAGCTTAATTATTTTACATGTGCATTTATTTTTACAAGTAATTAAATTAATTTAACATGGTACTTAATTAATTTAATTAAAACATGACTTAGGTTTATTATTATTATTAATAATACATGACTTTAACCTAAGTATTTAATTACGAAATATAGACTAAAGTAATTAATTAATTATTAGAACATGACATAGAATTAATTAATTTCCATGACTTAGGTTATATTAATATAAATATTAATACATGTTTTAACCTAAGTATTATACACATTTTAATTTAATTAATTCATGCTATATTTAATTAAATCCTATAACATATAGTTTACTTAATTTACATGTATTAATTAATAAACTATACTATTAATCACATGACTTAGAATATTAATCAGTAAAACTTAAGCTTATCCTATTAGCTTAATAATCCAGCTTATTTCTATTTTTGGAAACTTTCTATTTTTGGAAACTTTCTATTTTTGGAAACTTTCTGTTTAGGAAACCTGCTATTTTTAGAAAGTTACTTATTATTACACAACAAGTATAATAATACAAGAAATACAAGTAATACTTAACCAGAATATCCAGAATACATGATAAACACAGCATAACGATAAAATCAATAAAACAAGACATGAACATATAAAACAAGCTAAGACGTGATATAGAACCAGTTACGTACACGGTAATCAGAACACTTATACACGTATATTATTTATGTAGCATTAGTGAGATCGAAGTAGGACTCTCTTCCGTTCGTCTTCTTCGTTCACTGGATTCAAGGTACGGATTCTCCGTCCTTTCAGTATGGACATTCTTTCCTTATTAGGATTTCCCCGTATGCAGCCAACTGTTTTCCCAGTATGTGTTTTATATGTTTTGATTTGCTTATGTTTAATTAAATGCCTAAGCCATATACATGCATGACCAGTTTCACCTAGTTCTGGAGGTACCATAACCATAACACTGGAGGCACCAGTGTTATGACTTCACCTCGGCGGAGTGATAGCTCGTGGCGTCCTTTTAGCTGTTGGCCATATTATTATATTATCATGTGGGGCGTATGGGTGCATTCTAGATTACATGTTTTACAGATTATTCAGGTGAATGTGGTGTGTGCCTTGCATCCTTCACAAGGAGCTGATCCCTCCTGCCAAAACTTATATTAATTAGAGGCAACCCCTCTAATTGCATGACGAGGTCACCCCTCTAAGTATTCATGCACGTTGATATTTCATGACCTATATTGGCTAATGGTTAACATGTTAAACAGTTTTCATAAGATAAACATAAGGCTTTTCAAACTATAAAACCAGTTTTACTAAGTTATACCAGGTTTTCCAGGACTTAATCAATTCCGCTGCTATATGTTGTATATGCTTATGTTATTCATTCTATGATTGTATATCCGTGCACTGAGCGTTATGCTCAGCCGTTTTCCTTTCATGTTCCCAAAACGGCAGGTACTCAGGGATGCACGTAGACTCTACGCGTACGTGCATATGGATTGGAAGCTTTCTAGCCTTCATTACTTTATGCATTTCTTCATACATTTTGCTACTCATTTCCATGGACATTGTTTCGTCCTTTTCATTTACAGTACTTATGTTTGTGTGTGATGAGCTTTTACTTTGGGATACCGATTTTTTTTCCAGTATCTTTTTTATGGTCATGTAATGTTTAAGACATTTATCCTTGTATGCTTTGATGACACGCCATAATCACGCGTGACATTCCATTAATCAAAATGGGATGTTACAATTATGGTATCGGAGCCAAGGCTTCGACCTGTAGGCTCTCAAAACACGACCTGTGATTAGTGGGTAGTCACTATGGTCTTCCTAGAACTGACAGTCGGTTTTCATGCATTCATTATTTTCATGCATTAATATATATGTCATTGTCGGAGGTTTATGACTAAGTAATGGTTGGTACAGGACTGGCCCTATTTAGTCGCATGTGTTCTATCGAAACTTTTAACTTTAGGACCAACCCATTGGCGTCCCCTCGCCATGTCTTTTGTTTTGAGTGAACTGATCATAGGCGATCACTCTCGCACATATAAAAGTTTTCATAAAACTGCATCATGCATTCATATACTAGTTTTCCTGCATAAAATTTTTCTCATGATTTATTGGTATAATTTTTTTTCATGTATATATATTTATGTTTTGATCAGTTTAATCATGTATTTTTATGTTATACTGTCAAATAGTTCTCACACGTAAGCAGGAACAACTCAATGCAGCAGACCAAGCTGCGATGCAAGTTATGCTTCCTCAGTTGAGGAACAAAATTAGGGTTGAGGTGCAGGCTGCCAACAATCAGCAACAGCACCCAGTACCACCGCCTCCTCCTCCAGCAACATTGGTCACATGGCTGTAGAGATTCAATAAGCTACGCCCTCGATCCTTCGAGAAAACAGATAGCCCCAACGAAGCTGAAAGCTAGTTAGCTCACATTGAGAAGATCTTTGATGCAATGGGCTCTTACCCTGTCTTCAAGTCGAGGTTGGCCTGTTACAGGTTCGAAGGTGAT